>JANKOD010000192.1:26847023-26864726 GCA_026284645.1 Erythroxylum acuminatum
AAAATGAAGCTCTAGCCATTTCCCACCTTTTTCCTTCTTGAACTTTCTTCCAACAAGCTCTAAATCTCTTGGGACAAGCAACCCTAGCTTTTCTCTCCTCTCTTCTTCCTTCTCTCTTCCACGAAATTTTCTTCTCTCCTCTCCCTCTCAAATTTTCGGTGCTCTCTTCCAAGGTAAAGCACAATTCTTCTTTTCCCTCTTCTTTTATACTACAACTTAAATTAAAGGCCCAAGGCCCATCTTCTTCTAACACATCTTCTCTTCTCTTCTTTTATTTCCTTTGGGCCCATCTCTTCTACTTAAGCCCACTAACATATCTAACACATTAAATTCACCTAACTCATTAATTCTAACTAACACATTTAATACATGTTATTTAATGCTAACTCAATTAATGCTAACTTACTTGATTAATTTCAATTTAATTAATGCTAACATGATTTACTTATTTTAATCATGCTTAATTAACTTATAATCATGCTTATTAGCATAAAAAAAATTCGGGGCTAACACTTTCACTTCCACGTTGGAGAGTATCGGTGTCACCTTAATGCTCCTAGTGTTGTCTCCTACGCGTAACGTTCTCCAAAGTCTCCAACCAACAGCGACTACCTTCTCCTCTCTTGGTGTAGTGTGTTTTCTTTCTCTTGCCCACAACACTTTAAATGTTTTGGTGTCCTAGAAAGTTGAAAGTAGCGTTAGTGTATCATTGAGGGCTCCAAAAATAAATAAATAAAGAGAGTGTAGAGTAAACAAAAAGAAGAGTGAATGCTGGAGCTTTTTGAGTGAAGAGCCCTCCTGTTTTCTGTTTCTGCATTCACGCCCCCTCCAAACGTTCTCCTCTGCTGGACGTCACCCTCCTCTTTTCAGCTCTCCCTTGATTTTTTTATTTAACGCACACTTCCCCTTTGGACAGCACAGCACACACTTCACTCCAACACATTTCACTCACACCCACTCTAAAACCCACACACTCACGCACACATAACACTCACTTCACACACATGTCACGTTCAGCTCTTCTCTCCCCCAACCAGCCCCCCTATTCAGCTCACTTATGCACTTCACTGACCCTACTCTTCACTTAATTTTCTATTTTATTCTTTTCTTCATGCATTCACGACCAACCCCTCTAGTCTCTCCTTTCTATTTGTTTTTCTCTTTCTTATTTTCTCCTCTCTCAACTCTCCTCCAGACTTCTCGTTACTTCACTCATGGTACCACCCCTTCACTTGGTTCTTCATTTTACGCACCAGCACACACTACTCTCACAGCCCACCTTGTTCAGTTCACGCCCATCTCTTGCTTTAATTTCTTGTAAGTGTATGCTGTTGGTTGGTGCTTCTTGGTGTTGTTTTATGCTCCCATGCCTCATCTCTTATTTGTTTTGGACAGCCCTCATGTAGTCTGTCTATGGCTTGACAGCTTGTGTTTTGGAAGCTTCCCGTTTTCCCTCTTTTCAGTTCACTCTCTGGCTTCTTGTTTTAGTTTTTACGCCCAGCTCTTCCCCTTGTATTTTTTAAACCGTCAGCTCACTTGCGTTTTCCCCTAAGCTGTCTGCTTCCCAAAAGCATCTCCACGGAATTGCTCTCTTTTATGGTCTCACTGTGTTGTGCGTGGATGGTCTTGGAGGGGACTTGGTCTTGTATTTTAAATGCTTCTCATAATGCTGCTGGGGTCCCACATTTGTTCAATTAAAAACAGCCTTCAAACTCATGTAGACATCAACGTCACTTTCATTGCTTAAAACCTCCACTAGCTGATGTTGGGTCCCATGGTCATGTCAACTTGTAGCTAGTCATCGTGATTTTTTTCTCTTGTTGATTGCCCATGCTGATTTTTCATCACTTTGTCAATGTGTATCCCACGTCCTAGCCTCACAAATCCTCCTTCATCCACTGTTGCGCAACTCACTTTTCTTGTGCTTTTGCTTGGTCAAATGCTGGGTCCTCTATCACATGCATTAAAGTCCAAGACTCATCTTTTAAATCACCACTTGGTCCATCACTTGTAGCTTCTAGAGTGCGTGAATTTGCTGTCACTTTTATGCTAGAGTTGCGTCATTTATTGGCTGCCTGTGTGTTGATTGGTCTCCACGTGAAGTCTCCTGTTGGCCTTGTAATGATCTGATTTATTTTAATTCAGCTGTAGCACCAACGCAATCCTCCCAAGTTTGAATTTGATCCCTTGATTTTATTGCTTTTTAAATCCTATGCGTCAAAGCCTTTTGCTTGTCTACTGTTGCGCTAGCTACAGCCCTCATAGCCTTGTTATTAAAATTTTCTCCAACTATTTGATGTTTACTGGGTCCCTCTTTTGACACTTGCTTCTCCTTTATCACTGTTGCTCATTGAATTTTACTTGAGCTGCCGCACCAAATAACCATCTACGTTATATGCTCCTAAAATCAACGCCACCTTGGTGTCATCTGCTGCCAGCTTTCGTCGACTTTGTGTACAATGATGGGACAATTAAATCAAACCCTTGCTCCTCTCTATATTTGCTTCCACGCTGCCTTATAAACCCATGATTATCATCCATTTTTAATCCTCACTGTGGCCACGTTGCTGCTAGCGTTACTAGCTCAGATGGGACACACTCATTCACGCTCCTCCACCATTACATTGCACTGTTGATTATTTCTTCAGGTCCCACTGTTACATGCAAGACCCTTTGTTATTGGGATTTCAAATTGGTCTCATCTCCTGCTCATTTTAAGTCCACGTTCCAGCCTTAATCACCACTTGGTCTTGAGGCTTGAATCCAACGTCCTCGATTTCTCTCCTGTTTCAAGAATAAATGTGTTAACCATGTTCTATCCTTAGAAAATTTTGCTATTTTAGTCTCAAAGATATATCAATAAATCCAACCTAGCAGTCAACACAAATTGAGCATCCAATCATAAAATTAGGATTGAAATCACAAGTAAATGCATAGAAAAATATATAAAAATTCAATCTTATCAAGCATGATCATCAAAAATTACTAAAAGAAGGGACTAAGATTCTATGAATAAGAAACCATATCAATATGTGGGAGAACAGAAAAAGGCCATCGAAGAATTAATACATGATATGTTGAAACAAGGAATCATTCAAGAAAGTATCAACCCATTTTTATCACCAATGGTATTATTAAAAAATTACACATGGAGGTTATATGTTGATTATAGGGCTCTCAATCTCTTCACCAGTAATGATAAATTTCTTATTCCACTTATAGAAGAACTTATAGATGAGTTAGAAGGAGCTAGTTATTTTTCCAAGCTTGAACTAAGGCTAGTTATGATCAAATTCATATGTTTGAAGGGGATGCAAAGAAGACAGGTTTTAGAACCCATAAAAGTCATTATGACTTCTTGGTTATGCCTTTTGGCTTAACCAATTCTCCATAAATTTTTAAAGCCTCATAGACTCTATTTTTAAGTCATATTTGAGCAAATTTGTACTAGTATTTTTTTAATGATATACTTGCCTACAACTCTTCTTTTTAACAACATTTATCTCATCTTTAACAAGTGACGCACATTTACAAGAACAACTATTTATGAAGAAGAATAAGTGTTCTTTTTAGGCAAGCAAGGGTAGAGTATCTCAGTCATTTTATTTCTAAAGATGGAGTTTCAATATACCAGAGAAAACTGAAGCTATTCAGCAATGACCTCAACCAAAAACGCTTATTATAGATGGTTTATCAAAGACTATGGCGCATTAAGTAAGTCTTTGACAGTATTGTCACAAAAATGTTGTTAAATAGGATAATGAGGCAGAAGACACATTTCAAAAACTAAAATTGGCTCTAACTTTTGCTCTCGTTCTTACACTATCAAATTTCGAGAAGATGTTTTGTGTGGAATCTGATGCTTCAGGAAATGGGTTGGGACTAGTTTTAATGCAGGACGGACATCCACTAGCTTATGTGAGCAAAATTTTATCACCTAAGTATCATCACCTACCAACCTATGAAAAGGAACTACTGGCTTTAATAATAGCAATTTGTCACTGCTCACATTACTTGACAGGTAAATGCTTTGTGATATAAACAAATCATAAAAGTCTAAAGTACTTCCTTGAACAAAAAATCACCACACCATTTTAGCAAACATAGTTACCTAAATTCTTAGGCTTTGACTTTGGCATCAAATACACGAAAGGGATTGAGAATAAAGTAACAGATGGCATATCTCGAGTTAAAAGTGCTAAATTAAATTCATTGCTAGTATCTTTAATTCAGAGCAAACTTCTTATTGAAATTGAATAGAGTGAAAGTGCTGAACCTAAGGACTAGTTATCAGGAAATTCAACGATGTACAGAAGATAGCTTTTAGAACCCATGAAGGTCACTATGAGTTCTTGGTTATGCCTTTTGGTTTGATCAATGCTCGAGCAACTTTTCAGAGCCTCATGAACTCTATTTCCAAGTCGTATTTTAGCAAATTTGTATTGATATTTTTTGATAATGTACTTGTCTACAACTCTTCTTTTTAACAACATTTATCTCATCTTCAACAAATATTGCACATTTCATGGGAAAAATAACTATTTATGAAGAAGAGCAAGTGTTCTTTTAGGGCAAGAAGAGAGAGATCGAGTTTCAACAGACCCGAGGAAAACTGATGCTATTCAGTAATGACCTCAACCAAAAATGTTTAAGCAGCTTTGAGGATTTTTTAGTTTAACAGGATATTATAGACGGTTTATTAAAAGCTATGGTGCATTAAGTAACCATATTGTCGAAGAAAAATGCTTTTAAATGGCATAATGAGGTAGAAGATGAATTTTAGAAACTAAAACTGGCTCTAACTTTTTTTGGAATTTGATGCTTCGGGGAGTGGGTTAGGAGCCGTTTTAATGAAGAAAGATGTCTACTAGCTTACGTGAGCAAAATTTTATCATTCAAGGACCATCACCTATCAAAATATAAAAAGGAACTACTGATAATAGTGAATCATCACTGGTCATATTACTTGACAGGTGGACGTTTTGTGATATAAACGAATCATAGGAATTTAAAGAACTTGCTTAAAGAAAAAATCACCACTCCATTTAAGCAAACGTGGTTTGCCCAAATTGTTAGGCTTTGATTTCAAGATCAAATACAAGAAAGGAGTTGAGAACAAAGTAGCAGATGGCTTATATCTAGTTGAAAGTGTTGAATTATATTCATTTTTAATTTAAGTGAAATTCTTAATGAAATTAAACAGAGTTGGAGGAAGGATTCCGAGATTATGGCTCTAATTAAACAACTTGAAACAATTCAAAAGATCAATACTCCTTATACTTGGAGCAAGGAATTGTTATGTTGGAAAAATCGATTAGTAGGGGGCGATGATATGGCGTTAAGATAGCAAATTATTTCTTTGTTCTATAATTGTAAGGTTGGAGGGCATTCTAGTTTTTTGGCAACTTACAAAAGACTATATTCCTATTTTTATTAGATATTGATGCAAGCGCATATACACGAGCTTGTTCGAAAATGTACTATCTGTCAAAAAAATAAATATCAACCAATTCCTCTACTCAGTAAGCTACAACCTTTGCCTATTCTTGAACACGCGTGGATGGATGTAAGTTTGATTTTATTTCAGTTTCCTAAGTTTGATGGCTACACAGTTATTTTCTCTGAAGTGGATCTATTTACAAAGTTTCATGCCCTTGTCGCATCCTTACACTACGACAACAATTGCTTCTATTTACATGCAAAACGTTTATAAATTGCATGTTATGTGAATCACTATTATTAGTGACCGTGACACTATTTTCTTTAGTAAATTTTGGCAGGAGTTCTTTTACCTTCAAGGAGTTTCTTTAGCATTTTCTTCTGCCTATCATCTACAAACCAACGGCCAACCAAACTTTAGAAACTTATTTGTGTTGTATGGCTGGAGGTTGTCCAACATAATTGCATAAATGGTCACCGTTAGCTAAGTGGTGGTATAATACCACCTTCCACTCCACTGCACACATCTTACTTGGCAGGTGATTCAAGGGAACTAATGGTGGATCAAATGTTGAAGATCAAATTCCATATGCAAGGTGCCCAGAATCGTACGAAGCAATTGGCAGATAAAAAACGTTTGGATCATGTATTTGAGATTAATTAGGGGGAGTTTGTGAAACTGCACCTTATGAACAAATGACTGTTCAACAACGTCATAATCAGAAGCTATCTGCTTGTTATTTGCACTTTTTCATATTGTTCAGTAAATTGGTGTACTTGCTTACAAATTAAAGCTACTAGCTGATTCTAAGATTTATGACGTTTTTCCCCTTGAGCAAGATTTACCGGAAACCTTGATTGAACCAAAGAATATGAGACATGTTTCTTAACAATAAATCTTGCTCGAGCGATTCGCCAACCATTGTCCATATTAGATCGTCGAATGGTACGTGGACAGAATAAACTAGCTGTTCAGGTTTTGATTCAATGGTCCGAAGATGTTAGTGACACTTCGTGGGAATTTTTGTACTAGTTGCAGCAACGTCATGGCGAAATCAACCTTGTGGACAAGGTTGTTGAAGGAATCATTGTTACAGCTCATAGCTGAGTTTAGCTAGAAAAGAAAGGAGAAGGAAGATGATAAAAGAAACAACATCGAAGGAGTTAGTAGGGTAAAGATAAAACGATGGCAAATTGTACATAAGAAAGAAACAGTGAAACGGTGATGTTAGTTAGGTACACGTGATGTGACTAATGCGCCCAAATCAAGGTTAAGCTCAAATCCAAAAAGACCTTATTGTCAAATTCAAAGTTGACTTTTTTATAGTACTTAAGCCCATTTATTGAACTCTTTATATTTGTTAATTAACATGATAGACCTCTAATCTAAATTTCAAGCAAAATATCTAAAATTTTATTTTGAAAATCCAAAAAAATCCAAGAATTGGGTGTCTGAAGTGGTAAAAAGAAAAAGAAAAAGAAAAAATTGGGCTAGCCTTTGGCAAAACTTAAAATTTAAGCCTGAAATTATTTTTGGTTTGATTCATTCAATAAATCTTGCTCTAATAATCTTTTTCAGGCTTTGAAAGCATATCCAAGCAATGTCTCGAACTGGCCTTCAGTAAATTTCTCTACTAATTAGCTCAATCATCCTGAGTGACCTTTTCTAGTAGGACGGAGAAGCAAACTGGTGAACAGAAGGAAAAGGGTGACAAAACAGATCAGCTTAATGTTTAAATAAAACAATTATTATTATTAGCATTGACCATAATTATTGTTAAATATATACAATATGAAATTTTATGGCAAATTATTCTTATTGACCATATTTATTGTTAATTATGGTATTTTAGTTAAATTTTATGATAAATTTGACGATATGATATAGTATTGACCCGTAATTCTTTATAGTACCTTAAAGTACTTGAGATTCAAGCATTTGATATTTTCACCATGGATAAAACAAACTATATCCATAAAGCCAGTACAACGATGAAGAAAGCTCAACATATATAGGAGGAGGAAAACAAGGTAAAATATACAATGTTCGACAGAATAAGACCTATCTATATATGTAGTTCTAGCCACAACCGTAGCCTTCACAGGAGGAACTACTAAACAAGTTGAAGCATTTCAATGTTCTAACCATTATTTAAATTATATAAGTATAAAGACCAGGCGACGTGAAATAACTAGATTGGTTAGGTTCGCCGGAATAGTATATGCAAACTCCAAAGAGTTTTTCAGGGACTAGTAGTTGACTCATGATGAGCAGGATAGGTGTAAGGAGGAATAAACGGGGACGTGGGCTTCTGCGGCAGGTAGGGAATTGATGGGAGATCAGGAAACTGGGGGATTCTTGGAATCGATAAGTCTGGAAGTTGAGGTTGTGGAAGAGTTGGGATCCCAGGGTATGTTGAGATCTCAAACTTAGGAGACAATGGTACAGAATGCTGTGGCAAGTCAGCAGTAGTGGAAAATCCAGGTTGTACCACCTGCAGAAGTTGTCTTGTCTGTGCCAGTGCCTCCATGCGAATTGCTTGGCAGTTCATGATCATCGCCCACCATGACAATGTTATCAGCAAGATTGGTAAAATGATTAAAGATTTGAAGCGGAAACAGGCCATTGTGTATGGAAATGGAGAAGGACAATAATGAGAATTGCAACGATATACTTTAATCAACTTATGCGGAGCTTTTATAGAGAGGCGATAAATTGGAGAACATTAATGATGACAAGACCTGTATAAGGTTTCCAGGGGTTGATTGGTAGGGGAGCTTGTGCATGCATTGGTGGTTCCAACTTCTCATTAATGATGACAAGACCTGTATAAGGTTTGATAATGATGAGAAATTTAATAATTATCGTTGATACTGACTATAGAAAATACGTTCTTACGTAGGAATTGCTCTGATTTCTTTCCTTTCTATTTTAACAGTTGTTGGCTTGGAGCTAGGAAGTTCACATGATGGTGCGCAGTTCCTATCAATTGCAGCCAAATGAAGCAACTGGCACTTTTAATCGTTAAATCAACTTTTCAGGACTTGGGCAGAAATAAGTACATAAATCTTGTAGTTGGCGCCAGTAGCGAAGCCAGAAATTTATTTCAAGGGAGCAATATATATATATATAGTTTTTTTTAATCCAAACCATCATGAGCAACGATATTCTTTTAGGGTAGGCAACCCCTAAATGCATATATATCTTCTTTTTAAAAGAAATTTGAGGCTGAGCATTTGCCCACCTTCCCTTACAAGTGGCTTCGCCACTGGTTGGCGCAACCTAATTGGACTTTCACAGATTGTGTTGTTTATTTCTACCAACCGTTCTGTACCACGACTTTTTTCTATTGTTTGTTTATTTTAAGTGACCATTTAGTATTTGCAATAACTTAAAAATCAAATGCTACTAGTTCTTAAACATGAGCGTCTTGAAATAACATATATATATATATATATATATTCAATAAATGTTTTATGTTATAGTATATGTATGTAACATTTTCTACATAGATAATGATATTTTAACTCAAAATATAAATGAAATTTCTTTTAAAAAATTTAAATTAATAACTCATGACAATTAAAACATGTAAATAATAAATGGTAAACTTTTTTATTTAGATGTGGAATTGCAATTACTGTATATTTTACCCGAATATTTTAGACTGCAAATAAGTAATACATTATCTTGTATTTTAAACAAATATATGTAATATGTCTTTGCTAATTTTTCTTTTCTTGAAAAATATATAAACAATTGTCTTGCTAAATTATATGGCTAGAAACAAAACTAATTAAGATAAGAAAATGATATTTTTATTCAATTTCATTGGAATTTTAAGCACAAAGACAACTTCATAAAATTTTAATCACAAAGACAACTTTTACTAAATTATCATTATAAATAAAATGTTAAATTATTACTTAAAAGAGATATTAATTATATAACAACTAATTACATAAAATTAGAATAACTAACAAATTTGAATTAACTTATAGAGAACTTGGTTGCTAAAATAATTGCCAAACTAAAATTTATCACATGTTTGCTATTATATTCTTTGAAAGAATTGTTAATATTGACTACTTATTTCAAATTCTATAAAAATGAAAATAATAATAATAAATACCAACAAATATCACACATTAAGTTTAATTAAAAACACATTTAAACAAAGTCATGCATAAAGATTTGAAGTTTTAGATTGGTGAAAAATATTATGTTAATGAAGATGATGAATGTTGTTAAAAGCTTTATACAGGGACCAATGTTTCTCTCTAAACCAATTACATGGCTTGCATTTTTATTGTTTTGGCATTTTTTGGTTAACTTCTCTCATAGAGCTATATCTATAACAGTTGTTTTGGCATTTTTTGGTTAACTTCTCTCATAGAGCTATATCTATATATTTTGTCATGTGTTGCTCCTCCTTTAAGATGCACCTTTCCTGCTTATCCTTCATATTTCCAAACAATTGTTAATATTGACTACTTATTTCAAATTCTATAAAAATGAAAATAACAATAAATACCAACAAATATAACATATTAAGTTTAATTAAAAACACATTTAAACAAAGTGATGCATAAAGATTTGAAGTTTTAGAATGGTGAATTTTATGTAAATGAAGATGAATGTTGTTAAAAGCTTTATATAGGGACAAATGTTTCTCTCTAAACCAATTGCATGGCTTGCATGTTTATGGTTGTTCTGGCATTTTTTTGGTTAACTTCTCTCATAGAGCTATATCTATATATTTTGTCTTGTGTTGCTCCTCCTTTAAGATGCACCTTTCCTTCTTATCCTTCATATTTCCAAACCTTTTTGCTTCTTTTAAGTTCTTATTTTCATAAAGCTTTTCTCTCTTTCTTGCTCTTCTTTCATTGGATACATCTTTCATCTTAATCTTATTCTTTGGTCCCTCAACTTCATTGTTCTATCCCTAATCTTGCTCTTCTTTGGCTCCCTCTAGTTCTTGTTTGGTTTTTGGTATGCTTATCCCTCCTGCTCCTCATCCTCTTTTCTGCTTGTATTCCATTCTAGTTTTGGCTTTTACCATTTCTAGTATTGTCAAAATGTATTTTCAACCTAAATCTTAAAAATTTCCCTATTTTAGAAACTGGAAACATGCCTTTTGGTACACTTTCCAATGCTTTTATTCCCTCTCAGACCTTTCCTATTGTATCTTAAGCTACTAGCTTAGGCTTCTAGGAGTCCTCCCTCACTAGGAAAACCTGTAAGTAGGTTTTAAAAGACTCGATTCCTTGATTTGAGCTACATGACTATCCTCGTTCGTTTAAGGATGGTAGAGTTGATGTTGCACCTAACATGGAGATCCTAAATGAAGGTATTGCTAAGTAGGAATCAACTTTAGTAGCGTACATCTTATAGAAAAATTCATCCTTCCCATTTTTAAACACTTAGAAAAACCATAAATAAAAAAGTTATGGGATATCTAAGGTTATAATAAATGACAAGGATATATTCTTTTTCAAGTTTAGTTCCCTTCTTAAGCTTAGAATGTGTTCTTTGGCAACTTAATTACAAACCAATTTTTCTTCAAGTATGGAAACCTAACATCAATCTTCAAAATATCATTTTAAAGAAATATAAATATGGACAAATGTTTATCATGTCCCTTTTAAATATTGAACTACAAAAGGAATTAGCTATCTTGCTAGCTTTATTAGTAAACCTTTATGTTTGGATGAAGCAATAAGCCTTATTAAAGAGGCTAGATGGGATTCAACAATTAGACTAGTGGGGTTATCGTATTCTTAGTATAGGGTTTATCTTTTTAATCGTAGGTATTCTTTTGAGAGTAGTCTGGGCTAATAAAGTATGGTGATCATATTGGAATTAGGACCTAAGAGATATATTTTCTTATTTTAATACTTTGTACTTTCTTTTTTATTGTCATCTTTGTTTATTTCTTTTTCTTTCAGATGAATCCAATACCCTCTTTAAGGATGAAGTTTTAATTACATACATATAGAGACCAAGACCAGCCACTCAGAAACAAGCCTAAAAGCCAATGAGGAAGAAGTTCAAAAGTAGAGCCTATAATGAATTAGTTAACCAAGAGCTTAATCAAGATCCTGAACTCCAAGGGGAGAAGTGGAGGAAGAAATAAATGAGCGATCTTAAGGTTAAGCTCATGTAGTAGTAGAGATAATTTGTGGATGACCATAATAAAAAGGAGAAAATTGTCGACCCTTAAAACTTTAAAAACATAGCACCAGAGAGGGAGATTGATTTGGAAGGTACAAGTTAAAAGAGAACCTTACTAGTTGAACCTACATTATGTACTCTTAATAATGTTAGCACTTCAAAAGGCAACGATGTAAAAACTAAGTATGTAAAAACTAAGGAAAACTTTCAAAGAGTAATTAGAAAAAACTTTAATAGGAAAAAGAAAGTTTTCACCTTCCATATTAAATGATATACTTGTCTAAAATATCAAGGAAATCGATTGCCTTAAGATATAATGAATGGTTTATGATTTTATTAAAGAAAATAATCATTTTTATAAACTTCTTAAAAACTATAATCAAGAAGTAAAATAAAAGAAAAATAGCCTCTTTGAAAAGGCATTTGAGCAACATCTCTAATCATTAATGTCACCAGAATGGGTGGATACTTATAGCCTTTGGTCTTGATAGAGTGGAGGTTGTTTAATCTTCAGTAAAGGACCAGTGTATCTATCTTCTGGTTAGAATGAAAACTGTAAAGGTTGTATTTATTATAACATTTGTCTATACTTTTAATTTACTCTTTCTAAAGATTACTTTTGGAATCAGTTAAGATAATTAGGATTCTCCATGCAAGACCCCTAGATGATAACTAGAGATTTTAATTCCATTATGCATCTAGTAGAGGTTGAAGTGGCCTGGGAAGCTTTATAGATGATTTAAGGAATTGTGTTAGCAACATATAAGTAACTAACTTGAGAATGGAAGAAATGTTCTATACTTAGAATAACAAACAACAAGGTGAATGGATCTTTAAAAAGAAACTAGATAGGGTTATGGTGCATGAAAAATGGTTAAACGAATTCTCTAATAGTAAGGCTTGCTTTACTAATCCCCTTCTGTCTAATCACTCTCCTATATTGATTTAAAATATATTTCTCTTTAAGAAAAGGAATAACCCTTCAAATTTATTAGCTTCCTTGCTAAGGTTGATGGTTTTGAGCTAGCCATAAAAAAAGGATAAGGTTAAATGAATAATGACATAAACAATATGTGTATGTAAGGAAGTTAGAGTTGATTGAAAGAGAACTCAACCTCTTAAATAGTGCTAGATTCTTAAATACTTAATTAGTTATAAAGGAAGCAGGAGGAAGATTGGAGGAAATTCACAGCTCTCTTTATAAAACTATGAATGACCAATACCTAATCAGTGCTAAAAAAGAAGCTCTTTAAATATATACTCATGTAGATGAGGTAAACCTATCCTTTATTAAATAAAGGTTGAGGGTTTTATGGCTGAAACAAGGAGATAAAAATACTAGTATTTTTGCACAAGTTTATACTATCAAAAAGGAACTCCAATCAAATTACATCTTTACTAAATCAAGAAGGGATTTAGCTAACCACAGATGGTGAGATCCACCAGGAAGTTTATTCCTTTTTCTTGAAGTCATTAGGATCCTCCAATTAAACTTCCTCATTTATTGAAGTTTGTGAATAAATCCACATTATTCATGAATTCAAAATGAAAGGGTTCACTTTGACCGTTAAGAGTAGTAACTTATTCCCTGTGTCTTTCTTTCTATTACATTCTATCTCAACATATCACATTTTGTTCTGCGCTATTTGAGAATCACTGTCAATGCTTCAGTGTAGGTAAGTCTGGTATAATCATTTGTTCCCTAGTCTGGGTGGGGCTATTTGTAACTAGCCAATTAAGAATTTTTAGATATACTCGTACTAGTAAGTGCATCAAAGATACAGTCATCGATTCCCCTAAGAGGCCATAATTACCGCAAGCAAATATATTAATGATGAAGAACATATTTTTGCTACATTTCATGCATTGAAGTTTGTGAATGAATCCACATTATCTTTTTAGGAAGCTAATACGCTAACCAGACCTTTTACTTAAGTGGAAGTTTAAAGAAGCTCTCTTTATTATGAATCCAAATAAAGCACTAGGACCAGATGATTTGAATGCTTATTTCTTTCACAAATCATGGAATCATACAAAGAGTAATGTCATTAAAAAGGTGCTTAAGCTTTTTAACAGTAGAAAATTATTAAAAGAAGTAAACAAGACCTTTACAGGCCAGGTAAATTAGGTTCAATCCCTTAGTTTAATGAGTGAATTTAGACCAATTTCTTATTGTAACATTATTTGTAAAATCATATCTAATATGTTAGCTAACATGTTAAAGAAAGACATTACTCTTCTAGTTGATGATTCACATGAAGCTTTTATAAAAAGGAAGGTTGATTGGAGATATCATATGGTTGGTTTAAGAACTCCTTGAAAACTATAATACGAAAGCTTGTAGTAAAAATTATGTCATTAATATTGACTTCCAAAAGGCATATAACTTATTATATTAGGGATATATGCTGAATACTTTGTATACTTTTAGGTTCCCTTTAAAGTATGTTAAATGGATAGGCTAGTGTATTACAATAGTCTTTTAAAGAATCTTGATCAATGGTAAGCCTACTAAATTCCTTCAAGGAGTAAAGGGATTAATGTGGGTCCCTTTACGTATTCATATTATGTATGGAAGTTCTGATCAGGTTAATTAAGAATGATATTGGTCTACATAAAAAGTTTAAATTCTACTTAAAATGCAACTCCTTAAAGATATCTCAAGTTTATCCTTTGAATAAGATCTCATCTTATTCTATAAGGTTGATCATGATTTATGGAGCATTTTAATGACAATATTGAATTTCTTTAAGGTCTTATTTAGATTAAGCATTAATAAAAAAAATCCAGCTCTTTATATTTTCTAGTGCATTGAGTTATGCTTGTTGTTTAGGGTGCATTACATGACTAAAGCTTTCTATAACTCCTAACCTTTACCTTGGTGTGCTTGTTTCATCAAAGAGGTTGTACTACATTGATTTCAATCCTCTCATTAAGAGGATAAAAAGAAGCATAGCTAGCTGGTGCAGCAAAAGTTTCTCCATAGTTAGGAGAGTCTAACTATGCATCTTCATTCTAGATACTTTATAATATATATTGATATGCACATATATGGTTTCCAAAAAGTATCATTAAAATTATAGATAAGCTATGAGAAGGTTCATCTAATCTCACAGTGACTTAGACTCTACCTTAGCAAAGGTGAAGTGGAATGAAATTTATATGCCAAAAGAGAGAGGGAGGTTTAGGTATACACTAGATCAAGATTACTAAATAAGTCATATTCATAAAAAGGATGTAGAGGACTCTTAAGGATAAAACATCCTTATGGGTTAGATGGATCTACGTATACTACCTCTGATTTCCCCTTTCATAGGAATTCTATGCTTTGGGGATTAAGGTGATAAATTTTTCTTATAATAAATGATAAAAAATCTCCTTCGTTTTAAAGGTGTCAAAGGTGTACTATTCTTAGGTTAACAAGGCTTGCATTTTCTTTTTGATTTATAAGGATTTGGGCTCTAAAGAAGGGCAAAAACAATTTCCAGGGATGTAGACTTTGGGTATTGTCAAATAGTAAGAATTTGTCTCAATAACATAAGTGCCTAACAAATTCTTCTTTTGGTAACCTTATTCCATAAGGAGATCTTCACATTCGGAGACTTTTGCTTCCAATTCATAGAAATCACGAAATTCCATTCCTTAGAATTTCTTGTGCAATTTAACGTCTAACCCTCTTTGAGTTAATTTCACATATTCAGTTTCTAGAAATGTGATTCATCATTGACTTCTTATTTTCTTGAAATGAGTGATGAATATATTATCATTCTCACTGTTCTTTCTAAATGACCTATGACAACTCAGTTATGCTAACTTTAGGCTTAGTCCTAAAAAACTGAGTATGAAACAATCTTTCTATTTTGGCCCAAGGCAAAATAAAAATTCTTAGGCAATAAAATGTACCAAGAAAAGATGGTTCTTGTAATTCAGGAACAGCCTAAACTTAATATAGTTTAAGTTTTCATAATTGCTAATTCTCCACATTGTATGGTGAATCTAGCGGTGTGCTCAACGATAGATTAACCATCTTCACCAAAAGAAAAAAGTTAAATTTGAGAATTTTGAGTTACCACGAGGATAAGGATTTTCTTGATCGATCTACTTTGGATAGGGTTTGTGGAATTCTAGAAAGCCAAACTGTTTTAAACTAGGCATGTACAATTCGTGATTGCTTCTTTGACTACTACTCTATAAACTTGTAACCTCATTTATAGTGGGTAAATAATGGGAATGTGGTTTATATTTGCAATATTATCTCTCAAACAATATTATGATTCATTATCTTCAGCCTCCCCTTAAAATCCTTGCTTATTAGGAATTTAGGCCTGGCTGCACATTGGCCATTACTAATATTAACACGAGTAAGTGTTATAAGGATATTATCTCTTTTATACGGAGGGACGTATCTTTCATCTACAGAGGAAGTAATTGAAAAACGGCTACATTCTTCGACTTCCAATGCATAAGAAGCAGGATGCTCTTGAGTCCTCAAAAATTTGCTTTGCTAAAGCAGGCGAATTCTGCCTAATAAATTGTATCAAAGTGATAGACAATTTATCAACATTCTTTGTCAATCATTTAATTGCGTCAGCCGTAGAGGTCGTGTTAGACTTCAACTCTGAAACTTCATTTATGGAACAATGTAGTTCCGTTGCAACAATTTTGGATTATCATCTTTAAGAAAGTTAATTGAAGGTAAGACTGCCTTTATAAGATTTCCTATCATCTGGGATACAAAACTTTGATTCCCTATGGTTGTAGGGACTTCTTCCTCCAAAGTTAGAGGCAAAGCAATTTTTTTTTCATTTTGTGTTCTTGGATTCGTTGTTTGATCGAACATGCCAAATTATTTGGTGTTAATCTGAATTCGTTCATGCCGGGAAAGAATTCTCCTATAATTTATGTCTAACTTCTTATCAACGATATAAGTAAGCATTGAAAAATATTAAAAAATATAATTCTAAGCTACCAAAATGCTAAAAAATTATTGAAAAGAAATCTAAAGTAAAGAAAGTAATTGTTTGTTACAAAAGAAAATCACAATCTACAAAAGGAAATTCAACATAACAAAAGTGAATTCGCATTGTAAAAAAAATTAAAAATAACAAAACGTTTTTTAAGAAGGCTTATTGTTTTTTCTAGAGATTGATTTGTGTGGCATTGTGATAGTGTTGGTCTATGATTCTCGTCTCCTCCGTTTTGATGGTATTGGTGAATTTATAGTTCTCTTGTTCTCAAGGGTTTTTATCTACTGACAACTTCCATTTATTTTAACTAACCTTTTAACGCTTTTTCCTTAACTTCTATATCTTAGATTTAGCGTTTAATAACTACTTAACTTTCGGTCCACTTAGCTATTTTTGTTAATTACCTCTCACTATTTTCTCAACTTTCATGTGCTAAACTCATAAATTTAGCACATTTCTTCCTACCTCTCTCATTTTCGTTGTTCATGAATTCTTTAGCTACACATTTATTGAGTTTTTATTTCCGGGCTAATTTGGCCTTTTAAGCCATATGAACTAATTTATTTTAAGGTATCAACACACTTGATAACTTGTTTATAAAGATAAAATATTTTCAGATAAAACACAAAAAGGCTAAATTTTCTCTGAGTAAGAACCAGAAACAAGGAACATTGTTAAATAAGGAATTTCCACCATGTTTAAGGACGGAGACGCACCACTGGGCCCCCCAAGTTTTTAAAAAATTAAAAAAATTTTAATTTTAATATATATATATATAATATAATATAATATATCAAAACCCTATCATAGGGTTGCTCTTCGTTGTCGTCATCTATAATATATATAATATATTGAAACCCCATCATAGGGTTACTCTTCGTTGTCGTCATCTATAGTATATATAATATATTAAAACCCTATCATAGGGTTGCTCTTCTGGAATATCTTAATAGAAGTCGTTGTTGTCAGTTCCCATCTGCTCTTCAGTGAATTATAGATAATCAGCTCTTGGACGGTTCATGGGGTGACGACTGACGATTAAAAAAGGTAAGATAAATACAAAAGTGATAATGCGGACAGCGGATTGATTAGTTTTTAATGGAAAAAATTGCATTTTGTTGT
>JANKOD010000192.1:26923026-26938544 GCA_026284645.1 Erythroxylum acuminatum
AAGTCAAAATTCTGACTTAACATTTCATATAATACCAGTCTATGCTTCAACGTAGCTAACAATGCTTCATTTTGTCCCAAAATTAGCTCAACATTTAGTGCTCTCAGTTGAACTAGATTTGGTAACCTCGATGTTTTAATTTATGCTACACTGCTATTAGATTTCCTACTTAATGCATCACCTACAACATTAGCCTTACTTGGATGATATTCTATCATGCAATCATAATCCTTAAGTAACTCAATCCACCTTCTCTGTCTCATATTAAGTTCCTTTTGACTCAACAAATATCTCAAACTTCAATGATTCGTAAAAATCTGAAACGTTTTTCCATATAAATAATGTGCATTGATTATAGGCAATTAAATCGGGTGACAGTGAAGAATAAGTATCCCATATCGAGAATAAATGATTTACTCGATCACTTACAGGGAGCTCAGGTGTTTATTAAATTAGATTTGAGATCAGGGTATTATCAATTGAAAATAGCAGAAGTTGATGTACCAAAGAGTGCATTCAGAACTAGATACGAACACTTCGAGTATTTTGTGATGCCTTTTGGATTAACGAATGCTTTGACTGCTTTTATGGCATTGATGAATAAAGTATTCCGACCTTACTTAGATCACTTTTTTATTGTATTTATAGACGATATCTTGGTGCATTCGAAGAGTAGAGAGGAATATTCTGAGCATTTGAGGTTAATTTTACAGATAATGAGAGAGAAGCAATTGTACGTCAAGTTCAGTAAGTGTGAAGTCTGGCTTGATCAAATGCTGTTTTTAGGTCATCTAGTCACTGGACAGGGTATACAGGTAGATCCAAAGAAAGGTAAGGTTGTAATGAAATGGGAAGAAATGAACATTTAGAATGCTTATGATATGTTTGATGCCTTTAATGAGTTAGTTTGATTATCCTAATGTACCATTTTCATAGAGTATGTTCTCGAATATCCTCTGGTATGTTCAGGCTTATGCTCTATGAGAGTGGTATGTTATAGGTATAGATTCTATCCTTGTGGTTGTGAAAAGGTTTTCTAAAATGACACAATTTATCCATTGTAAAAAGATGGCATATGCTACAGTGGTTTCCAATGTATTCTTTAAAGAAGTGTTGTGACTCCATGATGTTCCTAAATCCATCACTTTTGATTGTGACAGCAAATTTTTGAGCCACTTTTAGGGAACCTTATGAGGGTTATTTGATTCTTCTCTTAAATATAATAGCATTGAATACCCAAAAATAGATGGTTAAATAGAGTTAATGAAATAGACCTTGGACAATTTGGTAAAATGAATATTCCTGACAAACCAAAAAATTTAGATTTCTTGATTTTTGCCTACAACAATATAGCTCATAGTGTCAATGGTCGATCATCATTTTCTTTGGTTTACATAAAAGTACCTAATCATGCTTTTGATCTTGTTAAATTGTCAACATCTTCTAACGCTTCTCCTAGTCTTACAAAGTTAGCCAAAGAGGCACAAGAGATTCAAGTGAGGGTGAAAAAGAAGATTGAAAGAGCTAATGAGAAGTACCAGGCTAAGGTTGATCTACATAGGAGAGCTTAAGCATTTAATGTTGGAGATAAGTTATGGTTTTCTTAAGCAAAAATCGAATGGTTGGAGATCATCATAAACTACAAAAAAAGAAATATGGTCCGTTTAGAATTAAAAGAAAAATTAATGACAATGCTTACGCTGTTGAACTACCTTTATAGATGGGAAATATCTCTCCAACTTTCAATGTTGCTAATCTTTCGCCTTACTTTCATAATACGAAGCTTAGATATATTGACAATAACTCACGGTCAAGTTCTCAAATGAGAGTGAATTATATGGCATTTGAATTCTTTGGATAGAATGAGATATTCACTAGCACATGATCTCGCCTTATCTAACATTAATCTCTACATTTCTTTATCTTTGGACATAATGGTACATTGGTTAGCACGTAATCACGCCTTATCTAACATTCTTCTCTGGATTTATTTCCGATTAGGCATAATTGAATATTTAACTACCATGTGATCACGTCTTATCTAAAATCCTTCTCTGCGAATTTTTAAATAATTTCTTATATCAAACTTTACTCAATCTTTTTGATTCTTTTCTTATTTTGTATAGAAGTCTTCTTAAGATAAATTAGAGTTTGCAATTTCTTTTGAACATCTTTTAAAGATAAATTAGAGTTTCTTATTTCTTTTAAAAGCATTCCTAAGATGAGTTAGAGTATTTTATTTTGATTAGAAATTTTCCTAAGCTAAACTAGAGTTTATAAACTATTTAAACAACTTCGGAGAGAGATTAACATAATTCTTCGTCAATAGAATTTATTTCCTTTAAAAAATTTATCTTATAATTCTAAATTAAAATTATTTTTGTTTCTCTTGTTTTGATGCGTCATAACTATATATAGATATAATTAGAACTAAGGTGTTTCATTCATATCCTGATATTTAAATAGATATTATCAAGAAATAATGCTACTGTTATTAATAAACTCAAATTATTTAGGTGAAAAACAACTATTTCACACGACACGAAGTTTGAGCATTCGGATAACAAATTTATATTATGCAAAAATAACTTGTAATACATATTGATATATCTATCTGTCGGTGAGACAAAAAGCCCACAAACCGAAGAAAGAAAAGATGAAGCTAATTAGCTGCTATCATGTATATCTACATAACAGAAGAATTGAATGCATATTCGAGATGATTGGTACGAGGGTACAACTCGTGCATTAATATCCGTCCACAGAGTGAGGATGGCTTCTTGTACGGAAATAACTTTCCCGTGTAAACCAAAAACACATAAAACGATGTATTTGACTTGAAAAACAAACAAGCTTGTCTTAGTTTGTGCCTAGCTCCGCCCAGAAGCACATGAAAACTCCTCTTTACCTTCCTCTTTTTACCTTATTCCATTCAAACAAATTGTGAAAAGACCTCACAGAGCCACTCCTTTTCTTGTTCATAAATGGAATCTTTCCTTCTTTTCCATCCAACTAGGTTAAGATAAGAAGTCTTTCTTTGTCTCTCTGTCTCTAAAATCTCTTGTCTAAATATTGTCGGTGACTTTCTTCTGGTCTCTGTGTGAAACTGCCATGAGCACCAAAAAAGGAAGGCATCTTAAAAAGGAAACAAAGTAAATAGAGTTGATAAACCTAGGTGGGCTGTGCTGGTGCCCTCCTTGTAATTTTCCTGAGCTTGGATTGGTAAGCAGCGATAGGTTCTATATCGCTTAATTATTCTCTCTTCAGCCTCCAACTTTATTAACCCACTTCAGCTCTTTGCTCTTTAGTGTTTCTCTCTATCTAGGGTTGGTTTCAAGATTCTGTTTTTTATGTTCTATTTTGGGTAACTTTTCTTTCCATAATTATCTTCAGATTCTTAGCTTGATTTAGCAAGTCTCCTAATTTTCTCTTCTCATCCAGTACTTTGTTATGTGTACTAGTTTTATTATATGATCATTGATGGGGATTTCTTCTACATGTCTATTTTGCAGTAATATTCGGTAACTGGTATATTTAATTTTGTCTACCTCATCCGTTTATTAAATTCTATCACTTTCTGATTAAGTTAAACTGAAAATTTCATGCAGCTTCCAGATAAAGGTAAACTGTTTCTCTACGGTGCATTTGTTTCTCACCTTCCCTTGAATCAAATAGTTTCGAAGCTCTTTGATTCTTATTGTTGACAGTTTGATAAATCGAATCCTTGGCGCTGAGATCCGCTCTCAGTTTCTCAGACAAAATCCAGTAATCTTCATTGTTGGTTTTGTTTCAACTGTTTATCAATATTCAGACAATGTAACCATTTTTTGCCCTATTCTCTCTTCCTTTAAAAGGTTAAAGATGTTGTGTGGGAAGTTTGAGATAAATTAGATTTCTTCTTCAAGAAAATTTGACATGGGAAAACCTAGATTGATTCTGGGTTGGTTTGCCAAGCTCATCCTTGTGATTCTAGACAAAATATGTAGTTGAATGGCTTACTCTTCTTGATCCGATTCATGACTATTTCAATCTCTACACACCTTAAAGTAGATATATACTTCTATGGAGAAGCAGTCTTATATATGCGGTAAAACACACAAGCACCCTTGTTTTATGCCCACCGAGTCACTGATCATTAGCATTCCCTTGGTTGATTCTTGTTAAGAAAGACCCATTTTAGTTTTACTGATCAATCCACAGCAAATTCTCAAATCCAATATAGTATCTCTCGTTCCTCCTTTATGAAATTCCAGTTTAATTTTCATACATATAGTAACTTTGTATAGGGAAAAATGACGAGGCAGAAAATCCAAATCAAGAAGATAGACAACATAACAGCAAGGCAAGTAACATTTTCAAAGAGGAGAAGAGGGCTTTTCAAGAAGGCTTCTGAGCTCTCAACGCTCTGTGATGCTGAGATTGCTCTGATAGTGTTTTCTGCAACTGGGAAGCTCTATGAGTACTCAAGCTCAAGGTTCCTTTTCTTACCCATTATAATTCTCATTTTCATCTGCTTATCTCTCCAAGAATACTGCTTTTCATTATTAGTTAATTTATCATGTCCTTCTTTAGCTAGGATCCATATTAGACCATGTGATAATTGGTGATTTAATTGATCAACCCAGTACGGGTTCTAGTCAGCAACTCTTCAATTGGTTTCTTTCAAAGCAAACAAAATTGTGAAAAGAAGAAAAAACATGTCATATAATTTCTTATGTCAGAGAGACTGTATATATGTACCAAGTGTATACAGTGTTTGATGTCAGTATAGCTACTAGTGTCTTCGAAGTCAGTAGCTACTAGTGCCTTTGCTGTTAGTTCAACGTTATAGTTGAGAGACATTATTATAATTTCGATTGATTTTATGTAAGAAACAGATATAATCAGTGAATCCTTTTCTATCAAGTGATTTCTTGCTTACTCGAGTGAGTTATACTAGTTGATATCGATAGTAGTAACTTTGCTGTTTCTTTTTCCTTTTGTTAGTTTTATGATTTGCCAGACTGTCTATTTTAAACTTGAAACTTATAGTTTAGCTTATTTTCGTAAAATATTAATTAGATGTGTTTGCAACTAAATGATTTCATGAGTATACTAAGTAAATATCAGGTATAAGATGAAAAAGTGTTTCATGTGATACATACACCTCGACAGAATAGGCACTACATAAGAAATCCAGTTATATGTATGTATGCATGTGCATGCTTGAAACAATAAGGTAGCCTACTCTAGCTGATAACTACGGGATTCTACAATTGCATATAGAACCAAGATCAGTCATGTCTGAAGTCTGTAACACAAACATGAAAAAGTAGATATAAGCTCTAGACATCATCTTTTATACTTTTATGGGCATTAACAGTTATTTGCATATATGGTTTCATATGTTAAGAAACCCTTTTGTTCATTCCAACAATTCATGGCCATTAATATCTTTTTTATCATCACATAATCTCTCTCTCTCTCTCTCTCTCTCTCTTTATATATATATATAGTTAAGAACCTAATACTCATTAGTGAAAGGTATTTTAGAGCAATGTATAGTTTAGTATGTTGATAAAATTCAAACGACATTATATGCATATATTGTAACATAAATTCTAAACAATAGAAGAAAACGCAAACAAAATATTTGATAAAAGAAACAAAAAAAGAGACTTAAAAGTTCTTTTTAACGTTTACAACTAAAATAGTTTGAAAATATTAAAATATACAAGCTTCATTGTTTGTATAGCCGGGTTGGTCCAAAATTAGTCAATGGAATGATTGGTTTAAGGTCCACGTTACGATATATGTTCTAGTTAAAGACTGAATCCGATTACTAAAGTTTTTACTTATTTTTGTTTTATTTTTAAATTGTCTTCATTGCATTTTATTAAAATTATTAGCTTGGATTGGATTAATGTGATTGGTTAAATTTTGAGGTTTTTCTTGTCCTGATTCAATAAAATGTCTACTTTTTGAACCACTAATTTATCGTCCTCGGATGTTGGGGATTGTAGCCCTTAAATTGCAGGTGATTGTGACTGTAAAGACTATGACTTCATAGTCTCTTTGATTTGACTTGTGTGTATACCATTTACAATAGCAAGAGAGGCAAGTCCAGTCATAAGAGTTAGCTTGTGGTTGGATACCAAGTAATAACACCCAAAGCCTAAAAGGTGATGGAGTAGGACCAGAATGAGAACAATAAACCTAAACCTAAAGCTTTATCAAAGAAACTCCATTTTCAGGGGCAACCCAAAAAGTTTTAAGATTCTAATCATATTTGCTAGCTCTACCTGTCTAGGCTTGAGATTTTGGTTCTCTTTATCTTATATGATTGGTCCTTAGAATCATCCTTTTAATAGATATTAGGGGTGTAATATTAACACCTAATACACAAGTCAGTCACGTAAAGTAGGTTAGGGTTTCAAGAACGAACCATGCAAGATTGATAGACTAAATCTAAAACAGAATGCATGTACACGGGCTGAAGAGGGTAAAGTGCTAAACATATTAAAGTATTAGTGGAAATGTGGGTAATCTTTGTAATAAAATTGCATGAAGTATATGTACAGAATGCACGTAATATAACGTATGTAGCCATAGATACCTATAATTCTTCTTGCTTTTCAACTTATTTTCTTGAACAAAAAAAGCCATATTGTAGAAGATAATCAGAAGAATAATGGCCAACCTGTTGTTATTAAAGTGTGAAGCAGGTTATTGAAAGGCACAACCTGCAGTCAAAGAACCTTGATAAGATTGTTCAGCCATCTCTTGAACTGCAGGTAATATGTTTCTCCCTGTGAATTTCTGTTTGCTTCTATGGGAGGATTGTTGCCTGTATCAGGTAGATCACAATTTAAAATAAGGTCAATGTTAAATTCGTGGGTCGACAATATTGGGTTCAATCTGAAGTTAAATATGAGAGGATTGTTGTTTGTGTCAGGTAGATCACAATTTAAAATAAGATCAATGTTAAGACAATAGATTCAATAATTTATTTAAATCATTCATGAAGTGACCATTATAATTGAAATCATATATGTATCAAACCCTGATCCATGTACATTGTGAACTTTCTCGTGCTGTCATGATCATTTGCATCATGTGATAGTCTTTTAATTATTTTATTATGTAGCTAAACGAATATTTATTAACAAAAGAGTTGAGAAGCAGAGATTGGATATTTACTGGATTGGAAGCAAGACTTATTGAATTTTCATTCTGATAAGCTCTTCTTGGAACCTCTGTAATATTTGATACTTGTTTATTTTAGCTACTTCTTCTGTAAGGGTTGTATTTAAGTTCCACTGAGCACTGACAGAATTGTTAGATTCATCTCACTGATGACCTTCTTGGGAAAAAAATTAAATTACTATGTTTCACCAGACATTGACATGGATGCTATGTAACATTAGTTATAAAACTTGCATACTATTCATTTCCTTTCTATTTCCTATGCAAATGTAATTCAGTTTTCTATTTTTACCACGTAGTGTTTATAGATAAGGAAGATAATAACTTTTTGATTGGTTTGAACGACACATGGACTGCTTTACCAACTCCAGTCTTGCTAATGATGGGATTTCAAGCTCTATTTTAGCCCAAGTCTTCTCAGGCATTAGGTTTCTATTTGGTGTCACATCTGCATTTCAACCTTTATGTCGAATTTAGAAGAAAAGACATCGAGTTTTTGATACCATGGCTAAATCCAATCTTTTGTTTTCTTAGCTTGACAGTGCTACAGATAACAATTTGAACAAGGAAATATATGAAAAGACCCGTGAATTAAGGTATAGCCGCATGACTGTAATCTTGTAGTCGATAGAAGCAGTTGTCTCCTGTACAATACTGGTAGATAATGGAACAATGACAGGCAACTGAGGGGAGAAGAGCTTCAAGAATTGAACATTGAAGAGCTGCAACATTTAGAGGAACTACTTGCGAAGGGCTTGACCAGTGTTCGAGAAGCAAAGGTTCGTACAGCTTCGCTCCAGTTTTTCTTAGACTAATTTTCTTTGGAACCTTAATAATCTAATACGTTCTCAAAATAAGTTTCTATGTGGTTCAGGGTGACACAATCGCTAATGAGATCAGCACTTTGAAAAGGAAGGTCATAGGCTTAATTTTTCGCTTTGCAAGCCATTTCTGCAGTTTCATAGGCAATAGCAAACATAATTTGAGAAGAAATTAAGCTTATAATGACCAGAATCGTGATTTCTATTTCTCCAATTCTCTTCACCTTCTTCTCTTTATATATTTTCTTGCAGCGAATCGAACTCATGGAACAGAATCAGCGTTTAAGAAATCAAGTGAGGCTGAGAGATTGTACGTTCTCAGTTATTTTTTGCATATTACCTTTACCTTTGAGTTCATCTTCAATTTGGCAGGTTATAGGTTTATCAGCGGGCCAAACCCGCTGTTTACTTGAGCAAGGCCAATCATCAGACTCTACCATGATCAGTAGCAACAGCTCAGCAGATCCTGATCAAGACACCTCATTTACATTTCTTAAATTAGGGTTGGTTGGTTATAAAATTCTTTACCGTGCAACTATAATTTAAAATTGATTCTGATTAACATCCAAAAGCTACTGTGCAAGTGGTTCAACATTTTATGGTGGTCAGCTAACCAAATTTAGCAGAAACTACTCTGAGTCTTGTACTCAAGCACTTGACTGACATGATTTCTTTTTGACCAGAGATGAGAGATTTCATAAAGTTAAAAGCTAGATTATTTCCTAAATAGTCCTAGAAATTTTGTATATAAACCCTTATTCCTATGTACTCAAAGTATGTAATAAAAATTATCTTCAACTTTCAACATGATATCAGTGCCCTATCTGATATAGGGGCTGTTTTTTCCGACTGATCATTCCAAATAGAAAAGTCTCTGTGCCGTTGCGGTGTGTGAGCACCACACGCCACCCTCTGGCTAGTGTTTCGCCTCGGTTCTTTCTCCACCAGGGTCCCGTGGCCTCTTGCCTCTCCCCTGGTGGTGTCAAACGTACCTCTTACCTTCTGCTAGTGCCCTTGCTTCCTTGCCTCTCCTTGGTCTTTCTTTGTTTCTGGGTTTGTCTGGTTTTTTTTTTCTCTCCCCATACACCAGAAGCACAATTTTGAAAAACTTCCTGAGTAATACTAAAGAAGATGGAGAGAAAGAAGGTACTTCTGTCGAATTCTGATAATCTTTCACTTCCAATCAGCGTCGTAAAACTTGATGGAACTAATTATCTTGTTTGGTCAAGATCCTGTTTGTTATTCATCAAAGCCAGAGGATTACAGGGTTACATTAATGATGACAGTAAAAAACTCGACGTTAATAATTCTGATTATAATCAGTGGGAGTTCAAGAATTATCTCGTCATGTCTTGGCTCATCAATTCAATGAAGTCGGAGATTGCTCAGACATACTTGCTACTTGACATAGCGACAAAGATATGAAAAGCTGCTTTTCTGACCTATTCTCAAATAGGTAATAAAGCTCAAATTTTTATCTTCGTAATAAATTGCACAACACGAAGCAAGGAGATATGACTATATCACAGTATTTTGCGGAGTTATGTGGGTTGTGGCAGGAATTAGACTATTATCAGAACTTTCAAATAGAATGCTCAAAAGACGTTGCTAGATTCCAGAAAATGATAGAAGATCGGGTATTTGATTTTTTTAGCGAGTCTTAACCCAGAGTATGATCATATACGAGGTACAATACTTGGAAAAGATCCTTTCCCTTCCGTTCAGCTCGCACATTCTCTAGTTTAGCAAGAAGAAAGTAGGTGAAATGTTATGCTACATACACCTATCATTGAAAAAGCAGGATTAGTAGTAAGTCTTGCAAATACCTCATCTAATAAATATCACTTACACTGTGATTACCGTGGAAAATCAAGACATACCTAAGAAACCTGTTGGAAATTGCATGGAAGGCCTAATTAGAGTCATGGAAAATGAGGCGACTCAGTGATAAGGGGTCAGGCTCACTTAGTTGATGGAAATGTAGTGTCTGAAACATCGTTAGCTAGGGGATTATCCAATGAGGAACTTCAAGCCTTAAGACAGCTTCTCTAAAAAACAGACTCTACTTCCACAATTGATGCATCAAACCTTGCCAAATCATGTATTGAGTACTACAATTCTAAAGAATATCCTTGGATTATAGACTCTGGAGCTTACAGACATATGACAAGCTCTTAAAAGAAATTTTTTGACATACTCTCATGGAAACAACAAGGATAATGTTAGAATCGCATATGAGCCTTTTACTTCTGTATTTGGTACAGGTTCCGTTAACTGTACTCCCAATATTACCCTATCATCAGTACTTCACGTACCCTATTTTTCTATTAATCTTCTATTTGTCAATTCTATCACTAAAGACCTTAATTGCAAAGTTGAATTTTTTTCCTGACTATTGGGTTTTTCAAGACATTCAGATAGGGCAAAGGATTGGAACTAGTAGACTGTAGGATGGCTTATATGTCTTGGAAGAAAGGCACCTGACAGTTACACATTAAGCGTTTTTTGGAAATGATGTGATTAATAAGGAAATTCTACAGCGACATAGGCGGTTAGGATATCCCTCATTTTTTTGTTCTAGCAAAACTTTATCCAAATTTGTTTAAAAGAACTTTTAATTCTTTGTTTTGTGAGCATATGAACTTGATAAACACACTAGAAGTTCTTATCATTTATCAAATAATAAGAGTTCTATTCCTTTTATGACCATTCACTCTGATGTTTGGGGTCCTACTCAAACTCCCTCTCCTTCTGGCCGTAGATGATTTGTGACCTTTATTGATTGTTGCACTCAATTGATGTGGGTTTATCTAATGAAAACCAAGAATGAGGTTTTTTCTTGCTTCCAATCTTTTCACAAAATGATTTGTACTCAATATGATAGTAGAGTTAAGATCTTACGGTCAGATAATGGAATGGAGTATATGGATGGCAAATTTTGTGCTTATCTAGATTCTAATGGAATAGTACATCAAACTAGTTTTGCTTACAATAGTGAACAGAACGAGGTTGCAAAAAGGAAGAACAGACACATTCTGGAGGTTTCTAGATCACTCATGTTCACAGTAAATCTTCCAAAGGGATATTAGGGTGATGCAGTCCTTTCATCCGCCTATCTTATCAACAGAATGTCACTTCGAATTCTAGATTTTAAAAGCCCTGTTGAAATATTACAAGGTACAAACTCTTATACTGTACCTCCAAGAGTCTTTGAGTGTGTTTGCTTTGTTCATGCTAGGAATGTTGGCAAGTTGGAGCTAAGAGCTTTGAAATGTGTGTTTGTTGGATAGTCTCCCACACAAAAAGGATATAAGTGTTATCACCTCCCGTCTAAGAAATACATTGTAAGTATGCATGTCACTTTTCTGGAGTATGAGTCTTATTTCAACACATCCCCAACTCCTCTTCAAGGGAAGAATGAGATTGAAGACAACGTGTTTCTTGACTCTATAGATAATGTGATCCAAGGAGGAAGAACAATTCAGGGGAGACAACTAGTTTGGTTCAAGAGGAACGAAGTCTGCGCTTAGTTAGACCAGACTTAAAGACATACTCAAGGCGAGATAAGATAGAAAAAGCCATCATGTAGTCTATGCCAATGCCATCCTATTCCCTAGAAAACACTGGTGAGATAGAATATGATTTATCTGATGATTTAGATAAGTCGATTGCCCTTTGAAAAGGTGTTAGAAGTTGCACCAAGCACCCAATTTCTAACTTTGTTATATATGACTCACTATCTCCTGCCTATATAGCCTTTGTCTTGTCTATTTGTTTTGTGTCTATTCCACAAGATTGGAGAGAAGTAATGAAAATTATCCAATGGAAAGAAGCTATGATTGAAGCAATGAAGGTCTTGGCAAAAAATGAGACTTGGCAACTTGTCACTACTCCAGAAGGAACACAGACGGTTGGCTATAAATGGGTATTCACAGTGAAACATAAGCCAGATGGATCCATTGAGAGATACAAGGCGAGATTGGTGGCTAAAGGCTTTACTCAAACATATGGAGTGGGCTATCAAGAAACCTTTGCTCCTGTTGCTAAGTTGAATACAATCAGAGTTTTACTCTTGTGTGCAGCTAGCTTGGATTAGGACTTAAAGTAGTTTGATGTTAAAAATGCATTTCTTCATAGGGATCTAGAGGAGGAGATGTATATGGAGATTCCTCCAGGGTTTGAAGATGAGAAGACACAAAGGAAGGTTTGTAGGTTAAAAAAGGCCTTGTACGAGGCTAAAACAATGACCACGAGCATGGTTTGAAAAGTTCAATCATGCTATGATCTCCTTTAGTTATTAACAGAGTAATGCATATTATACCTTATTTATCAAGCACTCCTAAGGTAAGATCACGCTTTTTATTGTTTATGTTGATGACGTTATTATAACTGGAATTGATACAGAAGAGATGGCTAGGCTGAAGAAACTACTTGCTCAAGAATTTGAAATTAAGGACCTAGGAAAATTGCAATATATCTTGGGAGTTGAACTTGCTAGATTAAGAAGAGGAATCTTTATCTCCCAGAAAAAATATGTCCTAGACTTATTAGAAGAAACCGGTATGATGGGTTGTAAACCAGTTGAATCTTCTATCGAGAGTAACTACAAACTGCAAGCAAGAACTCAGTGGACATGAGAAGATATCAAAGGTTAGTTGGGAGACTCATCTTTCTCACACTAGGTCAGGCATAGCATTTGCAGTTAGTCTGGTAGTCAGTATATACATGATCCACGAGAACCACTCTTACAAGCTGTATTATGCATTTTACGCTATCTAAAGTCTGCTCCAGGAAAGGCGTTCTGTTCACTAACAATGGTCACCTTAAGATAAAAGCATTTACAGATGCTGATTGGGCTAGATCTCCAGATGATAGGAGGTCAACCACTAGTTATTGTACGCTCATAGGAGGAAATCTAGTCACTTGGAGAAGCAAGAAATAGAATGTAGTTGCTAGATCCAGTGCGGAAGCTGAATATAGAGTTATGACCCAAGGGGTGTGCGAACTATTGTGGGTAAAGAAGCTGATGAATGAATTACAATTGACGGATGAAGGAAGTTCATCTCTCTACTGCGATAACAAAGCTGCCATTAGTATAGCTCACAATCTTGTTCAGCATGATAGAACAAGACACATAGAAATTGACCGACAATTCATAAGGGAGACACTTATGAATGACTCTCTGCAATTATTCCATATGGGGTCAAATGAACAACTAGCAGATGTCTTCACCAAAGGACTCTCCAACAAATAGTTTCATAACCTCGTTTGCAAGTTGGGCATGTGGGATATTTATGCACCAACTTGAGGGGGAGTGTTGACCAGAGATTATTAGCATTGATATTGTTATAATTATACCTATAATCGATTTCATAGAGTTAATAGCTAGATTACTTCCTAAATAGTCCTAGAAATTTTTTATGTAAACCCTTGTTCCTATGCACACAAAGTATGTAATAAAAATTATCTTCAACTTTTTTTTTTTTGACATTAAAAATTATCTTCAACTTTCAGCACTTCTAATTGAAATCAAAATCATGAGCAACATATTATATCTTTTTCTTTCTTGAAGTAGTAATGCAGTTTTTGGAGTTGACTAGTGGCGGTATTAGACAGTTTTTGGGAGCAGCAGCTTATGTAGACCGCTATTCTAACTAACCTGTTAATTCCTTTGCAGGTTTTCTTTTTCCTGATTGAATCTGAAGAATGATTTTATATGAAGGAATAGTTGGATTTCTATATTTTCGTGTTGATTGAGAAGCGGAATTTATAGTAAACCATCAAGATGTAAACTGCTCTTGAACACGGAAAGATCTACGGCATATATATGTGTATGTATATTTTTACGAGTCTAGCCTGTATTGTTTTCCTTAAGATTAACAGATAATAGTTGTAAGTTAAAGCTGTTGTGGAAAGGCTGCGCATACGATACTTGGATTGCCACTGTGTCTGGGATTGCCTAATGATGTTGATATTGGTCTCAGTAGTGTATATGCGTTGACATGCATCATAGATTTAGTGGATCATTACTCGTTTTTATTTATTCTCTTTTCAGTTGGAATGGCCACTTCCTCATTTTTTTCCAAGTACCTGAAAAAAGGAAATGGAACCCTAGTTTCTGGTATTAGGGTTTTAAGGTTGGTGATGTGTACAGTTAACCTGTTAAGATTAACAGTGAAAGTTGTGTTGAAGTGGGAGCGCCAATAGAGGTAAACAAGAATAAAGGGAACGGTGTTGTTATGCTTCCAACAGAAGAGCGATGGAATCGTTTTGTATTAGAAACAGACTAGCTACCTTGCTTGAGTTTATTGGTCATTGTATTTTTATTACAAGAAAACCATTCTATTAAAAAATAGATTGACGGAAAGTTAACAAAATAAAGAAAAAGCAGTAAAAAGGTGTGGCAACGACAATTCCTTGTACTTCAGACGTTGTTTATGACAATCTTTCAGTTGTTGGTACTTATGCGTTGTTTATTGATATTGTGATTAAGATGCGTGAAGTTTAGTAATTGCTCAAGACCCATTATCATGTGTTATAATGGAATATGTACCATTCAATTGGGTGGGACCTATCATCTAGCACCTGAATGGGAAAAATACCATTTCATTAACTAGAATGTATCATTTAGCTCCTACCTTAATTTGTGGTTGATGATTTTGATGTATTTATCTGAGTTTAAGATGCACATATCTTGATTTTCTTCATAGATATTCTAAATTAAGTAGTAGCTCCAAATACATACAGTTAGTGGTTGTAGAGTAGTGGGGTATAGTTTTCCTTTTCATTTAATTTTTGACCTTTTTTAGTTGGTATAAGCTAAGGAGCCCATAAAGGAGAAGCACATGAACGTAAAGAAGTGAGGCACGAACTTGATCTAGATGGATCTTGTAACTCGATTGATTGATAGAAATTATTCATTTGTTTATTTGTATTTTAAAGATCTATATATTGAATTTGTAAATTGTTAAGGTGACATACTTGAGCTTTTGACCAGAAGATTGAGTTTTTAAGATTTCGACCTACTTGAGAATTTTCAGATTAATATTTTAGCAAGTATATTAATCTTAATTTAATGGTGAGACTTGAATACCAAACAGGGCCGGTCCTATACTTTTATGGGCCCTGGGTAAAATTAAATTTTTTTTATAAAATAGGCCCTGTCTCATAAAAAAAAATTTTGACCAAGAAATTTTAGTTTAGAGAGGGGGCTTGGGGCTCCCTCTTATAAAGGGCCCTGGGCAAAATTAAATTTTTTTAAAAAAATGGGCCCTTTTTTATAAAAAAAAGTTTTTTTTGGACAATAAAAATGGGCCACTTCTTATAAAAAAAAATTTTGACCAAAAAATTTTAGTTTAGAGAGGGGGCTTGGGGCCCCCTCTCATTGAGGGCCCTGGGCGGGCGCCCTGCTCGCCCATGCCCAGGGCCGGCCCTGGACAAGACCAAGACCTAAGATAAAATTTTGTAACCACAATCCATGAACCATGGCCTCAAAACATGCCACAAATTCAG
>JANKOD010000192.1:26938644-26956869 GCA_026284645.1 Erythroxylum acuminatum
TTATAAGTTCCCTGTTTGGAGTTCCGTTATCAATTTTCACCTATCAGTTCTTCAATTAACAACTAACGTCAAGTAATGGTTGGCTAAACACAATACCAGCAAAATCAATTTCAAAATAGAGAAATAAAAACCAAAAATCCATACAAATAAATCCACCAAGATTTAATCCATAAAATTAGCTAAAAGCTTGCCCCAACCTTGAAGCTTCGGGGAAGCTACTCACTCATGATAGAATGAAAACCACATAAATTATGCTCAGCAGACAATATTAGGAGAAATTAAATAATAGAAAAGAAATTGGATGAGTTTCGGGTCTCCCTCTAATGTTGCGTCATTGAGTAGTCTCCTTAAATTGCGCCTGCGTTGTTTTTATTTCCCTTGGATATCCACCTGTAGCGTGATTTTATGGTGTCCTGGTGGCTCCCTCAAGTTGGTCATTTTTCCTTGTGAAGGTCTGGCTCCACGTCTTGTTTTCCAGCCCCAAAAACGTTCCTCCCTCTTAGTGTATTGCGTTATTTTTTCTGTTGTGTGGTCCTCCCGGTGGGTCTCTTTGGCTTCCCCCTTTCTTTGGTTTTTGGTTGCTCCCCTTTGTTTTTGCATTGGTCACCCTTGCTGCTATTCACGCCCCCACTCTTCCCCAGCTCACTTTGTCTCCCCTTTGTATATGCTTGGTGCTTCTTTTGTGGTGTAATGTTGAAGGGCTGAATGTAGAGTAACGTTGAGAGCTCCAAAACAAAATGAGTGAGTGGAGAGTTAGTTAGTGAAAAATGGAGCCCCCGTATTTTTCTTATTTCACGTCAATGATCTTCCTTTTGTGCATGCGTGGTCCCCCCTTGGATGAGCTTCTTGCTTCTATCTTTTGTAACGTTGGTGGCTTTGTCAAATGAGTGGAGAGTAAGTGCTTGGTGGAGCCCTCTTTGATTTTCTTTAATTTGCTGCTCACGCACGTCGTCTCCTTTTGTCTCCTCATGTAGCTCCCTTTTTGTTGATTTTTAATTTGCTCCCCTTTGCTCACAAGTTCACGCCTAAACCCTCCTTCATGCACCAGCTAAACATGTCTCTTCTCTAGCTTCACCTAGTGAGTCATGCCTCTCATGCATTAGAGTCATTTTCGTTGGTTTCAAGTGGATCCAGCTGGTGGTCTGCGTGATTCTTCTTGTTGGCAGCGTGGGTTGTATTATTTTTTGTTTCTTCTTTTCTCAAGTCCACGCCACCCTCATTCATGCCTAAATTCACACATATATACACGTTTTCTATACCAGCTGCATCCTTCTTTTGTCCTATGTCATTAATATTTGATTTTAGTCCACCTTCACCAGCTGTTGTGTCCCATTTTGCGCCGCCAACTCTCCTTCAACTCTTTGTTTTATTTTCTTCTATTCTTTCCACACAACCCACACCTAAGCCACCAAAATTGACGCAGATCACCTCCTTTTTACTGTAGCTGATGTCCCCTTGGTGTAACCTTCGTCCTAGTTAAAATCCTTCCCCAAATTAATTTATTGCTGGCTTGCGTTTTCTGCTCTTTGTCTTTACGTTTTGGACAGTTGTGGTCTTTTATAACTGCATTTCCTACTAATTAAACATGAACAATTATAAATGTAAATTCAGGTAAACTAAACAATTTAGTAGGAAATATATGTATAAACCCAATAATTAGTCCAGAAATTAAGGGAAAATGCCATTAATTCTAATGATAAAAATGCCTTCAACAGTTACATACTTCAAGATTATTATAAGAGGTAGTCTTAATTAAATTAGAATGTCATCAACTTTGTCTAAACTTTTCTTAGACATTACAAGACATAGAATTTACTACTAGTTATTTATCTGGGAGGGTGTGATATGGTCATAATAGTTATGTAACTTGAATGGGGATCAGATCACTTGTTCCACTTTTTGTTGTTTCATGGCTGTTCCAACTTATCTCATTCGTGCATTTATGTGGGACTTATATAAATATGTGGATGAGATAAGTTGGAACAACAAAAGTGGAACAACGTACACCTCCCCCTTTAAATGATATTTTACATAATTTTAAAAAAAAAGGAACTATGACTTTTTAATTAGAAAGGATAATTAATGACGTTGACAAAAGATCCTAAATAAAGCTCTTAGGTTGATCTCAAGGAAGGATTTCCATAAGGTGTTAAGAAACTCTAATTGTGGACCATTATAATTAGAGTATATAGATTAATCAAATATCATTGACGTAGTAACTCAACTCAACTCTTAAACTTAATTTTAACTAATTAAATTAAATTTAAATTAATAATTTAAGATGATTATAATAAATTATTAGTTTGAATTTGGTTTAATCAGATCAGTTTAAATTTAAGAGCTGAGTTGGATATGTTTTCATAACACATATGTTTCATCGTTATTATTTTATCAAAATATAAGATTATTTTTTTTTAAAATTTGAAACCCCAATTTGTTTAAAATTTTAAATTTTAAACTTTTTTTCTAAAATTGCTTAAATTATTTAAGAGTTTTATTTTTGTTACCGAAAAGCAAATGACCAAATACCTTCAATGCAACTAAATAGAGGGGACGTGAATGAAAAAAATAAATGATTACTGAAACGATTAACTAATAATATGGATGAAATTGCCAATTGGGTTTCAGCCACACAACTTAATTTTCTTTAAATATCATAACAATATTCAGAGTAATCGTAAAAATCTCTTTTGAAAATTAAAATTTTCCGGGAAAATAGGTAAAGAACAATTGGTCCTAGTCGCTCGCTACCAAGTTGGGGCACGTGATTTTCCTGTCTCGCGCCCTCTTCATTTTGACGTGAATCTCAAACACCCGAGCATTACTCTTGATTCACTTTAACTATACTACTTGGAGAACTGCACGCGTCTCTAACTAGCGTGGGCTTGGGACTAAAGCTTTTGACCGTTAATATCGTTGATTCCCGCTAAAGACTTGCTCCAGATTACTCAACTCAAAAGCCTAGTTTTCTCTCTTCACTTCCCTTTTATGTTTCTTTCAACTATTTGTTCCTTCACTTTCCTTCCATCCAAACACAAACAATAATCATCTCTTTCTCTCTGTTTCTGTTCTGGGATTTGAGGTAATAGCAAGATGGATGAAGAATATGATGTCATAGTTCTTGGGACAGGTCTGAAGGAATGCATTCTCAGCGGTCTACTTTCTGTTAATGGCCTCAAAGTACTTTTTCTTACCAACTTTATTACTCTGAATTAGGCATTTTTCTTCTGAAAGCAATCCCGTATTTGCTTATATGACACCTAATTTTGTGTTTAGTTTAGTGCATGATCTTACTCTTTTCTGCTACGATTTATCATCTACACAATTTTCAGAAGGGCGTGTTTCATTGAATAGAATTCTTGATCTTTGGTGCGCAAGGCACATCATATACGTATGACTTAAGTCTTATCTTTCGTTTGAAATAGGTATTGCATATGGACAGAAATGACTACTATGGCGGTGAATCATCCTCACTGAATCTTAACCAGGTAAGTCTGCGAATGGCTAGTTGTATTCTGGACTTATTTTATTAGCTAAGTTTTCTGTATTCCTCTGCTCTTCTGATTTCACTTTTCTCTTGTTTACTCGGATTTCAATTTGCAACTGTAGCTTTGGAAGCGATTCAGGGGAAATGATCAGTTTCCAGAGAGCCTGGGGTCAAGCAAGGAGTATAATGTGGATATGATACCTAAGGTACCCCATAAAATACTCGTATTATGGATCTTCAAATGAAGGTTAATGTTACGTGCTTCTGATTGTTTCTCATTCTGCTTTGAATTTGCTTTAATAGTTCATTATTGCCAATGGCGGTTTGGTCCGTGTTCTCATCCACACAGACGTTACCAAATATCTCAACTTCAAGGCTGTTGATGGTAGTTTTGTGTATAATAAAGGGAAGGTAAGAAGGAATTTAACAATTTTAGATTTCTGTAGGAGCGTAATGGTTTTGCCAGGACAAGCTTGCGTCTATTGTCTTGACATATCAGAAGTAGATTGCGAGAATTTGATCAAATCCCACAACTTCTCAGATATACAAAGTTCCAGCGAATGACGTTGAAGCACTGAAATCACCACTGATGGGACTGTTTGAGAAACGTCGTGCCAGAAAATTCTTTATTTATGTACAAGACTATGAAGATGATGATCCAAAGTCTCATGAAGGGCTGGATTTGACCAAAGTTACAGCAAGAGAGCTTATCTCGTATGATCCTCACGTCTTCTATCTCTTTCAGCTTAGTGATGTTAAGTTTAAACTAATATCAGTTGGATTGACTTGCAAAAACTACAATTTCCATTGATTCAAAGGGTTTACTAAAGAACTGATTTTAAACGGCTAGCATCATAGAGCTAACCTCATATTGTTGTCCAAGAAATCATCACCGGTGAATTTTCTTGTTGTCTGTGGAAGTTTGTCAATACGTTAAGCTCTATGACCTAGTGACTAGACATTTGGTATATTTTTAAGAGAGCTAACTATGTTCAGCTCAGAAAGTATACCTTGCACATGGATTTTGTTTCATAAATTCAAACTCGGAGCATGCATTTCCCAAGAACTAGAGGATGATATAGCTACATCTGTTATAATTTATAGCTCTCAAACTAATTCATGCACTGATGCTAGTCCATTCTCACTTACAGGAGATATGGGCTAGAAGATGATACGATTGACTTCATTGGCCATGCCCTGGCACTTCACTTTGATGATAGCTACTTGGATCAACCTGCTCTGGATTTTGTGAAGAAGATGAAGGTGAACTTGAAAAGTTTTTGGCCTTTATGTTTCTCCGGGATGAATTAGTCCTTTAATTAACTTTATATGATTTAAGAATTTTAATCTTCCAACAATGCCCCATTGAATCTCAATATAAACTGAGAAACATCTGCAACAAATTGCCTTGAAGATAATTTTATGTAGTTCTAAATAGTCTCCAAGTGAAAATATTTACATCCATTCTCAGTCAAAGTTGTTGGACATTGAATTTCTGTCTTTCATTTTGCTTTCTTTTGCTTGTTTTCTGAAGCTTTATGCAGAATCTTTGGCTCGCTTTCAAGGAGGATCACCCTACATCTACCCACTGTATGGGTTGGGAGAATTGCCTCAGGTACCGTTTTATCCACAAGGTGAGTATAATAGTCCAATGAAAATAATTTGACATTCCCCGGGATTCTTTTCAGGCGTTTGCACGTTTAAGTGCAGTATATGGCGGAACTTACATGCTGAATAAGCCAGATTGTAAGGTAAATCCGAGTACAACAAGGTTAACTTAGTTTTTCTTTTCCTCAGTTTACCTTTTGTTTGCAAGATCACTAATCAAACAAAACCAAGTTATGTTGTTAAAACTCCTAGACCACTGAACACCTCGTCTGCTATGGACAACATTTTCTCTTTAACCATTTGGTACAGTTTCTCCTTTGGACAATAATCTTGCGTACACTACTGTCTAACCACATCCAAAGCATTAGATAAGTTCATTAAAAGAGATTTCAACCGTTCAAGGTTATCTCATTAATCTGCCAGAAAAATCCCCGATATAGTGTCCAATGATGCTGTTGTAGCTTGAGAGTCAGCTAAGCTAAGCATTTCCATCTCTTTAAGCTGAAATTTTGGGAAGGGCTCCCGTCCATACCCAAATGAGAACGTTGGAATCATACTTATACAAATATCGAGGATTCATTTTTGGTTTTAGGTAGAGTTTGATGGAGATGGCAAAGCCATTGGCGTGACCTCTGAAGGAGAAACTGCTAAATGCAAGAAAGTTGTTTGTGATCCTTCGTATTTACCTGACAAGGTAACTTTTGTCAACCATTCATGATAAAGCTCCACTACATCCCCCATAGTTCCATTCGTTCAGGAGTTTCTGAAATGTTCATGAGGTTGTGAAAATAGCCTTAATCTCTTACGACTTCAATGCAACAGGTTAAGAAGGTTGGAAGAGTTGCTCGTGCAATATGCATAATGAGCCATCCTATTCCAGACACCAGTGAGTCTCACTCAGCCCAGGTCATTCTGCCACAGAAGCAACTTGGTCGTAAATCAGATATGTAAGGCCAAAAACTTCGGTCCTCCGTTCATTCTATTCTTTACTATTCCTTCTTTTTAACAGGTTTCTGCATAAATTTTCTTATATTGTAAAGTTGTAGTATGAGTTTATGTATAGGTAAATTTGAAGTTGAGGAATCTAATCTTGTAAAGTGGGAAAACGTTTTGATGCACATTTGTGATCAAATAAAGCCTTCCTGGTGAGATAATTGACAGAAGTGAGTTTCGCAGTCGCAGGATTTATCAACAGCTTGAGATTTTGAGGAGTAAAAGAAGTAAATAATCTAGAGATGACAGCTTGGAACAAAATTTGGGGCATACCTCTAATTAAATCCCTGAAATGAAACACGTGCCTTTGATTGATGAAATATCATAATGATTCTCACAATTTGAGAAACGAAGTTTCACACTTATTTCTTTCAGGTACCTCTTTTGTTGTTCTTACGCTCATAATGTTGCTCCAAAAGGGAAATACATTGCTTTTGTTTCAACCGAAGCAGAGACTGATAATCCTGAGGTAGAACTAAAGCCAGGGATCGACCTGCTTGGTCCTATAGATGAAATATTCTATGATACATACGACAGATATTTACCGTCGAACGACCATGAGGCTGACAATTGCTTCATATCCACTGTAAGCTCATCTTTCCCACCATTATAGTTTATTTCAAACTTTCATGCCGTTTTAATTGTTTCAGTGCCAGCATCTCCTTTTTGTTTTCTGAATCTGTGCTAATAGATTCTGCAGAACAATGCATAAAAATTGCTATTTTGCATTTGATGTTAGCTCCTGGATGAATTTGTCCTACTTACCCCACTCTTGTTATTCCTTGCAGAGCTACGACGCCACTACACATTTTCAGAGCACAGTAGATGATGTGATTGAAATGTACAGTAAGATCACTGGAAAGGTACATTCCTAACGATCATGGAGAGCATTAGACAATGCATGGTGCATTTGGTTTGTATTTTACTATCGGTTTAAAACATGATTGGACATTTTGTTTCCTATGTCATCCTCTAGCATATAACGAGGAATCAATTTAAAAGTTTATATGCAAAAGTATTATAGCCAATTCTTCGTTTGGTTTTATGTTTCAGGCCCTTGATCTTTCTGTGGACCTGAGTGCTGCAAGTGCTACTGCTGAATGAAGACAAGTTTAGGAATGCTTACATCGTTAAGGAACATCAGAAATATTTTCCAAATTTTGGTTTGCCAAGATGGGAAATTTTGCATCTCTACTTCATTCCAGTTCACAAAAACTTCTTCAGAGTCCTGTTAGTTGTCTGAAACCATTGTTACAATTTCACTTCTATTATTCTTTTGTTTTCTTTTATTCTCTAAAGCGCAAACCTTGGATATCCAACATTTGTTTACATTCAGTTGCTCCGGAATATTGGTTTTGGAACTTGATCATGGATGCGGATACAAAAATTTCTCCTCATAAAGGAACTAAAGGTATTAAAAATTAATGTGGCTAGCTAATTTTCGTTCCTCTATCCTTGGAAAGAGAAAATACATACAGACAAAACAAGGGATGAAATTCATATTTTATTTCAATTCATGTAATTACTATTTTTGTTAATATAATTATCCCATATTTTTATTTAATATATGTGCCTTTGATGATATGTTATTTAAAATAGTTTATTATCAATTAATAGAAAGAATTTAAATTAGTAAATTTGTACTTTATAAAATTGATTTATGATTTTATAATAATATATCACATGGTTAATATTTCATAATTTTATAATGCATACTAAAAAATTATTTCGAGATTAAATAAGTATACCTTGTAGAAAAGTTGAAATACTTAAATAGTTAAGGTTTAAATTGACATTATAAATTACAAATGAAAATTATTTTGATAATTAACCTTAATTTATTATAAACTTTATAATAAAATTTTAAGCAAATTAATTATTAACATGTTCATACTAAACTATAAATTTTAAGTTTAAGCAAACTAAAATAATTCAAATTCTCTTATCTTTTCACTGATCTCAAACTTATCAATTTCTTTCACAGCATATATTAAATCAATATTAATTATTTTTATAATATCTAATTCATAAAAATATAAAACTTCTAATAATCCTCTAACGATCAATATGATATAAAAATTATTACAACAATAATCTAAACTTTCCACTCTTTTACTTGTAAATATAAAAGAGTTTTTATATCTTTTTTTAATTGGAGAGATGGAAATGGTGTTTATAGATATTACTTGTATAATTATTCTACAACAGAAAAATAAATATATAATTATTAATTACAGTGTAAAATTTGGAGAAACATGAAAAAAGTTTAAAGGTTTTATATTGCAAACTTAAAAGAACTACTTAAAAAATTCAACGCTTCAGCATGTGGAGAATAGTTATAATAATGTTTGGATTATGTAAAAATAATATTTGATCAATTGGTTTTTCTTAAAAATAGATTTTAATTTTCTTGCTTTTGTGTTATATTTTAAGGTTATAATTAAAATCTGATATCTTGGGATTCCAAAGTCAAATTCACGTTTTTATAATGCATATATGTGGAGAATAGTTATAATAAATTTAAATAAGTGAACACCTTTTGAATAAATATGACAACTTTCTTAAAAAAAATATTAAATTATTTTTATGTCATACTTTAATTTTTATTACATGTCACGACTCAAACGGGTACGTGAAACCCAAAAGTTAAAGCCCTCAAATCACATGTAAGTTTGACTATTAGTGACATAAACAGATGCAAAATTTTTTAAAAAATAAATAATAACACAAACATCGTAAACACAAACACAATAAAGTACAATAGTGTTAGCGTATATTAGAAGAAAATTTTTCTATATACTAAATCGTATCACTTCGGATGCTAGAGTATAAGTGCAAGTGAAAAGAAATGAAAAATATACATAAAGGTATATATGTTGCAGCCAACACTCCTTGAGTCATTGTTAGTAACAGTGATGGTGACTGACTTGAAAATAGAGTTAAAAGGAGTTAGACCTCATTAAGTAAGTCCATATTGCCTCACGACACCCAATAACATGCTCACATAATATATAGTTTATAATAGTATAAACACACAGATATGATGCATGACAAATCACACGCAATACACAATAAATCATGGAGAAGGAATATCTATAAAACCTTAGTCTCCATAATTAAATCCTAACAATATTATACCTCAAATAGTTGCAAGGAGCTAAGCATCACTAACAGCCTAGCCATGCACTTATACTCATTTAGCCATAAGGCTCTCTTAGTCCAAAGGGGATACGGGGAGCAAACATGCCCAACAGACCAACCGATACTCAATACGTCAAAAGTCACAATCACATCAATAATATACATATCAAACAAGGATCCGATTGGAAACCAAACATCAACTAGGATCGATCCGTATCATATCTCAATATTTTGGCCCTGTTTGGCAATCAGTTGATTGCATGAGCTGTTAACTGATAGCTGATTATATCAGCTGATTTGACTAGCGGATTGCATTAGCTGTTTGCCATTTGATGTTTGGTAAAATTAGCTGTTTAATATTAACTGTTTATGTGTAAAATGACTTATAAGGACACAACTTAAAAAAATTATAAAGGTATGAATATTATATATCTTAATATTCTGTTAATATTCTTATAAGAATATTCTACAAAAATAAATTTATAATTCTAATAAAAAATATAGAACATAATAATAATAATAATAATAATAATAATAATAATAATAATAATAACAACAACAACAACAACAACAACAATAAAATTTAGAAATTGATAAAGTTAGGAATTTGTTAATTAATAGTTTTGTTAATGTTTAATTAAATTTTTTATTAATTTGATTTATAGAAAATTAAAGTTTATAAAATTTTTAATTATTTATTTAATTTTATATATTTTTATAAAATATTTAATTTTAAAGAGTCATGCGACAATGTAACCCAAAAAATATGATGCTACAAAAATTTTCTCTGTAAAATTGATAAAGTTTAATTTGTACACTTAACATCAAGACCTAAGTTTTATTCAAACGTAACATTGACACCAGCACCATCACGCCCTAATGATGGCTTGCTGCACCCTTCAAGGGGGATGCTAACCAGCAATACATCACAAATCTGATCCTCATGGTCTTCATCAACTTCAAATGTATACGATCCTATATAATCGGTGGTTGCTTCCTTACTGAACAATAGTTCCATGGACTTCCTGGCTCTGCATTCAGCTTTAACCTTGGCACCTACAGAAATACAACATCAACTACATGTTTTAACAACCAATCATCACTATTAGCAATTATTTGTAATCTCAAAAGCAGTCACTACATGTATAATTACAAACCTATGAGAAGACTCAGTAGCTGCACTCAAAAGGTGCAAAGCAAATGATCAAAAAGTGTCCATCAAACAGAGCACCTAATTGTGCATTTCTCTCAATAATCTTCACTTCCTGACTACAAAAGCAATAATCATCACATGCTTCATCACATACAATGTTTTTTCCGCTGCCTGAATTGACTTAATAACAGCACATTCACTATCATTATTACCAAGCTACATGCCTCGTCAGTGAATTGTAAGATCAAGTTCAGATAATAATAATAGCACCCTTATATGCAGATCACTGGAGAATAATAGTTTATCTCCAACTTTCGTGTTGAAGAAATGAATAGCTAATTAGATCAGAGCTTCCATTACTTTCCAGGCTTTCTTCAATCGATTCATAGTGCAGTAGAACTTGGAAGTCAAAAAAACATCTTCCCTTTTCAGTGCCCCTCTGAATGCTTCATCCAATGCTTCACCAACTTCAATCTCATTCCCGTAAAGATGAGCACAGTCTATATGAAGGTAACCAACTGATAATGCAGTTTTCACTGCTTCAACACATAGGTCACCACCATTCTGCCATGTTCCAAGCCCAATTGTAGGAATTTTAACTCCTGTGTTCAGTGCAAAGTAAACTCCTGGTGCCCCAGATTTTCCTCTCATCTTCTTTAGCCTTGTTTCAATTGATAGGTATGAAATGAAGACAGATTTCAGACGTTGACCAACTATGAGATCCAGGACCAAGAAACACAGCGTCTCAATGATTACACCTCGTGATTTTTTTGTTGTAAATTCTTTTGAATAGCCCACTATAGCAAGTATACTATAAAATTTCAAATCCGGGTGATAGAAAAGCAAAACACCAGAGGTTGAAAATAAGAACAGAAAGGCTAATTCGGAAATCTGGAACTGCAAAATAAGCTTCTGTAATTTGATCTTTGATTGCTCAATTAGACGAGACAAGTTACAATTTAAGCTCTTTCAATAGCATTTATGTTAAAATTCAGAAGCTACCAATGACAGAAAGGCATCTAATTTCAATTAAATCCACTAATAACAATGCAGAATACACAAGCAAATGCTCATAATATCTAAAATGATTAACTAACAGATAACCTTCTTTTTGTTTTCTGAAGTTTAATACATAAGAAAAATCAAAACTTTCTCTCCTATAAACAAAGACAATCACAGCATAATCATATTCTCAAATAAAGCGGCCCACAAAAACCGAAAGCTCTCGCGATCACGAACAAACACAATTCTCACTTTCTCATAGAATTTTCAGTAAAAGAGAAGAAACAAAATTGCAAAAAAGATAAGAGAGAACTTACAGGGGTGAATGCAAGGGAAGGAACGACAGTGGCGGAGAACAGGCCAGAAGTAGAAGCAATTGACGGCCCAAAGCAACGGCAATAGGGCGTATCCGAATTTGTAGAATCTTCGAGCGTAGCTCACCGATTCCTCCTCCGATAGACCTAGTGGGCCGTCAATCGTAGGCCAGATCGGCGCTGAATGCAGTACTTCATTAGTAATTCGACGACGAGCGGCGTTCGCGATGGTCGTGGTGGTGGTGGTGTTCGGTGTGTGTTCGGGGTCTTCCATCCATACAACGACGGAGAGGTGAACGACACGAATACAAGCAGACGCGAGCACGACGGTGATCTGGTAGACGTGAGAGATGTAAGGACAGAGCGGTGATCTGGAAGACGTGAGAGATGCAAGGAAAGAGTGAAGAAGAATACAGAGAAAACGAGAGAAATGAGATGGGCAAAATTGACATTAAGCAAAAAAATTTCAGCTGATTGTCTCGAAACGCTCCTCCACAGGAGCTTATCCAAAATCAGCTGGTTGGGTTGAATCAGCCAACCCAACCAGCTAATAACCAAACACTTGTAATAGCTTTTTCATAGAGTCAACTAGCTGAAATGAGTCAATCAGCTAAAAAAGAGCTTATCAACTCTTTACCAAACATGGCCTTTATCAAAATCATCTCTCATAATCAAATCGATGCGCATATGGTCATGATGTATACCCATCAAGTGGCAAGTCCTATAGATTTTTCCTCCTCCACTATCATAATCAAACACATCCACATATAATCCAAATATCAATCACGTAATTTTGAAAAATAAGCACTCAGTCGTGTAAGAACTATTATAATGCATGCAGTATGCTATATGTACCCAAACCCATTTCCATATAATTAGATATCTCAGTCATATTTGCATAGGCATCACCATGATGATTATACAAATTACACATGTACATGTATATACTTATAGGTACCATAAATGTATATATCTATATATCTATGATCTATCTATCTATCTATATATATATATTATGCATAAGGATAACGTGTCTGTCCTAGCTTAACAAGTAGTCATTCATATCAATATAGAAACATATTCAATAGCTTGTATGGATTTAATATAAGGTAAATATATATGAACTTACTTGATTGATGTACTTATTTGTCTTAACCTTGCAATATGGGTCTCATTCCTAATAAACCTATAAAATAAGAAGGGAAATATCCTAAATAGTGTTATTTACAAGTTATTGGGTTCAATTAACAACCTAAAACTCATTTGGTTTGCTAGGATGATCCAATTATACAATTCGACCTTTGATCGTATTCTCATTTAAACTTTCCGTGATCTTTAGTTCACAATCTGTTAAGAATTTTGTAAGATTCTTAAAAGAAAATTAATCAGCACAATTTAGAGAAGTTTTTCAAAATTTGTTGAAAGTTTGATGGAACAATATCTCTGGTGACTAGAATATTCCTCTAGTCATCAGAATATTTATTCGATGAAAAAAAATTATCTCAAAATTTAATGATTTTTATACCAAATGAAAGCTCTTGATGAGTATAACAACTTTTATAAATGCAAGAAATTCAAATTCTCAACCAATCTCAATGAACTGAAGAAAAATTATTTCAAAGCCTTAACCTTTATTTTCATCAATCAACAACAATATAAATAGTGACCGGCGATAAGGCCATAGGGCTTTTACTCTGACATTAAGAGGGAGTCTAATGATGGTGGTATTGGTGGTTGAAAACACTCACAAGGGGTAAAGGATCAAAGATTTGGATTTTTCTTTATTTTTTCTTCTTGATTTTGTAATGATTTCGACATTGTTATGAGGTAAAATGGGTATAGTTGAGATGGGTTTGAAGAGAGGAGTTGATTGTTATAAATGGTTGGTTGAGTAGAGTCATTACTGGTGAAAATTAAAGAAAGAGAATGATTTTATGAATAGTAATCTTAGGGGGTTGAAAATGAAAAATAGGAAGGGGGTGGTTGTGGTGGAATATACACACACACACATGTGTGTGTATGCGTGTGTGTATGTATATACATATGTGTATGTGTGTATAGGTGTATTAGAATCTACCGCCCTTACAAAAAATTCGTCCTAAAATTTTACAACAATGCTCTATTGCGAAAACAAGTATATATACAACTCTCTTATCTCCCGCTCTATCTCCCAAGTGATCTTCTCAACATTGCCATTCCTCCACAACACTTTAACCAAAGGGATCTGCTCTGCTCATAACTGGAATAGTTGAGAATCCAAAAGAGCTACTAGATCCTCTTCATCGGTTAAAGTCTCGTTCACCTCCATTCTTTGATGCTGAAGTACATAAGAAGAATCATAATTATATTTACGAAGCATAAAAATGTGGAATACTAGATGGACTTGTAATATATCCGGAGGTAACACTAATCTGTATATCATATTTCCAACTCTCTTTGTTATCTTGTAAAGTCTAATATATCTTGGAGACAATTTCTCTTTCTTTCCAAACCTTATCACATCTTCCTTAGAGATACCTTTAGAAATACAAAATCTCTGACTTGAAATTCCACCTCCAATAAGTGTGAATCCCAACTACCACTAAATTCCATCATGCACATCCTAAGCATTTCTTTTAAGGTCTAAACCGTCCTTTTAGATTTTCCATAAGTTTGAGGATTGAATGTTGTGCTAAAATCCAATTTAATGCCTGATGCCTCCTATAATTTCTTCTATAACTGAGATGTGAACTATGATCCTCGTTTAGAGACTATCAACACGAGCACCCTATGGAGACACACTATCCACTTGACATATGCTAAAGCAAGCTTAGACATTGAACAGGTGGTTTTTATGGGTAAGAAATAGACTGACTTCACCAACCTATCTAAGATCACCTAAATTGAATCACTTCGAGTCCTTGTTAAAATAGGCGAACCATGAAATCCATTATGATCTTTTCTTATTTCCATTCAGAAATTGGCAATGGTTGTAGCTTACTTGAGGATCTCTGATGCTCAACTTTTACTTGTTACAAATCAAGTACTTAGAGAAATATTTAGCCACATCCTTTTTCATACTGTCCCATTAATATATGCCTCTAATATTAAGATACAGCTTGGTAGAACCTAGATGTACATTGTATGTTATATAGCACACTACCTTTAAAATCTCCTCCTTCAATTTCTTTATATCTATAACACATAATATCCCATTCATCCTTATCATACCTCCCTTATTGATTTAAAAATCCATGTGGCATCATTCTTAAACTTCATACATAAGTTTTTCAAGCTTAGGGTCTTAGCCTTAAGTGATGTTGATCTTATTCAATAATATTGATTGTATTCTAATGCTTGCCAAGAGTACTCCTGAATTTGAAATCTAAAACTGAGTGTCTTAACCCATAAAATCATTTAACTCTTTATTCAAAGCTATCCTCTCTACTATGATATATGTCAAACCACCTGAGGACTTCCTACTTAGTGCATCTACTACAATATTTTCCTTTTCTAAGAAGATACTAAATCGTGCATTCATAATCTTTTAGTAGATCCATTCGCCTTCTTAGCCTCAAATTTAATTTCTTTTTTTGAAATATATATTTTAAACTCTTATGATCTGTGTAAATTTCAAATGTCTCACTATATAGATAATATCTCCAAATTTATAAGTCAAAGATCAGTACTGCCATAACTAAATCATCAATAGGGTAATTTTTTTCCTGCCTTTTCAATTGTTTAAAAGCATAAGCAATCACGCTACCACTCTGCATCAACATGCAATCTAGGCCATTTCTCAAAGCATCATAGTAGAATTGAAATCATCTGCCTTTAGTTGGTAAAGTCAAGACTGAGCTATAGTTAAACACTATTTTAGCTTTTAATAGTGCTCCTTATAGACTTCATACCAAATGAATCGGGAATTATTTTTCATTAGATATGTCAATAGGTTGCTATCTTAGAAAATTCTTGGACAAATCTTTAATAGTAACCTACTAATCTTAGAAAGCTTTGCACTTTTGTCATTGTCTTTGGTCTTTCTCAATTTGTTACAGCTTTTACCCTCTTTGATTCCATTTATATCCCCTCCTAAGATATCACATATCCTAATAATGTGACACTTTAAAGCCAAATTCACACTTTGAGAACTTGGCCTATGATTGATGTTCTTGAAGTGTCCATAACACCACCATCAAATGTTGGGCATGTTCCTTATCTATTTGTAAATACACCAAAATGTCATGGATGAAGACAATCATGAATCTATCTAAAAATGATTTGAACACTATATTCATTAAATCCATAAAAGTTAATGGAACTTGGTAAGGTCAAATGAAATTACTGGAAATTCATAATGTTCGTTAGAGTCTTGAAGGCAATTTTAGGTGCATCTTTTCCTGATCCTAAACTGATGATATCTAAACCTTAGGTCTATCTTAGAAAAATGCCTAGCACCTTGAAGTTGATTAAACAGATTGTCAATTTAGGGTATAGATACTTATTATAGATAGTCACCTTATTCGACTGCTTGTAGTTAACAGACAACCACAAAGAACCATCCTTTTTTTACAAACAACACTGATGCACCTTATGGTGATATGCTAGGCTTAATGAAGACCTTATCCAATAAATCTTACAATTGTTCTTTTAATTCTTTTAACTGAACAGGTTCTATTATATATGATGGTATAGAAATCATATTTATACCATGTACTATATATAAGTTGAACTTTATTTCTCTCTAAGGTAGTCCTAATAACTTTTCAGGAAATACACTTAGAAACTTCCAAACTACTAAAAAACTTTAGAGGTTGTTAATTTCTATAGAGGTATCCCAGACTAGGGACAAGAACCCTTGACACCCCTGTTTAAGCATCTTGTTGGCAACTAATGCCAAAAGTATATTGGATGGGATGATCCTTTTATCTCCATCAAAAGTAAACTCTATCTCATCCAAAATCTAAAACAACACTTTTTTCCCTACAATTCAGGGTAACATAATGGCTAAACAACCAGTCCATCACTAAAATTACATCAAAATCCATAATTGCCAGCACTATAAGATTCATTACCATTATCTACCATCAATCTCCATAAGACACGAGTAGTAGATCAAATCCACCTCTATGGAATCACTAAGAGGTGTGGATATGGGTGAGGATTCATCTATCCTATCTGATACTACTTCTAGTCTCCTAGAAAAGTTGAACAACATAAAAGAATGAATTATTCTCAAATCTATCAAAACTCTAACTTCTAACCCAAAGATAAAAGAATACCAAATAATGCTTCAATTAAAGTTTGTGCATTAAGGTGTGAGGGTGAACAATTTAGCCTAATCACGACTTGTATGTTGAGAGTTATGGTCTTACTTATGGCTATTAAAATAGGGGTTGCACCATATTAGAAGATGAATTATGATATCTTATTGATAATTTGCATTTTTGTCATGTTAATTCTTTGTGTTTTATGTTCTTTTGTTAGAATTTTGTGATGTTCTGCTTGTGTTTTTACGGTAATTTGTATTTTTGAATTTTCTAGGTGACGAAATACAAATGACACAATTTAGAGTGGAATTAGCAAAATTGAAACTTTCAATTAATTAGCTACAGGAAAAGAGCATGGGAGATTAAGAGAAAATGACGCAAATTGGCCAGCATGATAAATTAACGCATGAAGGGAGCAGCAATTGATTAAGATTAAAACAGTAGAACAACGACCAAGGGATAAAGAGAAGGGAATTAAATGGCCAGCATGAGCAACATAAGTGGCTGGGATGGAAAGGGTCCATTTATTAAATGACAACAAAAAGCTAGAAAATTAATGAAGAGGGAATTGCGTGGACGGCAGCAACAAGATCATTAAAATATGAAGGAAGGGGCCCACGTTGTTTAGAAGCCAAGAGAAATAATAAAGAGCTTAAGATCAAGACCAAGGACTAGCTTGAAGGAACTCACGGCAACTTGAATTGGGCTGGCGAAAAATTACAAAGAAGGGGGCCCACGTCCTTTAGGAGGAGGGAACTTAAGATAAAAAGGAACAAGAACCTAGGAAAACCTAAGAGAGGAGGGCGTCGTTCTCAAGAGGGGGGAAGCAATTAAAAAGAAAACATTACAACAGAGAGAGGGGAGGAGCGTGAGGGACCTCATATATGCGTTGACGGCAACTGGGGGAAGCATTAAAAATTCAACGTTTGCGGCAACAAGAGAGTGGAGCATAGTCAGATATTGCGGCAGTAGACATTGGACGACAACAGTGAACAGCAGCTTGAGGGAAGCAGCAGAAGATAGGGACGACGACAGTGTGCGGCAGCGTGGGTTTGAAGATTTAATTCCGTTTTTAATTGTTAATTTCAGTTTTAATTGATAGAGACTAGTATATTGTGTAGCTAGTTTTTAATCTAGTCAGGGTACCTTAAGTTTGATGTATGTAGTTCGTGAGACTCCTTGGGTTTAATTGTTTTCGTTTAATTTCCTATGTTTATTTAATCTCTGTGTTTGACTGATTAATTATTGTTGAGTCCGTTGATTAATTAGGCCTGTTAA
>JANKOD010000192.1:26960923-26977449 GCA_026284645.1 Erythroxylum acuminatum
TTTCCTCAAAGCTTCAAGGTTGGGCTGAAGCTTTTAGCTAATTTTTATGGATTAAATCTTGGTTGATTTATAAGTATGGATTTTTGGTTTTGATTTCTCTTATTTGAGATTAATTTTACTGGTATTGTGTTTGGCTAACCATTACTTGACGTTAGTTGTTAATTGAAGAACCGATAGGCGAAAATTGATAACGGAACTCTAAATAAGGAACTTATAAATTTTAAATTTAGACATAAATTGAATTTATGAGAGAAAACCATGTTAGCAAAGAACTTAATGGGTTATGCTTGATTGCTAGTTTACAATAGTAGATTAGGATTATTGCATAATACTCCTTTGATACCTTGAAAAAGGATCTAAGAAACTCTAGGCTCAACTGTCTATCAACCAAAAATTCGCCTAATAAATTGATCCAGGTAAAGTCCATAGAAAGCGTTAAAAGTGGAACCATCCTTGAAGCTTATCACATTCCATTCGGATTAACCCCTAAAGATATTCGAAATTTTCTTTAGCTTTGATTTTGTTATTTTTATAGTTAAATTTCTTAATTTATTTCCCCAATCCTACACAATTGCTTAGTCCAATTAATTGAGTGATCCAAGCCTAGTACTTACACAATTACACCCTATGGGACGATATTATACTATACTACTTGAGACCCGTAAACTTGCGGAGTTGCATCAATCCTGTGAGCGTCATTACTTATAGTTCGACAGCAGGTATCGGAGTCATAAGTATAGAGAGTGGTAATAATTCTTGGGTGAAGTTGACGTTGACTAACTACTCACTATAGAGACCTCTAATGAAAGATCTCCTGTATTGCAAAGATCTCTATAATCTAATCGATTTGGAAAAAAGTATAAAAGACGATGTCCATTCTAAGTCGAAGAAGGTGACAGATAAAGAGTAGGAAAAGATGAAGTAAAAAACCTTATAAACTATCAGACAGTAGATTGATATCAGTATATTTAACCATGCATCCTAAGAGACAAATCTTTTTGAGTTGTGGAAGAAATTGACCGGTCTTTATGAGAGGAAGAGTGCTCATAACAAGGCATTCTTAATTAAAAGGCCTATAAACCTAAAGTTGAAGGCTGAGAAATTGATGTCGAAGCATCTCAAAAATTTTTAGGATATCATCAACAAGCTGGCCACCATGAAGATCATCCTTGATGATGAGCTATAAGCTTTATTCCTGTTAAGTTCCTTGTTAGATAGTTGGAAAACTTTGGTTATGACTATTAGCAACTCCACCCTGGATGGTGTGCTTTCTTTGGATGTAATTAAAAATATCACGTTTAATGAAGAGATTAGGAGGGAGGAAATTAGTGTCGATAATGTACAGGCTCTTGTGGTAGAAAATAGAGGAACAAGCAAGAGTAGAGGTTCTAAAGGGCAGGGCAAGTCTAAGGACATGTGCAAGTTTAGATATTGCAAGGAGGCTAGGACATGTCACTATAGCTCCAAATTTGGTCATATAAAGAAATTTTGCTACTAGTGGAAGATAGTCTAGAAAAAGTAAGATAACAAGAAAGATGGAGACGATAATAACACTACGCAACAACCACAAGCACATATGATGAGTTGTAGATGATTTATACAACCAGTGAGTGTCTCCACATTAGTCAATCAAATTTTGAATGGCTTGTTGAATGATCCCACATCTAAACTATCTTCTAACACTACTCCCAACTAATCCTAAAAATCAGACTTTTAAGAAAACTATGGTTGAAGAATGCTATTTGGACTATAAAACTCCAATTTGTACACAATCCCAAAAGCTTTTTAGAACTAAAAGACAGTTTAGATGTGATTAAAAATCTTATCTTCTCAAGATTTAAAAGTTTTGAAAAGAGACATAAACACATGATGACAAGAGTTTAAAGTTCAAATAGCATTCTTTAACTACAATTTTATTAAAGTTTGATTTGTAGGAATAGTTGGGAGTAGTGCTATTGGGAGTAGTGCTAGTGTGTGTGTGTGTGTGTGTGTGTATCAAGTTGTACTCAATCCCATAATTGTTTTTAAAGCTAGAAGAGAACTTAGTTGTAGTTGTTTATGAGGTGTTCTTGAGTTAAAGTTAATAGCCCGAAACCTTAAATGCTTGCATCTTGTTATTTTTAATTTTGTATATTTATTGCCAGTTTGTCTGCAGCTTTTCCATGTTAAAATTGTATGTCCAATTTATTGTTCAATCATCTTTTTTTTAGTGGTTTGTTATTGGTTGAGTGATTTCATTGATCCTGTGAGTATTATTGTTTGGAGTCCAACATGTAAAACAATTTAATTTTTATAATTTGTGAGAAATAAAATATATGTAACCATACAACCCTATATGTTATCCCCATATTCATTAGACCATAAGTGTCCAAATGAATTAACTAGATTGGATTAGAAAACCATGTTCTCTTTTCAACTGACTTTCTCTCCATTTTATCAATTAGACAACTTTTATAAAAAGGTATTTATACTTATTTGATTTAATCAACGTAATATCGTATAATATGCTATAAAATTGCATCATGCTTTAAATTAATAAATGATATAAATAAGGAACAACTTATATTACTATTTTTATAAACAATATGTATTATAATAAACTATCCAATATAAATCTATGACCAAAAAAAAATAATTGTCAAATATAATTCCATTATGCTAATGTGGAAGTTTACATTAAATCCAAGTTTAATTGTAATCAACAGCTAAAAAGATTTTATCAAAATTTTGGAGAAAATAACATTTCATGTAAGATTAAGGGTTGGCAACCACCTATGTCTAACTTACATATGAAGATCCTTTGTATAACAACTCTCAAGTTATCTCCTACATAATTATATCATATTATACGTTGAATTTTCTAAAATTGAATGAAGGCATCCTTATCCTTCATTACACGGTTCGTAACTCCTAAGTCTACAATATAAAGAGGATGGGATTTGATTAGAAACCAAAATAAGATACATATATACGACAAATATATGTACCATAAGGTTGATACTTTTTTAGGCTTGATATAATCATGACTAAAGTGACCTTTATTTCCATAATTGTATCACTTCACCCTTTTCATGTTTTTCTTATTAAAAAGATGATTTCCTTCACTTCACTATGTTCCAGATTTCTTATTAAAAGGATGTTTTCCTTTCTCATGTTGTTCCACTTGGTCTTTTTAGGGTCTTGAGCAATGTGGTTATTTTTCTTACATCTTTTCCCTTCATAATGCTCTTACTCTTTCTGTTCATAGCTCTAAGTGAGTTATAGCTAATTGCATATTCCTTAATAGTCATCTTAGAAGCTCTAAAAAGCATTTCTTTTAGTATAAGATGCCTTTTAGCATCCTCTATCGTCTTGATGTTCTCATTATAAGTTAACTACATTCTCATATTCTAGTAGATAATATTTTGCACTTATTACTCATTAGATAACTTATAAACTACATTTTATAACTCACTTATCATGTTTGGCATATGTCCTTAAATGCTTTTGCTTGTTTGATCAGGTCTCTTCTTACACATGTCAAAGTTAACAGTGAGTAACCTTACTTTAGTCACTAAGGTACCTCTAAAATGAGCACCCAAAGTAGACCACATATTCTTAATAGTCTTATGCTTTTTGAATTCACACATAATATCATTGTCCATACTATTCAAGAATGTAATGCGGGTCAATGAGTTCTTCTTTTTTCACATCTCATATGCATCATGTTCTCTTTTGTGTTAGGTTGTATTTCCATCCTCATAAATATTTATGGCTATATCCAATTATTTCAGAGCCTCTTTCTGTTTCATTACATATTGAATTTTTATAATTGTCACTATTTAACTTCTCACCTTTGTTGAGTTCGACAATAATGTTCTTTAGTGCAGTAGCCATATTTGAAACATTAAGTCTCTACGTCAAGAAAGAAAATATTGTGCATGCATATTAATATCATATCATGCATACATATGTTGAATAATCAATTTGATCAAAAATCATAAAAATTCTTAATCATCATAAATACAAAAGTTAAATACTAATTACAATACTTAAGTTTAATCTTATGTATAATATATGTAACACAAATAATAGGATGATCAAATATCGAGCTTGTGCATATATAATGCAACAAAGTTCATATAGTTCATTACAATATAGTTAACTATATAAACTATATACATAACAAACCCCTATATGGAATATAGTTAACTAATTCATACAGTAAAGCCCTCGAAGCATAATATGTTGTAGCTCTAATTAGCTCTAATTATCTTAATAAAAAAGCCTATACTGTATGAGGTGATCAACTCCCTTTTCCAATTTTCTCATAAAAATATCATCATTAATCATTCATATGATCTTGTATTAGGTTATTTCAAATTCCAGAGCATGCTTAATAATTCACCTTTAAGATGTGGCAATGTTAAGAGTAAACTTTGTGCGCTTCATTCCAACATTTTTGAAAGCCAAATAACATCAAAAATATAATTTTTGAATTAAATTATTGACTAAAATAACATGTTGTATTGAATGGCCTCTAGTTTATGGAATAACTACATTAATATAATGATGACATGCCTCATCTATGTAGTACATTCAAATTTTAAGTGTCCTAAAAAAAGGTATTTCAAGAATAAAAATATTGTCAAATACTCATAAAACTCATAAATCATATATTAAATAAAAATTTATTTGACTAATACGGTAATATATTCGTAAACATTATTATATGAAATTCTGGTCATTTACTTATAATAATAACTTTATTATTGAACTAATTAAATTATTAATTATTATTTCATTTTAACTAAGGACCTATTTCTACTTAAGATAATTTTAGAATTGATTTACAATTTAACACTATCTTAAATTTTAATTTAGATAAGGGTATTTAAACTATAATTAATAAGTTATAATTTTATAGACTACTACAAATTGGATTAGTTATTTGAAATCACACAATTTTTTTTGGGTCTTAGATCAGGGTATCACCGGCGGACCCAGTGACTAATCCCCTGTCTAGCTTGTAGGCACCTCACAGGGTGAAATAGCTGGCCCAAGGATTTAAGACTGCTCCATACTCAAAGACAAGGATCGAACCCCTGACCTTTGGTTAAGGATGGACGAGTCCTTGCCACTCAACCACACCCCTTAGGTTAAATCACACATAATTAAATATGCATTATTGAGATCAAATCTTTATATTTTTTACCGACTAAAGAACTTGACTCTTACAGAATCTTCTCTCTTTGTTAACTTATTAATCCTTTAAGATTATATCTTATATATGAAAATTAGTTGTCTTTGACTACTAGAAAGTCACCAATCGCGTGTGTGGGACTGGGAGTAATTTGACAATTGTTTCAGAAACTTCCCACACACACCAACCAAAGCGTAGTCGCACTCTTCGCAAACCTTCCACTGTAAGGTTCCATGATGATAATGATACTACTACGTCTACAAAAACCATTGTCGTTTTGAATTTCGTTGTGATGAAACGGCAACCGTTTGCGGTGGATAATCCCAAGAATCGGTTTAGCGTATTCGAATTTGGCGAGGAGGACGAGCGGGTGGAGAGAACCTCCGGGAATCTACTAGGAAGGTTGGGACAATCTAGGAGGAGAAAGCACTCACGTTCTTCTCCTTCCACGAAGTACAAGTCACTTGCATGCTGTGAGTTTTTTTTAACTCTTTTTCTCTCAAGTCTGTCGCTTTTATGAATTTTAAACGTTTGCATATTCTGTTTGGTTGGTGGGAATGTGCGGGAAAATGAAAAGCGGACGACTTGAAACTTCTTTCTTGTCGAATACGTCAGCGTTTTTGTACGTCACAACGATAGTCTAGTGCTGCTTTGTTGTTACGATCTTCATTGAATGATGTAAAGTTGGTTTTTGTAGGACGACGAATTCGGAGAAATGTAAATGTATGAAAAATTTTGGATTTTGATGATGTTTCTGTTTCGACTGGTCATCACTTAATCTCCATTGTTGTTGTTTTCGCTTTTCTCTCCTACAAATTCATTTCTTTTTGAAGTACTTTTATCTAAAAGCAGTAACAGGGACTCTAAAAGAGAAAAATAGGAAAGGGACTGTTGATGTTGACAATGCACCAGTTGAGATTAATATTGATGGTAAAGTTCATAAGCTCCCATATGTTTTTGGCTTCTTTTCATAGACCTTGTACTGGGTTTAAACTCTTTGTTTCTATTATTCACTTAGTTGTTAATTAGTCTTTGTTCTTTAACGACAGGTGGGTCCAAATTTCAGTCCGACAGCATTTGCAACAAGCTAGTGGACATTGATGGTGATAGTAGAGGAAATGGTGTCATACATCCTGCAAGATCTCTTATAAAAAGTAATCCTTGTGAAGAGGATGCTGTTGGTGTTGGGATTTCTCAAGCGGATACCCTTGTGCTTTCAAACTCTTCATATTTTAAGGTTTGTCAGTGTTTAATTTAAGTTTTGTCGGACACTTGAATAAAAGTCTGACATGGAACATTACGTTTGTGCTGAACTTCTCATAAGGGAATTACACGAGGAAGCAGATTAATATGTTGTTGGATGAAGTTACCAACTTAAAATTTGTGCAGAGTGAGCAAGTTGGAAAGATTTCAGAGGATGATGGACAGATCAAACTCATTTTATCAACTTCTGTCTCAACTGCCCTAGTAAATAAAGGTCCTGCTTTTGCTATTGGATTAAAAGAGTTGCTTTACTTTCTTCTGCTTTCATGAAGTTACTTAACTTTATTGTCCTTTCTCTTTTCAGTTAATTCACAACAAAAAGTTGTGGAGCATGGTTCCCTGAGACATGAAATTGTGAGTGCTATAAGAATCAGCATCGATCTTCTCGTTGTGTGATTAAAGATGCAATTTATGAGTGGAAGTGTTTTTCTACAAGTCATTTGCTGAGATCAAAAGGATTCTAAAATGGATATAAATCATCTGTATGGAAAAGAAAATGAAAATGTGTCAGAGTGCATTCAAACAGTTTATCACATTGGATCGAATTGAGTTAGACAATAAATTCAGTTTTCACTTCCTATTAATCAGTTTTGATGATTCATTTAGGTGATTGGACTTAACTATTTTGCACTAAGTTAAGTGTGGTCCTTTATCGTCCTTCCCTTTCCCTTATCTACATCGTCCGATTTTCTCTTTAGTTTTAATAATTACAATGTATAACATTTGCTTTATTTGACAATTTTTCAGGATCCGTTGAACAAGGAAGTTTTTATATTCCCAGATTTTTTCTTATTTGGGGACTTGTATTGTACAGAGTCCCGCTTAATTTTTTCCGAGAGCTGCATCAGAGTTGAGGCTTCAACTGTAAATGGCACTAAGGGAAAATTTAATGCTAGGTGGCCAATTCTTGATATTATTAAAGTTGAGTCTCAATGGTGCAGGAGGGTGAGATATGCTGCTTTCTCTTTTCTTCTACATACACTGCTTTCATTTTTCTTTTACATACATGCTAGGATGGGTAGCTTACGTTTCTTTGATTTCTGAATGTAGTAGCTTAAGTTTCTTTGATTTCTGAATGTAGGTTGAGACTGCTATTGTTAATCTTCATCTTAAATCAAAGGTTTCTCAAGGAGTTGGATATGAAAATGAAACTTCAGGTTTGTAGTTCCACTAAATTCAAGGGTCTGTTTATGTTGAATGTTATGATGAATTCAGCATTTTATGGACCAGCACTATGCCTTCTGATCCTATTCTTGAACTCTGGTGTAATCTTGCTGCACCTTGCTGTTTGTATGTATATACAATGCCAAAGAATGCCTTAGTTTTGGATACGTGACTAACATAATTTGTATGCATATTATCTTAACAAACAAATGGATTTAAGGTCTAATTTCCTGCCCTTATCTTTTGACATTCATTTCCCATTGGCTCCCAAGTGCTCTACCATCATACAAAGAGATCTCTTCAGTATGAATTTATGATAAATTTAATTTCAGAAATCAATTTGAAAAAATTTCAGATTGCATTGCCAATTTTCTGTAATAGGTTGTCTTTGTTAAATGTCCAAATTGATGATTCGTCTGCAGTACAACAGTTGTGAGAAAGAACATTGGTAAAATGGGTATTATTTACATGTAAAAATCGATGTAGTGATGAAAAAGATGTTTATTTCTCCATTAATAATGGTGTTTCATCTTTCATCTGTATTATTGATCTTAAGATATTGCACTTTGCTCTTAATGTTTATTGTTTTGTTTGGTATATCTGGTTACTTTAAGCATCACTGTCTTTCTCTAATAAGGCTAAAATATCAAAAAGCTTGTTTGACCAATGTGAGGATGTATCCTACTTTGTCTTTTGTAAATGAGTTACAGTTTCTTATTTTGTTAAATATCTTGTGCCAAAAATTAAAATCTTGGAATTTCTCGTTGTCAGGGTTAACTTTTGATCACACCTCTACATGTATCAATAAGTTGCAGTTCTCGATTTGTGATCCTGATTGGTGTGAAAGACAAAAAGCAATCAAACTCGTAAGTTTCAGATACAGAGATATCTGGAGTGATACCTATGGGTGAGTATTTATTCTTCTCGCTGATTTTATAACTTGAGTAATAAAATCACTTTTTAATTGTTCCTGTTCATGGTAGCAGGAAGCTGTGACCCTATTTTGAAATAACTTAAATCTAGCGTGTTTTTGTGCAATTCTTAGGCAATTTTGCCTTACTGCAGTTTCTCTTTAAATAACTCCTTTCTATTAAACTCTTATCTATTCCAGTGCCTGTCGGGAGAATGATGAAAATCATGGGCAGAGCAACGTGGCCATCTCAAAACCTTATATATCTGGGTAAGTTCTTGATAATTGGGATTGAGAGTCTAGCATATTTTTGTCCATGTAGCAAGCTTTGGTGTAAGGGCTTGTATGTGTCATTCTGAATAAAGAGTTTTATATGTGCTTGTGCATATACACTTGTGTGTCTGAGTACTCGAATCTGCTATATGCATGCAAGTTCTCAAGAAATGATTGGTACTATACAACTGAAGGATGAATGTTATTGACTCTATATACTTTTTTCCAGTTACTCTAAAAGGTTTGAAGTAGAAGCTATTTTAAGAGAGTTGAAAAGTATTATCAGACTTAGTTTCAGTTTAAAGAAAATGCATTTTAATGCATAATGTGGTAGATTTTGTTGATTCTTTTTCTTGCAATGTAATTTCTCCACTCACCCCTGACATCATGTTTATCCTTGTTAACGAATTTTTCTTATAACCATGGATACTATTTCTTTTTCTGGAAAAATATGTGAAAATGACATGATTGATATGTCATTGGTTTTGGTTTCTCGCATTGGAGTTTCCATATGATTAAAGTTTTGAAAGAATGTGTTCCAATTCTTTTTGAAACCTTTTCTTGGAAATTTTTCTGATACGTGTTGCTATTAATATTTGTTAACAAATTTTAACTAGCTGGATAATTTTCCTGGATCACAATCACTCTTATTTCATCCATTACATGTGCTGATTCAGATTCTTTAGCTTCAGTCTCGATCAGACTTTTGAAGAAATTATTTTCCCAAAAGGAGACCCGGATGCTGTTTCAATTAGCAAGAGAGATGTTGAGCTTCTTAGCCCAGAGACATTCATCAACGACACAATAATTGACTTTTATATCAAGTAAATTTATTCCCTTATACTGATCCTTTTTCTTTTCCTTTTCCTTTCCGAAGCATATTGATCTTTCTTCACATTCTTGGCTCCTAAACATTACTTTTAGTGTTTACTAATGAATGCCGGTCATTTGTCAGTTGGACTTTTACTTTCACATTACAAAATAAAGTAAGTTTAGACAAGTTGGTTATTGGCAGGTACTTAAAGAGCAGACTTCTTCCTGAGAACCAACCCAGATTCCACTTTTTCAATAGTTTTTTCTTTCGGAAACTCGCTGATCTCGACAAAGATCCATTTAGTTCTCATGAAGGGAGAGAAGCATTTGAGCGGGTTCGTAAATGGACCAGGAAAGTGAATATTTTTGACAAGGATTATGTATTTATCCCTGTAAACTACAGGTGAGTGATTTTTGTGCACTTATTTCTTGTGGAAATGAGGGAAAAGTCCCTTATTGCCACTTTCTCATATCACATTGACTAATTTGGTGGCAGTCATCACTGGAGTTTGATTGTCATTTGCCACCCAGGTGAAGTGGCTCATTTCAGAGGTTTGTGCTAATGGTATCCTGCTTTGGTTGCAATTAATATGCTGGGACTTCTTTGCTCTAACCTTTTTGATAACCATGGTAAAGATGAAGAATGTGAGAAGTTGCTTAGGGTACCATGTATCTTGCACATGGATTCTATGAAGGGAAGTCATCGGGGCCTCAAGAATCTTGTTCAAAGGTACTTGTATATTTGCCATGGGTAACTGTATGACAGCTTCCAACTATCTTATTGTAGAAGTCGATGAGTAGGGACATAAACTTAAAAAAGGTAACTTCAAATTATAAGCGGCAATCAACTTGGTTATTTACATTTTTCTCTTTGTAGTCAGATGATCTTTTTCAAGTTTACTACCCAGGGATTTGATACTGGGAAAAGAAATCTTGTCTTGGATATGTTAATTAACTTGACGTTTAAGTGGGACTATTTATACTGTCTGTTGATTGTATTCCTGGAAAAGATGTGGTATAAACTCTCAGCATGCAACTGGAGTTCTTCACAAAAATCTTTTGAAACATTCGTGTGTAAACTTACTAAGTTAATCCCTGTTCCAAAATAAGTCCCATGCATAGAAAAAGAAATCCTAGTTTACTTCATATACCCATCAACTTTGAGAAAAGACACAACTCTTTATACAACAGCATAGTTAATATCTAATTTGACTATGGCGACTTGAAGTATAAGTTTCCCGTTTGTAGTTTTGTAATGGAAAAGCTCACAAGTTACATTCATGTTGTGCATGCCATGAAATAACAGTTATCTGTATGAAGAATGGAAAGCAAGGCATGAAGAGATGGAGGATGATGCATTGTTGAAGTTCTTACATTTACGGTTTATTTCCCTTGAGGTATTACGTAAGTTTTCTAAGTAATTTGGTGTAGAAATATCATCGACAGTAACAATACTTCTGAACAATCTTAATGTTCACTCAATTTACAGGACCTGTAGAACACTGGAAAAATCTTTCAGTTACACACAAGTTTGTGAAGTTTTTTGTAAGATCTATTAATAGGTTAACCACAAACCAGTTTCGTTTTATAGTTCACTCTCTCTCCCCATGTTTTATATCAGCATCATTTTCTTCTTAAAACCCTGATTACAGTTGATGAATCAACATTATCTTTGAAGATCTAATCTTTTGACATTTTACTTAATTCAGACTAGGAGTTAATGCATCCTGCTACCCATTTTCCAAGTTTATCATATTGAATGTGGATTTTTTTTTCAGGAATATATTTGTCTAGTTGTTTTAACTTTCTTTGACCTTTTCTTTTATCAGCTGCCACAGCAGCAAAATTCATATGACTGTGGCCTCTTCTTGCTTCATTATGTTGAACTTTTCCTCGAGGAAGCTCCAGTTAACTTCAGTCCTTTCAACTTAACAAAGTTTTCGCACTTTGTAAGTGATGATCTCATTTCCTTGTAAAGAGTTCCGAAACGTGGAACATTATCTTTTCATTTTACATTTTGCATTCTATAGATATCATACACTAAGTTGAGGCTTCTATCTAGAAAGTTCACATACTAACCTCACCTTTGGGTTAACCTTTGCGTTAAACTTCAGAAGCTTTTTCATTACATCTGTTTTTGTTTTTTTGAATTTGAGTTTCTTCAGTCTATGTATGAAAGTCTTTGGAAATTTGGTCAAATTTAGATGCTTGATGAATATGTACAGAAATTTTTCCGGCATGTTAAGCGTATCTTCATTTTTAAGAGCCTGGAACATCCTGTTCATTATCCATGCTGCTTTTATGTTAGGAACCTCTAGTTTAGAATACTAGAGGTGAGTATATTATTGAGTAAAATCAGTGTTTTAGCACTGATACATACAGATTTAGTCCTCAAACTACTATCTGTCCCAGAGCTATAGCAGCTCCTCAGAGAGAATTCGATTCTCACTGCCTACAATCTTACTATTTTCTTCTGCCTACCTTTCTCTTCTCACTCCCCCCTTACATAATATTCCCTTCTAACTACTTTGCCACCTCAGCATAACTAACTGCCCTTCCCTTCTGCCCACGATTCTTTCTTCTAGAATGCACCTCCTATAGGGTCTAACATTTTACTTGGAAGACAAAGAGCAACATCTATGTTCCAACAAGAAGTAGCACCATGTGGAAACTGAATTTCTAGGATAGCAGTTCATATTGCTTGTTTTTTTAAAATTTAGCACAGGACTACAGAACTAATGAAGTGAAAGCTTTTATGTATAATCCTTGTATGCACCATGGCAGGACTGAAAATATGTATCTTGGAGACCTTAAACAATGAGAATCACTACACACATCAAGTAATTGTTGACTTGCTTTTCTGTGGAATTTAAGCAAAATTATTCAATATGATGTCAATTTACATGATGGTATGACTAAGAACATTTCATCCTTCACAACCTAAGCCATTCGTCTGTTTCTCCTCAACTTTATTGGGACTGGGATATCATTGATGCCATTTATGCTAGAATGGAACTGGTCCAGAGGACATGAATTACCTTTTTAACCTGAAACATGTTAATATTATTCTCAACATTTTATCAACCAACTAGATTGCTGGTATCCAGTGACGGATTCAGGATTTTAGTCTTGGGGGGTTAGGACAAAAATTTTTAGTCTTGAGAGGAAAGGACAATTTTTTTTTTTTTAGGGGGGGCTGGGTTTGAGTTAACAAAGGAATTTTTTAGTCTTGGGGGGCTATAGCCCCTGCTAGCCCCCCCTTGGATCCGTCACTGCTGGTATCTGTCTATATCATTGTGTAGTAAACATATCTCTGAAATTGCTGAACAGCTTAACAGAAAGTGGTTTCCAGTGGAAGAGGCTTCATTGAAACGATCTTATATCCAGAAGTTAATCTATCAAATTTTAGAAGATCAGTGTCAAAAGGTTCCTCCATCGGAATCCAGTAATAGAAATAATTCCTTCCAATTTGCCGCAACCAGGCAAGAACTTGAAACAGAAATTCTTGAGAAGAGAAGCAGGACGTCAAATGCACGGAAAAGTTATTCCTTTAGTTCCAAAGCTGATATGAGAATTGGCACTTCACTGTCAGCCATTACCTCTCCGAGAGTTATACAGCAACAGTTTAGAGTAGGCAGTGCAAGACCATTTCCTGGTGGAATCCAGTGGCAAACGGGAGCTAGTCCCTGGAGGAGTCTTTCGTCATCAATAGAGGTACTAAAATCCTGTCCCAATTATTCTGGAAACTTTATAGAATGATAAGGGCTTTATTTCTGATTCTTATCGTTCTTGAATGTGATATCTTTATTATTTTTATTTGTTTGGAGAACCCTATTTGTAGCTAAATATATGTTGCTTGGGTTGGATGACGTGTGTGAAAGCCTTCTGAGAAACTCGAGTATTTGTTCAACTTCGGATATTATGTTAACCTTGTCAATAAAATTGAACATGCTAATTGAAATCTCCTACTTGGTTTGCTTCCCGAATCCCCATCCTGGTTCAATGTTGTTGGTTTATAGATGGTTCTTTGCTATCTGTGAACCTTTTAAATGAAAAGTATTGGCATTTAGTTATTTGTGAAGGTGTATGGCTTTGCTAGTATTAGTTCCGTAACTGAATATATGCACTTCGCATGATAACAGGAAGCTGAAGGGAACAGTCAACAAGTCACCAATTTATCCCCAGAAAGGGAAGACATTTGGCAAATTCCTAGATTGGCAACTGAATGTCCTACAACTTCGCAGTCAGATAGTGGTTTTAATCATTTAAAGACATCTCAGAATCAGATAAGTACGCAGATTGAAGAGAAACTAAATGAGAACTTGAGTTGTGAGACATGTACAAATGAATCCCTAGAGGAGGATTATATGTTTGTAGAATGTGAAAGATTGCACAATCCCATTGAAACCGATAGACAGGAATGTTCTTCAACGTCAAGTGAGGTCCTCGCAACTTGTGTTGTCGCAGATTCTCAAGAAACAAACTGCACAGAGGATGCAAATCAGGAAAAAGATTCTTGCCCCTCCATTTTCAGAAAGGGAAATAACGAAAACAATCGTCCTGATTCATCTGTTTAAAGTGTTGACTGTTTGAACTCAATGCTATTCAGGAAAAGAACTTGCCAATGAGCAATCTGATGATTTGGCTTCAGGACCATATACAGAGGCAGCTAAAAGCTCTGAGAATTTCTTCGCACAAGGATGGAAATTACTTCCAAGAAGCCTATTTGAAGATCTGCAGGGACATTGGTTTGTGTATATATATAACATATACTAGCAGCAAGGATTATTAAAAACTTCTTGGTAGGCTGTCAGGGAGATCATGTACAGAGCATTTTACACAGTTTTTGTTCGCTATGGATGAAGATAGTGTCACGTAAGATCTTAAAACAGAACTGTGCTATTAAATATAGGGTAAAAGATTAATCTCTCCTGTTGTTTAATTTCTTTTTCCAAAATCTTCTAAATCAAAAATAGAAGTGTCAAAGTCACTAAATTCACTGTTACAGTTTTATTGTCAGAAACCCTAATTCGTTAAATTTGGGAATCAACAATTATAAGAAAGAAGAAGAATGATATAGATATTTGTGGCGTAGCTAATTTAGGAAATTTAGGGATTCAAACAAATGAATGAAAAGAGAGAAAACACAGAGAAAGAAGTGATGGTTGTTGTTACTCTCTTCTCTGCCTCTAGTGACCATATTAACGACTATAATAGCCATTGGTGGCCAACCACTTACAACGAGACAAATGTTACCCTTACACGATAATGTTCCACTAATTTATGTGTTATTTACAATGCCATGTCGAATATATCTACGTCTTTATTCAGAGTTCAGATTCTCTGTACAATATTATGGTGTCTTATTGTGTCCAATAAATCTCAGTCATTTATTTATGTGGGTTCCGTATGAGTTCCGCGTGGATCCTGCAAAATAAATGGCTGAGATTTCATAAGACAAAATAAGACAGAGTAATATTGGACAGAGGATCTGAATTCCTTCATTCGTTAGCTTTCGCTCCTATCATTTCCCTTCTTCTAATGAACCTTGTCCACAAGGCTTAACTACGTTGTTGAATATCTTACAGAAATTTCCAAGAAATGTCATCATCCTTCGAAGAAGACCATTGTACTAATATCTGCACAGTTGGTCAGTTATGTCGATTCACCTTTCTTTGATCAAGAACAGCGACTGGTATACGAAGCATGGAATATAGAGATTGAGGTAATACTGGTGATATGATTTCAGAATCAGACACCCTACATTTCAGTTGTGAAACATGAAAGGTAGGGTGAATCCTACTATCAGTTGGTAAATCAAGTGTGTATGTTACTGACCCTACTCTTTGAAGGATTTTGAAAGGACCATAGAACAAGGCTGATAACTTTTGTGATAAACGTTTTTTAACACTGTTGACGATAGGGTTGTAAATTCAGATAGACATAATCTCCCACAGCAAAATTTCTTTCCATGAGGCGTCGATCAGAAATTTGTTTCATTATGTTTTGCACTCGATGTAAATGAAATCGTAGAATGCCTACCATGCTTCCTTATTTATCAAAACTTGATCAATTGCGAAGATAGGAGAATCACCTGCGAAGTATGGACTGTAGATATGAGGCAAAAAACCATAGGCTACTTGGAAAGGAGTGACGTTTATCGACGAATGAACGTTGTGTTATACTATCATTCGGCCAAGGACAACCATCTACTCCAATTCATTAGATAATCGGAAGTCATACACTGAAGATAAGTTTCAAGCATACAATTGAGAACCTCCATCTGTCCGTTAGTTTGAGAATGATAACCTTTCGAGAACTGTAGTTTTACTCCTTGTAAACGAAATAATTCTCTCCAAAAATTACTTGTGAGGGCTTCATCTCCGTCACTAACGATTGCCTATGGCATACCATGTAACTTAAAGATGTGATCCACAAAAATCTAAACAACTTTTTCCATCGTATAAGGATGGTGTAGAGGAAGGAAATGAGCATACTTACTCATTCCATCAACAACTGAAAATATCACCTAATAACGTTCTAACAATGACAAACCTTCAACAAAATCCATGCTAATATCAGTTCATACCTGTTGAAGAATTGGTAAGGGCTAAAGTATACCAAGAGAAGCAATAGATACATTTTTATTCGGTTGACAAACTTTACATTTTCTTACAAACTCTCTAGCATCTCTCTATAACCTTTGCCAGGAAAAATGTGCACTTAACCTCTTATAGGTTCCCACCCACCCAGAATGTCCTCCATGAGCAGTAGCATGAGATAACTAATTTGGGTCGAAGAGGTGTCGAGTTTCTCACCACTAAATGCCCCTTCCACCGTAAAATATTATCTGTTTATGAATAAATTGTTCCCTTATATTCTCCTTGTATCTGCTAGATTAATTTTGAGTAGCTAAATCTT
>JANKOD010000192.1:27034884-27053932 GCA_026284645.1 Erythroxylum acuminatum
AAGCTCAAGAATTGTTTAAAGACAGATACAGAGAGAGGGAATGATAATAAAAACAAGTAAGAAAAAAAACAAACAAAACTTATTTGAGTCAAAATATTACCTTTCTTCCCCTGCTGTGATCTTCTACTTCTTTACCAACAAAGTTAATTTGCTTTGTGAGAAGGAAAAAAAAGTTTCAAACATATGAAAATCGGATAACAAACAAATGCAGAAACAAACAAGTTAAATGGCAGGAAATCTTAGTTAAACATTGCTTTGGAAATGAAACATAATTATTGATTACAATCATCGTTTACTCTTATTTGTAATGAATATATTAATACTTTATTTTTGTAATTTGTCAATTTTCATTTTAATTCGTTTATGCACAAATAAAATAAATATAAAAAATTTTACCGCTAATATCCACTCTTTTTTACATTTATTTTTTAATTTCAATTATTACATTTTATGTTAACGGTACATTAGTAGTATAATTGTATCAATTAATTCAAAATATTAATAGTTGTATAAATTTAGTCTTCATCATTCCATCTTCGTCCCATAAAGAAATCGTCCTAAATGTCGCATAATTTAATATGGTTCAAATTAGGCAATCTGGGGTGAAGAGACTCGTAGTGAGATGATAAGAGGGCGACATCTGTAGTGTTAGAAAGAAATTGACAGAGTACGTCAGTACTGTCAATGCTTCATCGTTATTCATACTCCATCTTTCTACCTAATTCTATGATAAATTTACAAGGATAGGAAGAAGATGACATAGAGGGGGACTTGATACAAAGAAGATTATATGAAGAAGATGACACGAAGAAGATGATATAGGACATCGGCTAATTCCGCTTGGCTCATAAGCCACATATTTTGGGAAGAGTAACACAATGTTTAAAATTTAAGAATAATAATGACGTTTTTCAGTTAGATAAAATAAGACAGGATTGTATTAGACAGAGGATCTAGACTCAGAAAACATTGCCACGCAACATTGGGCTTGGGATGAAGCCGAAAAAACATATTACTTGAACGTGAATTAAATGACAATTAAATTGTAGTAACATATCAGACGGACAAACTTATTTCATTGCATTGCTGCTGGAAACATAGGAAATTAAAGAATCCCAATGCTATATATGTTACTGTAACCCATACATATATTGCAGCAATCCCCCTCCAGTTGGTAAGGAGAGTAGTAATGAACAAATGCCGCTGTCTGAAAGAATTTAACATTACCTGGCAACCTGGTTGATTTAAGAATCGTTAGCTCCTATTTTACCTGAAGCAACAAGCAAGCTGGTCCTTCCTTAAGCAAACTGTGATTGTTTCAGAAATAGAACAAAAACTGTCCCTTGTAGATAACGAAGGGGAACTCTATTTCTGACCACACGGTCCATACCGAGATTAAGGCCTTTTTCCCATCTCGTTTTTGGTAAAACCAGAGAAAATCTCCTATTCTCCAGTTCCTTTCCAGTATTATCATAAAAACCATTAACTTTACTTCCACTGATGACTTGGCCCAACCTTTCTCTGAGCATGATATCAAAAGTCCCTTTTTACTTTAACCCCTTTCGTCCAGCAAATCCTTCATTTTGTAATCAGATAGTTAGCTCCAAAGCAAAATCTCTTCTCCTATTCTCTGTTACCATCAACCGAGCTCTGTTAATTTTAGAGTTTGCTAGAATAGAAAACAATGGAAAATTCGATATACTTCTTCCTGTCTTAAAGAAGAGCTTTAGCTCAGTATTTATTCAAGCTAATAAACAGAAGAATTCAAATAACTATGAATACCCAAAAGGGACGGTCATCACTGAACTCGACATATATATTGGTTAACAATTAACTGAAAACAAGTGAAAATCAAGACAGAAGCAGCCATACATATCTGAAATTTTGCAGATCCCATATAACAGGGAAGAAGCAAGACCGCATCCATATTAAAATAGAAACTTCTAACTAAATACTGGTTAATTAAAACTAATCACGGGGAAAAAGAAGAGACTAAAGCAGCATTTAATAAATTTCCAGAACAGCATTAGAAATGGCTATTGGAGATGTTGAAGAAAGAAAAGAAAAGAACAGATCCTTGTAAGAAAGAGCTAAACCCAGATCTAGGAAGAACGTGTTAAAAAGTTAAACTGAAACAAAGAAAGAAGAAGAGGATAAGTACGATAGATCTTACATATGATTCAGCCATCATTGCCTTCTAACTATTGTTTCTTGCTTGTCTTGACCCCCATTGACTTCGCTAAACACGCGAAAGTCCTAACCCTCATCATTCCTTTTGTTTATGTGTAGAAAAAGAAGAGGCCATACGTACATTAGATGTCACTTTCGCAACTTCATTTCTTTGTCTCCTAAAATTCCCTAAAAGCCATTGAAAACATCAAAACCCCACGACACTAAGAAAAGAGAAGATGGCTAGTGTTGGACGTGTACAATCTTACGTCTTACTAGTAAACAAAGTAAGACTATCGTTCCCATTACCGTGACACCATAGCTCAATGATCAAGAAGCCAACCCCACATAGAATTACCTTTAAAGAACAAACGCCAACCCAACCCCACGTAAAATCATCTAAAGAAAACAATATAAAAAAAGCCAACCCCACATAAAATCATCTTCTAAAACACCAAAAACATCACTCGCTTGGCACCTACAAAAAGAAATTTCCCTGCTTTCTTCCCATCACCTCGACGTAGAACTATTACACACTGTTTTACTCTGCGCACTTCACTTGTCGATATAGATCACATCTTGCCAATTTCGTTGTTGCATGTTTTAGTATTTGCTCTACTCATTCATCTTCCATCAATTAGGATTTAGATTTTCTCTTCGTAATCTGAAAAGTTTGGCGCCTTAATTAGGATTTAGATTTCTTTTCTGTATCCAACTGTGTGTGTCTATGTAGCAATGCCATACGTATCTCCTTCTCCTGTTGTAACCTTGCACCCATGGCCACTTCTGTTATTTATATTTGTTAGTAACTGTATAGCATGTTAGAAACATATCAGCAATATCTCAACTAAGTTAACAAAACCAAAACTCAAAGTCTTTTTACTGTTCTTTATTCTATATAAGAAAACAGAAATCACTCCCTCCTATATAAATGTTTTTTCTGGTGAACAGAAACTCTGGATTGGAAACATGTAAACACTTTAACATGTAAAAAAGAAGTATACTGCATCGGAGGAGTATAGTGCCAAAATCAATAATTAAAAAATTAAAATGCTATAATCTTAAAAAATTTAAATTAACAAAATTTTTGGTTTATTTTCAACTTTTTAATTTAATTTATATTAAAAACATATCAATTTATTAATTAATCAATCATTATTTATAAATTAATTTTTTCCATAAATTTTACTTTCGGTTGCTTGCGTGAACCGAATTGGTGCTGTATTTGAAGAAGCGTAAATTTCGGGGTGGGATATCCACGCTACACGTGTACAGAACAGACTCATTCACAACATTGTCAACTTAACGCAACGGAACGACAATTTTTGCCAAAAGCACAACATGCAGAAGCAAAGACCACTTACCTACCTTTTCTCCACGACGGTGTTTTACTTGCCCATTTCAAACTGCTGACGAACGTTCAAATGTTTCTCGATCTTTCCAATTTCTTTGCTGCGTGTTTCAGTATTGTGCAAATGATTTGTTTTCGATCAAGTTAAGAAATGGGGGGTTTTTGGAGTGTCCAACATCCGACAGAGGAAGGTAAGAAAAGTCCACAACTCACCGCCACCACCTTCTTAACAACAGGTGATTTGGATCCTGCTCCGACGCCGCCGTAACTACAAAGAGAACTACTCTTTCTTCTCTTTTTTCATTTTCTCTATAGTGCACAAGAGTATCCACAAGTGAGTTAACCTATACCATCTGAAACCAAAACCTTACTCTAATGAGTTTTGAACCCTTTATCTTTCTACATACCTCAGCTGGTCCTTATCCAGCTGAGGTAAGAGACACCCGCATCATATAGTACCCTCATGCTACCTTTTCTGTAGTACCCTTCTTATTTGTCGACTATCACCAAGACCCACCATAGTCTTTTAGACCGAACTGTTTACATCTCGAATCACCTTCACCTCGCTCATGGTAGCAATTAGTTAACGGTTGAATTCTATATAAGATATTTTGGTTTGTGAAAACATTGTGAGCAATCTTTGGTGATAAGTCGATCTTGGTGATTCTTAAATTATGTATATTGTCATCTGGCACGGAACTACTTCAGTGAAATTGTTTCCTCTTTTACATTAGTAGATTTCGGCATTCTGTCTGAGATATGTTTTCAAATGACTACATGTTTAAGGTTGCAAACTTCCAATTGAAACACGAATTCCAAGAAAATTATGAACTTTCATCTCTTTTGCTTTGTCCATCTATCTTATAACCTGGAATAGCTCTCAAATAAGCAATTGTAAAGGTTTAATAAACTGGGAAGATGGTGAATCTGGAATTTGATTGATTTCATTAACTGATGAATTGTACAAATTTTCCTTTTCCGTGATTTGGCATCATCAAATTACACAAATGTACCTCATATGAATTAGCTTATAGGGAATAACTAGTTGTTTAGAGTTGCAGAATGACTTTTATTATCTGATATACTAGTTTAACTCTTTGTTGTAGGTCCTGCAACTTTAATTTCTTTCACTTTTGAGGAACTGAACAACTATACAGATGGGTTTGATCCAAGTAACTTTCTTGGTCGTGGAGGATTTGGCCTCGTTTATTGTGGCACCATCCATGGAAGGGAAGAAAATAACTTAAATGGCATGAAAGTAGCTGTTAAAGTCTCTCGCAATGCCAGCAACAAATATAGGAATCAGTGGCAAGTAAGAAAAAGAAGATTTGCAATGTTATATATACAGCACTGTAAACAACTACTGTTTAGTCTGTGTGGGCACAAGGTCTTTCGTCCTCTTTTTTTTTTTGTTTGTTTAATTGAAAAAAACTAAGCACAATAATCATATGTGGGTGGACCAACATACAGGATTACAATTTTAGTCTAACAGGTGCTTCTATAAAACTTAACATTGAGGCCCAGTCTCCTTTTTGTTCTGGGTTGTTCTTATTCTTCTCTATTTTCTTTATACAATTCGGTCATATTCCTTGTGGAAGGGTTATATGGTTGGCGAATAAGAGTGTGTTACTAGGAACACCTCAAAAACAGAATTTGGTTCCAGAATTTGCACTCCGTGTAATACTCATTGTACTAATCTTCTTCCTGTTTTTTCAGGCTGAAACAAGTTATCTGAGTGTAATTAAGCATTCGAATATCATTAAACTGGTTGGCCATTGCGAAACCACAGACAAGTATTACCTTGTCTATCCACTGATGCAAAATGGAAATGTCATCACCAAATTACAAGGTAAAGCCTAATGTCATGCAATTACCTACTTCCCACTATTAATCGTTTCCATGATTAGCTTTGACCAGAAAATGTATACATAAATTTAAGTTATCAAGTAATTAGCTTTACTATGTGAATGTTCAATCAAATTATGTCCTTCAAGTCACAAGCATTTTCTGATCCATTTATTAGCTTATAGTGACAATTACTGTTCAAAATAGGTCTTGACTGGGGAAGAACACTTAAGATCATCACTGGGGCAGCAAGTGCAGTGCAGGAGCTTCATACTCAATCACCTCCTCTCATCTACCGTGATCTAAAGCTTGAAAATCTTCTCCTGGATAAGGTCAAACGCACATTTACTAGCTAGCTATGATCCCTTAACTTTGATAATTAGCTTGACATAGGAATCTACACGTTATCCATTGAAGACAAGATTTACATCGTTAATTCATCGCTTTCAATAACTCCATCAACCCCTTTACTGATTCCGCTTGACACTGAACTAGGATTTTGTTCCAAAACTCTCTGATTTCGGGACTGTTACACCAGAAGGAGAATATTTGAAGCTGGGTACTCCTGGAAACACTGACCCGCTGATTCTGAACAGTGGTAAATCGTTCATGATTCTTATCTTATGCAAATAAGGTTAGCAATTAATGAACGTTTCCTTAACTCACAGGAGAAGTTGGAACCAAACCAAATGATGTCTACAGCTTGGGAGTGGTAATACTGCAAATGATCACGAAGGAGACACAAGCAATAACTATGTCTGTGCACTTCAGTGACCCAGGAAGGGAAGACTACTTCATCAAAAAAGTACATGAGAAACTGAAGAGAACGGGATGCTCTATGAGGGCTGCCGAGGCCATAACAAAGCTTGGACTCGACTGTGTCAGCTACAACTCATTGGAGCGACCCACCATTGCTGAAGTTCTTAAGAGGGTTGTCAAGTTAGATGAAGAATTCAACAATGAGAGTCTCTTATTCGGGTTTCTAAGAAGATGCTTCTAGATATCTTTACCTTGGTATACCTTTTTGTTTTAGTATTATTATGCCTCCTTTTACTATCTTTTGAAATACTTCTGCAAAGGTTTACCGTCAACAAACCTGTATACTTGTAAGAAACGATAAAATCGTGTGGTTTTCCACTTCAAAGCAAAAACTGTAGATGGATTAAGTGGATACAAGTTGTTCATGTTATTTTACGCCTGCCTAGTTCTTTGGGCTATTACCTCGTGGGTTTCCTGCCACTGCAATTGACACTGACATACGTTAAAGTCTTTGTGTTGGTTCTAGGTATGTCAAAACAAGCTCGGCTTGGCTGACTGAAATTGGTATTTTCCTTTTCTTTCAGATTTGAGCTTCGCAATCTGACTCTAAGTTCTAAATTCGACATTCTCTTATAAATAAATGACATCGTGTTGTTGTTTGTCAAATATAATAACCATTTGTATTCAACTCGATAGCTGGATAGTGATCTTAATGCTTCGCATACATTTGATTATGAGCCATATTCAAGAAGCTGGATAGTGAACTTAATGCTTTGTATACATTTGATTGTGAGCCATATTCAAGATTTTAAGAAAATGTAGTACGATGGAATTTATGAAGTCTTGCTATTTAGTAGAAAATAGGATTTATAATGTAATCTTCATCTCCATTTTATTATGTTTAGAATATACTTAATTGAGCTAAAAATGTTTATTATTCTTTTAATTACTTGCTGAGAAAGTGGAAAAAAGAAAGTAATTTAACATAGATATTCAAAACTCTCAAGTTTGGCTCAACTTAACCATATTTCAGGTGTTTTTGAGTTAGACTCGAGGTATTGTAGTTCAATCCTAATTTGATTTGGTTCGTTATCATTCTTATCCATTACGGATTATTGTTAATCGCTTTTGACTTGTAAATATTATTTTTATCTCGACTAAATTATATGATCATGAATTAAATATGATCATAATTTTAGTGGTTAATTCATGATCATAAAATTAAATTACTTGTAATATGATAGTTCTTTAACTTTTTCTTTTTTTGGTTGTAGGTTATTGGAATTTTTGTGGAGTTTGTGGGGTTTAATTCTTATTAATTATTTGTTGTTCCTTTTATTTTCTTTAAGTTCAACTTCTTTTAATGTCAAATTATTTGGTGTAGAAAAGTTAGAGCTTTTCTCTTTTTTTTGTTACATAATAATTTTTTTGTTTATTATATTTTGTTCCCTCAATAATATGATTAAAAGGCTTTAAATTTTAGGCTAGACTTTTGTTCCTTTTTTCATTGTAGCGAAATTGTTTCTTGTCCTAGTTTTCTATTTAAAATTGAGTCTATTTGCGTACTATAAGTACATGTGTTGGTCCACGTAAACCATTTCATTATACATAGGAAGCAACAGAAATGAGAAACCTACTGCATAAGCAGTAATCTGTAACTAACTATTTAAAGAAACATTTTCTATTGAATAAAAGAACGCACTTTAGTCTTACACTGTGCAGAAGAATCTAAAAGCCTTGTAAATGCAAGTACATACAACATATAATTGATATTTCACGTTGTCTTGCCAGAGAAAAGAAGAGACAAACGAGGAAGGTATGAGATAAAAACAACTTATGTTCTTTATTGTTTTTCCTTGATAAAGTTAAAAAGACCAAACAACGGACCGTACCTGGACACAGTCAGTGGAACAAATCGAGCAGTAGTCTCAGAATTGGAACTTTAGTGAAAGTGGGTTGCTTTTTAAGTTTGTCACGAAGTCTTTAACAATTATGTGATCTTCTTTAGATCTCCAAAAAATAAAGGCAAGACACAAATTTAGGCCACCAAAAAGGCTTCCAATCAGTACGAAGAATAATATATGGGGGCAGCCTCTCTGGATCTGAAGTTGGCTGCTTTCCAACAAATTGGAGACACTGGACCCAAAGCCGATATAGCTGAGTACACATGTCGTTCACCCAAAATGTTTGCAGTGCTCTCACATCATTAAAAAAAAAAGATCTCATCATTACCAAACACAAGAAAATCATATTCCCAGCCAAATTTACGATCACCCAAAAGAAAGTAGTAACTGTAAGCAACTGTTTAGTATTTATATATACATACATACATTACTACATATATATATATATATACTGTCAACTGTTAACTGTTAAACTGTTTTTTTCCCCCTAATGTTAATAACTATCAACTGTTAACTGCTAAGAAACAACTTCCTGCTTATACGTACGTATTTCTTTAGTTGTTACTATCCCATTTCCTTTTCCAATAAATATAACTTTATATACAACTAGGTTAAAAAAAAAAAAACTCTAAAGCTATCACTAGGCTTTTATATTCTTTACTTTTCTTTCTCATTTGCTACCTACATAGAAAATGACTAAAAACATAAGATTTACACAGTCAAAAAGAGAAACCCAACGGCAATAAACAAACAACTCTGAAACCACTGCATGTTTCTTGAAAACAACCATAATCGCTGAATTGTTTCTTCTGCTTAGCAGATGAAAGCTCAAAATCTGTGACGATGAGTTTCCTGGATCCCATCTCACAGAGAATTTCCAAAACGTCATCATTCGCAAATCGTGTTACATGAAAATTTCAATTAAACACAAACGATTAAACTTGTTCATCCTCGTCAGGAGAGGGAAAGCAATGGACTCTTGAAAAGTTTCAGAACAGTTCCGCCTGGAAAAAGACGTAAACCAGATCGGGGAAGGAAGAGAGTGTTTCAATTAGAGAAAATCAAGAGAAAAAGATAGGAAAGACAGACTGGATAGATCTTACTCTTGGGTTCGAGCTTTCTCCCCTCCCTCCACAGCACCATTGACTTCTCAGATGCCAACAAGACCCCAAAGTCTTTGTACCCGCGTACGGTATACTCCATTTATTGGGATAGTATGCCCTACGTAGCCACATAGTAACTTTCCCTTATTTATGTGTATATAAGATATATCATAAAAGTCATTACCAAGAACCAAAAGGGCAATTACTCTTCTATCATTTATGAACGGAATCAGACTCCCATATACCCATTTCTAACCATCAGGACTACCACCAACCTCACACCATATCATTCTGAAGATGAACCAATACCTTCCTCTGCGCTACATCTTCTCACGTGCCACGCGGTTTAGAGGCCGAAAAACTCATAAACAATTTAATTACATTGACTTCTTATCACTTCCGCCACAGCAAACAAACACCTAAATTGTCTTCTTGTCACTTCCACCAAACTAAGCAAACACCTAATCGGTTTATCTTTATTACAAAAAGCATCTCATTTTACGACATGTGCAGTAGGGACCACTGTACCATATGCAGTGGGTTTATGGGCACCATATAGTTTAGCATAGCCGCTATACAATATCAAAGCTTGGGAGATCTTCCCCATATTCTATTTAAATATCTGTATTCAAATTCAGAAAATGCAGCCTTTCTCGTTTCGGTCGTTGCAATTCCGACGTCCTGTTGGGGCGGAGGACGGTAAGAAACCTCGACCACCACTACGATAGTGGAACTTGTGAATTCTGGCACCTGCTCCGGCGGCTCAGCCATCACTGCCACCGTTTGTAGTTATTTTAGTTCCAATAACTAAATTTCCCTTGTCACCGGTGATCGGCACCGTTTGGTGTTACCGGAACTTCAAACAAGACAAGGGCATCATTAAGATTGAAAATTTTCTTTTTATTATAGCACATACACCTGGCATCACCATCACACAACTAGCATAGCTAGCGACTACTTTATTAGTGTAGTCTCTTTAATTTCTTGCTTACTTTAGCAGATTTCTGAATTCTGCCTCCTAAGCTCCACATAACTTATTTACATGCTATTTGTGGCCTCAAGCTTCCAAAGGAAGTGAGGGTTGCAACAAAATTCCTGAACTTTATCATTGCTTTGCCTAACCATATCATAGCTCCTGTAGAGAGCTGGAGAATTTGATTAATTATTAGGATGATGAGTAAGACTTTGATTGATTTCTTAAGAATTGTCACCCACGCACAAATTTGATTATGCACGAGTAGCTTAAGCCTAAACCCAATTTGCTTATAGTAGGTGCTTAGACAAATAAAATGGTTTTTACATATCATCTGCTAAAACAGTTCAATTCTTGTTTTGCAGGTTCTTCAACAATAATCCCTTTCACTCCATCGGAATTGAGTGATTATACAAATTGTTTTGCCACCAACCGCTTTCTTGGCCATGGAGGATTTGGTACTGTTTATAGGGGCACCATCCGTGGAAGGGATGAGAGGAATGTTAACGGCCTGCAAGTGGCGGTGAAGGTCTCTCGCAACGCAGAAGAGAAAATGAGGAATCAATGGGAAGTAAGCAAAAGAAGATGATGTTCAATTCTTAGATTGCTTTGCAACATTTCAGTTAAACATTGTTTTGGACTCATTTTTAGAATTAAGTGTTGTTATAGGACAAATCCCATGTTCAAACTGTTTGCAGAATTCCCATGAAAAAGGCCTTTTATGTATATTTCTATTAAAAGCCCTTTTCGTCCCTTCTTTTATTAGAAGTATAATGATAATTGCTTTGTGGGGGTGAACTGACGAACTTGTTCCCTTTAAGCCATTCACAATTAGGGGATGTTCCTCATGATTGTACCTGAAACATAGTATTAGTCCTGACTCTATAATTTGTAAAAGTTAATAACATTTTTTCTTCTCCCTTGTGTTTCCAGGCTGAAATCAAATACCTGAGTGCAATTAGACATCCCAATATCATTATGCTGATTGGCCATTGCGAAACTGTAGACAAGTTTTACCTTGTCTACCCATTGATGCAAAATGGAAGTGTCATGAGTAAATTACAAGGTATGTCTAAATATAATAATGCAAACACCTATTTTTCACGGCTTATCATTTAGATTGAACATCTAAACATGATTAGATTTGAAGTATAATGGCCTTTTTTTCCTTCGCTTTCTATTTTTTCGTGAACAGTTAATAGTTATTGGAGTAGATATTTCTACATTTGAGCAAAAAATACTATATGTTCTTATGATTGGTGGATTGAATTGGTAGTAGATAGCCTTGATGATTACCAGTTGTAAGCTTTATCTAAGTTCAATATTTTTCCCTAGGTTTATTAAGAACTGTTCCTGACTTGTCAGCTTTTTCAAGAATCAATAATGTTAAGTAGGGTTTAGTTTTCTCTGAGACTTTATGCGCCGCAATCTGAAACTCTGGTCCCTTATTTGACTGGAAAAAGTTCACGACTATATATATATATAATCAAGTTGGCTTCGCTGTATAGAAGCTTAATTAAAATATTTGATTTAGTTGCAGTCTATTATGCTTCATTCATTAGCCTACAGTAACAACTACTTCTGTGCCAATTTCCGAATAGATCTTGATTGGCGCACCACACTTAAGGTTATCACTGGGGCAGCTTGTGCAGTGGAGGAGCTACATGGTCACTCCCCACCACTTATCTACCGTGATCTAAAGCCTGAAAATATTCTCTTGGATAAGGTCAAACACAAGCTAACTAAGAGATCTTACCTTAGAAATTTAACACTTACAATGCATAGATCAGTAATTTTAATAAGAATTGATCACCTAGGTTATTATCTTTATTGACACTTTTGCTGATTCTACTTGATATTGAACCAGGGTCTTACTCCTAAATTGGCTGATTTTGGGGCTGTTACGGCGGAAGGAGAATATTCGAAACTTGGCACTATTGGATATACTGATCCAGTAATTATGACCAATGGTAAGTGTCAAGCTAAACCATTAATTAATGAACAATTCACAATGTTAAGTTTCAAGTCAAGCCATTCGAGATTCCTTTATAATGACACTATCAATTAATTAACATTTCCTCGACTCACAGGAGGCGTTGGAACCAAACAAAATGATATCTACAGCTTGGGAGTGGTAATACTGCAAATGATTATGAAGGAGAAGCAGGTAAGATTGGCAGGAAGCAGTATGCATGTGCACATTAGTGACTGGGCAACGAACAGCTACAACATCAAAGGAGATGCAGTACACGAGAAACTGAAGAGAAAAGGATGTTCTGTGAATGCCGCCAAGGCCATAACAAAGCTTGGACTTGACTGTGTCAACAACAACATATTGGAACGACCCACCATCGGTCAAGTTCTTCAGAGGCTTGCCAAGTTAGATGGCAAGTAAACAATGCATGCGTGTTTGGGTTTAACGAAGGGTTGAACTGGATATCCATAGAGAGTCCACAAACTTGTTACAGTTTCCTCCTATACTTTTGCACACGTTTACTGTTTTTAAATGTGGTTCATAATGTAGTTTCTGGGGGGTTTGGAGAGGGAAAAACTATTAAGCTTTTCTTTATTTTCTTTAAACAACCCTAGTTCTTCGGAATATTCTATGTTTGGTAGCTGTAATGCTACGTTTATGTGTGGAACTAGAATAATCTATAAATAATACAATTAGGTAGTTTCGTTGATGAAACTTGTCACATGGACGTTTGTTCATTTCCGAACTTCTGATCTAACATGGCCGGCTTCAACAAAAGCCTCCTTTTGATGTGCGCGGCTTTGCAGTATCTTTTGAAAAGTTGTGCAGTTAACCTAATTAAGTTGTAAGCAACAAAACGTTGAAACAACAAAATGTAAACGTAAAAATTAAATTTTATGATTTTAATATTTAAAAAATTAGTTTATTTTATTGTAAAAAATAATATATAAAATTTAACTTTTTTTCATAAGAAACCTAAAAATAATGCCTATAGAAATAATAGAATATATAAGAGACCTAACACTAGATTAAATATATTCTAAAATACAGTAACTAGTTCTGACAATAGAATGTAATAAAAGCACACAAAATTCCAAAATTATGCCCATTATAGCACTTAGATTGTAGTGGAATGGTTGTTAGCTTCAATAATAGGAGTAAACATTTTATTCGAGTTACCTAATTGATAAATCATTCTATCTTTATTTTCACTACGAGAAAAGGAAGAATTAGTGACAAAATTACCGACGAAAAATAAACCATTGCAAATTACTGATAGAAAATCAATTTCCGTTGGTAACATTGATGGGAAAATTTTCGTTTAGCGGTGATACTAATATCCGTTGCTAAATATAAAGGAAAATTATCCCGGTAAAATTTGCGACAGACTTTAGTGTCGGTATAAAATGCTTGTCGGTAACACTACAAGAAAATTATCGATTGTCAATGAAAAATTACCGATGGAAACAATACCGTTGATAATTACCGATGGAAAATCAATTTCCATCGGTGAAATTGTCGTAACATATGGTAATTTGCGACGGACAAAATATATGTCGATAAGGATGGATGGGACATTATCTCGCTGATTTTTGCGATGGAACATAGTAATGGAATAGGAACCACTGTCGGTAAATGAGGAGTGTAAAAAAGTGTCATCTTTTACCGACGGAAGTGTATTCTGTTGGTAAAGTTGAAAGTTAAGCGTCGTCATTTGCTTCGACTACAACGTATTTAATAAAACGTAGTCTAATCGGGGTGTACCAACGAAACTATCATTCCGTCTGTAAATTTAAATGTAGAATGAGGATTTATTTGCCAAAAACGACGGGGTTTTGGTATTCAAAACCTAATTGATGAAACAAGCCCGCTAGTACCCTATTACGCTCTTCTCTTTACTGACGGAATAATCCTTCCGTCGGTAAATTTAAATGTAGACCAAGGACTTATTAGCCAAAAACGACGAGGTTTTGGTATTCAAAACCTAATTGATAAAACAAGCCTGCTAGTACCCTGTTACTCTCTTCTCTTTCTCCCTCTCCCACCCCATTACTCTCTTCTCTTTCTCTCTCTCCCACGTCTAAACGCCCGTCGCACTACCTCTGTCTGGTCCCTCCTTCTAGTGGCCACCGTCGCTGTGGTTTTAGTGTTTCCAAACTCTGTCTCACGTTACTTGTCTTCCTTTCTCGGTTCATTCTTTTTTTTCCTTTCTTTTATGTTAAGTTTGGTGTTGTGCTTATACATAATGGAAATGGCATATGAATCCTAATATAAATTTGGATAATGATCTTTGATTTTGTGTTTAATGTTTACTTATTAATGGTATTATTTTTACTTTCTTCTCTTCGATTTTTTCCTTTGAACTCCTTTGAAAATCGAACAAAATGGAAATTAGAAAAATCCATACCTAAAATCATATTTGTGGGATTTGGTTAAAACCCCCCAATGTAATAAGTGACTCTTCGTAGGCATGGAGGCATTATTTGTAGAGTATATTTGGAGATGATATTGGTAGGTGATAGTTGATATGGGTTATAGTCATTATTCATGGAGGAGTTGATTACTGTTGTTAATAATACATTCAAATTCAAGATATGAAGGAAGACTTGAAATTTTGATCTAAACAATTATCGACAAAAAGAAAATTGAACAAATTAACTTGAAAGCTATAAATCATTTATTTCGAAAAAGAAAGCATCTAGTTAAAAAGATACAAAAGCATATTAAACTAGATTTCTATTGAATCATGTTTTAATCTAGACCCTCCGAAGTCCTATAACCAATAGACCTTTTTAGGTTAAACTAGTTTGGGTTATTCAACTATATATTAATTAAAGTATAAATAAAATGTATGAAGACTTTGATAAACAATAAGTGCTACATATAGAAATATAAAAGGAGTTTTGAATATGTTAATTAATAACCCAACAAGTTTTAGACAAGATTCAAAGATTTAATCAAGATCTTAAGGAATCTAGCTCTAACTTTGTAGAAGAAAGGAAATTAATTGTAAAGGAAAGATTAAATATATTGTCTCATGTATTTGATATGGTATTTGAATTTCTTACATAAGTTTAAGTTTGAGGCAATGAGTCTGATAGTGCTTCAATGCAAAGTGTGAAGAGGTAATGGAAGAGGGGGTCTCCTTACCTCAACCTTTTGGTACCCTAAAAAAGATTGGAAGGTTCTCCATTCACATGATGCTGAAAGTAGTAATGACACAGTTTTTGATCCAATGACTATAGTTGTTTAGTAATCCAAAAGTACTCATAACTTAAAATAGAAAGGTACAGCTTATAGTGTTAAATACTTTATGAAAATCAACTTTAATAGAGTAACGTTGTTAAGTCATTAAATTACACTTATTTTGGACTTAATTATCGTTCATGTGTTGAAATTATTATTCGAAATTAATGGAATTATCTTATAATTGTTTACAGATGGTTTTCGACACCTTAGGGACGAAATAGGATCAAAAAGATGCAAAAGAAGGAAGAAAATCTGAAATCCCCAAATTGACAGAAATTTAGTGACTAAGCGTGGGCACGTCTAAGGACGGAATCTGGAATCTGCAGATAAATTTCAAGAAGTTGATTTCAAGTAAAACATAATCTTTAAAGATTCCCTTGCCATCTTTCCAAGAAGTTACCTACTGAAATTAGAAGAGCACCTAATCTGGATAGAATCAAGAGAAGATAACGAAAAGATAAGCATAAAAGGGGGAGGGTTGGTGATTGATGCAAGCTAGCTTAGGTTTAGAATAGGATTTTCGTTTATGCACTTTTCTGGTTTTTTTGTTTTTACGTTTCTGCATATTTCAGATAGGATTTTCGTAGTTTTCATAAAAGACCAGGGATGGAGACAAATTGCTTTGTTATTTTCTTTGTTTTCAATTCAATTATGAGTAGCTAATTTTCTTATCTTGGTTGAGGGATCCATGTTACATGTTATTATGGTGAGATTTTTGAGATACTTTTCATATTGTTAATGAACATTGGATATCTTCAGATTTGTCTTTTCAATTGAATTCGTTGGTTTCTAGGTGCGCAACTAGAGATTAATTGGTTCAATCGCTAGGTTAATGGAATATGACGTTCAATTTCGGTAATCATAAGTAGCAATTAGGATTAGTCGGAAATTCTAAGGAGATATTCGCTTGATTGATTGCATGTCATACATGTCTTTCACTTGCTCATTGGTTCTTGATTCTTAATGTTATTATTCAATTATACCTATGATCGTATCTAGGTTATTGTTTAATAAGATTGCTAGGATACATGTTTCTAGTTATTACACTTAAGAGAGATTTCCCCCAATAAATGTTTATTAATAATTGCAATTTTATGTCGAGGATCCATAATAGCATGGTAACATCGGTAACCGAAACCAAGGTATCAATTGCGTACTGCTTTGAAATTCATTGTCTTCTTTGCTTTGTTTTGATTATCTTCTTTGGCCGTCAGCTCACTCTAGCTCTATCATCTTCTTCCTTCATATGCTCCAGTGACTTCTTCTGCATGTTAGTTGAGGTAAGTGAGTTTTCTTATTTAAGTAGGTTTTTGTGTACTTGGTTTGATTTGGGTATTTGTATGTGGTTTGAACCTTTAAATTGAACTTCCTACATTTTTAACGTTATTGGCCTACACCAACCGAAACTTGTTTGTGGTATGGACTTCAGTTTATCAATGAATTAATATAGGATGGTTTTGACTTATAGTTCCAAATATCTGAATTTTGTCAATGGGTTATTTCATTGATGCTTTCTGAAATGATTAGGTTCTCTTCACTTTTTATATGCAAATCTTTACGCGCATCTTTTTTAATATAATAATAATTTTCGTCTAAATATTTTAGATAATTTGTATATGTTACAATAATTTATTAATCAAAGTATTCATATTTTTATCTTTACTTATTATATTTGTCACTAGTACATAATTAATCTAGGTTAAATATCAAACTTCTAACATTAATTTTAAATTTCAATAACAATAGCTAAACCTTTCAATTAAAAATTACAACTTTATAAAATTAAGTAATTCATTTTATGTTCCGCTACCAAATCAAGCTGACCAAGAATTTTCCTTTTCACGTCCTTAAGTGCGTCTTTGAATCCTCTTCTAACATATATGATTCCAAAAAAAAAAAGATCTTTAGTTAATAAATAATTTTGATCTTAACCTATAACTCGTGATGCAGCTCCCGTGAAGCTTATCGGTGAAAAATACCACGAGCCTAGGAATCACAAAGAGAACTTGTTTTCTTGATTCACGAGTGTAAACTTTGGTGATTAATTTAATTGGTTAATACTTTGGGGATGTTATGTAAAGTTTAGATGTTTTGCAAACTTTGGCAAACGTGAAGGATACTAACTATGGAATCGCTATTTAGAATTAACAGTTTTGCAGAAATGAGTAATGTTGATAGATATTAGATGTATAGACGATTAGCACCTGATGGTTTCATTAATCCTGAGTTTGTTGAAGCAGTTGAAGCTTTCATTCATTATGCATGTTCTCAACCTGCATATGTAGATGGCCCAAAGATCAGATGTCCATGTAATAAGTGCAAACACATTCGTTTCCTTCCTATTGATGAAGTTAATGGGCATTTGCTAAGAAAAGGGTTTGTCCCCAATTATTTTAAGTGGACACGACATGAGGAACCATTGATTTGTAGCACCGCAAGGGGTAATCAAGTACAATCATCTATGAAATTAAATGAGTTTGAAGGGAGATTGGACCTAGAACAAATTATGTGGATGGCAATGAAAATCCTTACATGCAAATGGTTTATGATGCAGCCGGTTATACCTTTCAGGAGAATATGAAAAATCTTGAAGAACCAATCCCACATGTAAAATAGTTTTTTAACTTACTACAGTCAACTGACCAAAAATTATGGCCAAATTGTGAGACAATGACTCAATTGTCTTCAATTGCTTGAATTTTGAACATAAAGTCTGAAGGGCATATTTCAGACCGTAGTTTTGATAAAATTCTTGAATGGTACAATGAATCATTGCCTCCTGATCATACAATGGTTGATAGTTTTTACAATATGAAGAAACTTATTAGGAATCATGGTTTGCCTATTGAAAAGATTGATTGTTGCAAATTGGGATGTATGTTATATTAGGGAGATGATGTGGAATTACAAGAATGCAAATTCTGTAGTGAACCTAGGTTCAAGCCTAGCAAGTGTTCTATGAAATTGAAATTAGTACCCTAGAAGTGGATGTATTATTTCCCGTTAACTCTGAGACTTCAAAGACTATATGCTTTTGATATTACTGCATCTCACATGAGATGGTATAATGAACACAAACAAGAAGATGGAATAATGAGTCATTCATCGGATGCACTGACATGGAAGCATTTTAATGACACCCATCTTGAGTTTGCAGTTGAAAGTCGAAATGTTAGGTTGGAATTGTTGACGGATGGATTCAACTATTTTTGCACACTCACACTAAGAAGTATGACAGTGTGACATTTGTCAACACCCGATGTAGAGAACTGAATGTATATAAAATATATGCTTTAATATTAATTCTTAATAATTATCACTTACTAATATAAACATTGCCTCCTAATAGGACCAAATACGAGAAAGCATTTAGCGACAGTCTCAGCACGAACAAGCTGTTGATGAGAGTTAGACGTATCTTGATGCAGTGGGTGGTAGGGACCGTCATGGAAGGAGCTTTGGGCTAGGCTCATTTGCGAACACATGTTATTTGCAATCCTCCACGTCCAATACAACAGTATCTAGTAGACGGTTGCAAACCAATGAAGTCAATCAACTTCAGACCAGAGTGGACACATTGATGAACTATATAACTTAGCTGAGACATGAGGTGGATGAATTGAAGACGAGGGGTAGTACCTTAGAACCCCCGCGGTCCTCAGGACATTAGGATTGTTATAGTCATTTGGTTTGATGTACAAAGACTTATTATGTACATTA
>JANKOD010000192.1:27079477-27089838 GCA_026284645.1 Erythroxylum acuminatum
TCAATTAATTCTCTTCATTATCTTGATTTGATATTGTCTAGATCAGGTGTACATCTAACTCCAGTGGGAGTCTTCTTGAAAAGAGGTTGAATGATCTTGGATGGTTGTATTTTAATTGGATTCCAATTCTGAAAAATTTGCAAATTTGGGATTCTGTCCTTAGGCGTACCCACGCCTAGTCTTTGAATTTCGGCCAGACTGGAATTTTCGTATTTCTTGTGATATTTTTCCTCTTTTTGATCCTTTTTCGTCTTTATGGTGTTGAAAATCATCTGTGGACATTTAACAATTAATTCCATCAATATTTAAACACCGATTTCGCAAATTAATCAAAATTAACACCAAAACATATGCAATATAATTGACTTATCAATGGGCCTATAAAAGGCATTGCTTTGTTGAATAAAATTGGCAGTTCATCATATTCGGCTCTTGTTAACACATTATGTCCTCAAAGTGAACTATAATATTAGCTTTGACGGTTGAAAACGCTATAATAGATAGTTAAGAGCTCTTTCAAGATATTGCTCATCCAACTAACATGAAAAATATAAATGTACTTTTCCTAATTAAATTATAAATACAACAAAATAAATAATAGAGAAAAGACATTAAAATTTTATGTTAAATCTTTAAAAGGAAAAACTACAATATAGTAATCCATTAAAAATAAAATTCTACTTTCTAAGGGAGTTATTAAATACCTAAATTGATGGAATATTGATTGAAAAACACGATTTTAATTACACAATCATTTCCAGTATAGTTTCATTTCCCTCTTTTCACTTCTCTCTCATCTCTCCTTATTAACCATTATATTCTCTCTCCTTTCTCCGCTTCCTTCTCTTTGATCTTTATTTCTCTCCTACTCCTATGGCATACACACACACTCTCTTCAAAGCCTCTCTAATTTCTTTCTTTTAACTTTCTTCACACACATTAACTCTTTACGAGATCTTATTTCTAGCAAATACTGAATCGCACAAATTCACCTTTATTTATACATCATACACACATTTTCTCTCTTATCTAACTTTTTGCAAAATGTATAATATAATACAATATTGGCCAACGTTTTATTTTTTCGTGTTCCACTCTATTGTCCCACATGTTATTTATAGTGGGTGGTAGTGAGCATGACACAACATATCTCCCTCTTATATCCACGACGGAAAGATATCCATTTCTACTACTTGCTTACAAATATTAAGTTTTTCTTAAGTAAATATTTTGTCATCATGTTGACTCTACCAATCTACTTTCTAATCAAGAAGTGCATAGAGTCAATCATAGATGACAAAAATTAAAATTGGAGATATTCTAGAGTATTGATCCCAAAGAGAAGTAGTGCCAAATCTAATAAAATAAATAAAACAAGAGAGTTGAATAAGGAGGATTAAACTAATAAACTAACTAAAACAAAACTACTGAAAAGAAATCAATAATCCAAATGTTAGGGATTCGGGCTTCAGTTATATGGCTATCCAGTTATGATAAACAATTGATTATTTAAGTTAAAATAACAACGAATTTAATGTATTTATACCCTCAATCGTGATTCATATTTTATATCTAATTAGGTAACTACCATTTGTCAATGTGTAATTCAACCTAATCAAATTCATTAAGCATAGTTAATTATATAGTTTTCATTAAATTCTAAGATACTATCTTTCTCTAGCACTAGAGTGTTTAGTGCATATTGAAGTAAATCACTTGTTAATATAGAAATCACGTATAATATGCAAAATACACAAGAATGAGGGTTGAATTGTGTTAAATCGTCCAAGATATTAATCTTTAAAATCTACTTGATTTTCTTTACAAATTTAGGCGATTACAAAACAATTCACTTAAATTGATGTGTAATGCAACAACGAAAATTTGTATCTATTCTTCTAACAAGAAAATTAAAAAGATAAGAGTTAGAGAATATGACACTGCAATTTATACTGGTTCACCCTTAACCTTGGGCTACGTCCAGTCCTCAGAGTTTGTATGAGATTTCACTATATCCTTCAATGTTACAAGTATTATTTCTACACTTGTACAGCCTCTTCAAGTCTCTCTAACAAAGTATTCTTTATCTACTTCCTTAGCCTCTCCAGGCTCTAGCCTTTCTTTTACTTAAAAAGATATTGTTTGAGCTTCACGTTACAGATATATTTACTCTCTCTTTCTTTCTTGACAGAATTTCTCTAAGTATGTTTTGTACAATCAGATTTTCTTTTCTCTTTTATATTTGGTTTACGACTATAACTAATATTTATAGCCTAAATCTTCAAATGTCTTCTTTGAGAATTCTGCTTGTGGTGTCTTCTAAAAATCGTTATTAGTTGAGTCCTGTAACCAACTCCAACTAACTGACATTCTAGAACATTCTTCAATTTCATCGTCTTGTATAGATTCGTATGCTTCGTTTGGTGTCGTAGACTAAGCATTTCGCACTTTGCACTTCGCACTTCGTCTGATCCATCTTAGACGCTTTGTCTTATTCAGCTTTTACTTAAGTATCGTCTTGATTTGACAATTTGTGTCACTTACATTTATCTGCGCACTTAACAAATTCATCAAAACAATTCACACACTTTTATGATTATTATTATTTGATTTTCATCAAAATTAATAGAAGAAGTGAAGTCTTCTTGACTTAACACATATATCATACTTCACCTATTAGTCCATCATACAATCTCTAAGATTGAATCTATGGCATCCAATCACAAATTCAACATTAAGATTAAAGAGAATAAGTTCAACTAATAAAATCATCAAAACATGTACAAATAATTGAATGAATCCTTACAATCTACGATCCTAATTAAGTTTTTGAGCTACTAAATATGACAAAAACAAGACACAAATAAGTAGATCTCATCATAGAAGAAAATATCAGTATAAGAAAGAGTCAAGAAATTGTCACTGACTTCTTTAATCCTTGTTCCAAATCTTCTTCCTTAATGCTAAGATTAACAAAAACCATCAAAAACCAAGCTAAATGTCCTAGAGAAAATCTAAAAAAAGTCTAAGACAGAGGTCCCTTTCTTTCCCATGTGGTGTAAGGTTGCCTATAAATCTAATAGAAGTCTTCTAGAAGTTGCTTAGATTAATTCTAATACAAGCATTTACAGTTAGGATTACAAAAATAAAGTTCTAAATGACTTGAAATCATTTAACACTTTTTAATTTATATAAAGAATATACACACTTAATATACTGCTCATAAATCAACTATTTGGACTGAATGATGGAAAATCGAGATTTCACCAAAAATAACACTTAACATCTATCGCGCTAAAACTCTAATATTTCTATAATATTAATTCTATAGCTCAAGGTTGTCACGTTTTCATTCATTTTAAAATTTAAGGTTAATCGTAAAAGGAACTTAAATTTTATTTAATTTTATAATACTAGAATAAATGTTTAAATGTGATTCTAAAATGCTCCAATTTTTAATTTTTAGCTAAAATAATTTAACTTTAAGCTCTCGATTAATATGAATGAGGTAACAAGTCACCTTTAGATTATTATTTCTTTCACATAGATGCTATATATTATATTTGTGTCATGTATAAATTTTATGATTTAATAAGTTAAAATATAAAAACTCTAGAATAATTATACAAGCTTTCATATGTTTTTATTTCATAACTGTTTTAGGGTGTTTGATATTTTCAATTTATTACATAATAAAATTCATAATTATATAAATACAGGTGGCAAAAATACTAATTTGACATGGCTCGCCATGTTATCCACATTAATATAGAAATAAAGTTGTAATATTTTTGTTAAAAATTAAAAAATTCACTTTTTAAAGTTCAAACTAGTATTATAAAACTGATTTTTTTTAAATAATTAACCCTAAAATTTAAAGTGCTATTATACACAAGTCAACTGAGTAAAAACCTTTTACTCTTCTCAGTTATTAAGCACCCCCGATCAGTTTTTCAATTCAGGATGATGAAAAAATTGAAACGAATATGAATAGTGCTATTTGCTACTTGGTTATAAATTTTACAAAAGTTATCCTCCAACACCGATCTTAACGAACTTATTCCCTCCCTAAACAACGAACAAGAAATCAGACATGCACGATAGCAAGACCTGGAGATAACTTTGTTGTTGCACTATGACAAGGTACAACATTTTTTTTTAATTTCCTTTTGGTTATGTTCTAGTCAAGGGTAAACATACCCAGTATATAAAATTCTCCACTTCACGAGATTAAAAAAAGTTCATTAATATATACAACCTTCTTTCTTTAATTTTTTGTAAAGAAGTTATTTCTGAATCCGTCCTGACTGTAGAAACAACTTTTACTAGTTACTCTAATACTCTACCTCTCTTTTTGCCATGTTCTGATAGAATGAAAAATGACACGAAGCTCCGCGTTAAAATTCACGACCTGAAATAGACCGGTGATCGAAAAGTGTACAATGTTTCTTAATTTGTTCGATAGAGTTAATATCCAACAAAGTGTAAAGAAATGAATACAAAAAGTTTCTTTCTAGAACTAACAATCTTGATAGTGGCGTCTTTAATAATCATTTCCAACAATGTTAAAAAATTCATAATTTTCTTGCCAGTTGCCGCAATATATAATATGACCTCTGAAATATTTTATAATGCAAATTTGACATCAATGAAAGCTGGTAACTTATTTGGACTGTTTTAAACCAATCTGTTATATATGCTAGCTGGTCAGCCTCTTGCTCCATTAAATTCAGTACTACAACTTTGTATCTGATTCATTCCCTTTTACAGTGCAACACCATGGATACTTATTTGAAGTTCATTGACATGGCAAAAAAGTGGCAGAAGATAGCAGCAGAAAACAGGAAACGAGCATCTTTTCTCAGAATTAGTGGCAACAGAAGTCTATCTTTCCGCAGAATATCATCGCTTACCGATAAAGGTCATTTTGTTGTCTACAGTATCGATGAAAAGCGATTCGCTATTCCATTAGCCTATCTAAACACCACCGTCTTCAGAGAGCTGTTCAAAATGTCGGAAGAAGTTTTCGGATTGCCAAGTGAAGGTCCCATCAAATTACCATGCCAAGCAGTGATGGTGGAATATGCAGTATCACTCATTCAAAGAGGTTTAGATAAAGATGTAGAGAATTATTTGCTTATTTCTATGAAACACTGTTGTTCTTCCAGCAGTTGCTATCAAGATCATGTAAACCAAACATTAATTGTTTCTGGCTGTTGAAGTCATTGTTTAATTTGAGAATACTTATAAATAGTATAACCAAGACAGTTGTTTCACATCCTTTCATCTATTCAAAAAGTGTTTGAGAAATGAGTCAAAGTTGACTGAATTTCTGGGGTCATGGGTTGTTATTGAATTCCTAGAATTGTGAGTTTGTTTTAGTTAGATAGTTAGTGGACTAATAAATCTCTAGTGGAATAGTGGATTACCGGATTTTTGCATTGTTAGTTTTCTTGTAAGCCTATATATCTAGGCGTGTGTTCTGCAGAAATAAAAACAGAGTAATAGATTGTTGCAAGCATAAATTTCTCTTATTATCTTTGTTGCATTATTTTCCAACATGTTTGGTATCAGAGCCAGGTTCGTGAGAATTGGGTTCTGGTTCAGCCTGATCTTGCTGAGGTTGAACGTCGTTGTTTGGATCCATGGTCTGTGCGAATCTGGCTATGGAATACCTGCAAAACAGATAACGGCGGGCCGGGGGCTAATTCCTGGGAAGCCCCTCCGACGCTCAAGTCAATTTTTGTGTAGGTTTTGGCTGCTGTAAACAGAGAAAAACAGGGTTGTATTCTCATACCTGAATCGTGGCAGAATAGTATCTTATATACCTGGGATTGCCGCTAGGTTTAGGTCTTCACGTGAGTCGTTGTGTTTGCATGGGAGATTATCTCCTGTGACTGGGCCTTTGATGTCCGGGCCTGGGCTGGGCCTGGTAAGGCCGGCCCAGCCGACCCAACCAATGATGATTATGATATGTTTCTTATATTTATTCCATGCTCATAACAGAAATAATATAGAGTAAAGGGTCCATCACGCTTCCTTACCTAATTCCGTTTTGACTAGAGCACCATCTGGTTATACCACGGAGCTTTTACCAGGCGTTTCCGCCCCAACCTTAATCCTTGAATCAAGGTAACTCTCCTGTAGTTCCTTCAGTAATACCTAGCTCAACCTAGTTTTGTTTCCTACATCTAGGTGCGAGGAATTAAATAGGGAATGATGTAGGGTATTACTCTATACTTACTTTTGGAAGGCACAGGATAAATATAAGAAGAGAAGTGTTTTATTTACGAGACATGGGAAGTACAGAGAAGGAAGGTTGCATGAGACTCGATGATCCCTTGCCTTTCTTGTTACTACATATTTATAGCGTAGGAATTATAGGAACTATGCTTAGATTTTTTTACATTATGGGACACGTCTTAAGGACATGTACATGATAAAACAAACATATTTTACATGTCATATGTTAAAACAAAACTTAAGGCATATCTTTAGTTTGATATCTTTAGTCACTATCTTCCTCCTTTTGTGCTGGCATCTGGATTGTTTCCTTAGAGCAAATTGGGCACGTTTCTTTCGGATGTTTTTCGAAATACAAATCTTCTGTTGTACCAGGTAGCTTGATTTTATCACACCTGTCTCAAGGAGCTTCATCTTTGTTAACAGGAAATTATGAGCCGCTATTGGAGTAGTTTTGGCTGGAGATATCGTGACTGATGAGTGAATCTTTTGTCCACCATATGTCCGAAATCTTTTTTTGAAACTAGCTTCGAGTCCTTCAAGGACTATTCGAATTCCGATTACTCTTCTATAATGAATATTTTTTCTTCAAATTTAATATAATCTTTAACTTTTTCTTGATTTATAGATATCGAGAATGAATCTGCCTTTCCCAACTGGATTAGATGGTAAGCTGGATAGCTACCATGAGTATCAAATTTTGGTCCTGCTGATAAAAATTTTAAAACTAAAATATGTATTGCTGAGATATCAATCTCATACCCCATCTTTTTATCCATTGTGGTAAGAAACTTATCTCTGAAAAATTTAAAGAAGATAAATATATAGAATTTAGGGCTCCAAAATCATACTAATATCTTACCTCTTTTGGGTCTGATTCTTATAGATAATTGATTCTAGGGTATATCCCTAAGAAATCAACATATCTAACTTCATTATTTGGCAAGTGAAACAAATCTTTCATTCTCTTTTGTTGCTGCTCGACTTTTGGAGGAATCATGGAGATTTCTTTTACTATCTGTGATGCAGAGGGTAAATCTTTTGTGGGAGTATGCGTAGGAGTTTTGTGAGGTCTTAAATCAATATGAATTTCTTCTAGGGAGAGCGGTTTTAAAGTATCTGTCTTGGAAGTTGTAGAGTGGGCAATAGACTCTACTATCTTAAGGCTCGATTTTTCATAATTTTCAATGTTCATCTGTATCAGTTGACTACCTATTTTTATCAAGCTGGAAATTTCTCATGTCAGACCTGGGAGATTAGTAATATCTAGAAAATTTGAAACATTATCTTTGATATATCGTATCTCCGTATCCATTTTGCATATTTCTTCAAGTATCTGGAGACGATGGTCATCCATCTCTAGTGAGAAAATTTGCTAGAACATTCTTGTCAGATTTGATAATTTCAATACCAAATGTATAATATGAAAGTAACGTTCGTCATCTAATTAGTCTTTTATATTCAGATCTACTAGGTAAATTATTTTTAATAAAAGCTTTGACATGTGTTTTATCAGTTCTTAGCTTTGACCTTTGTATTATCAATTCTTAGTAAAAATCTTTTTGGAAGTAAGAAGTAATAAAACTTTTTACAACTTTTTACTACTGCCAATAATTCTTTTTCATTTATATGATATCTACTTTCAATATTGGTAAAGGTTCCTGAACAATATCTACATAAACTTTCTCCTATTTTTTCATTTCTATGATTATAATCTATTTTCTTTAAGACTCCACTTCAATAATTTTCAGAGGCATCAGTTTCTAGTATTAGATTATCATTTTCACTTGGTAAATATAATTTTGGTAGTGACCTACATAATTCTTTTATTTGTTTTACTTGGGTTTCCTATTCAGGGGTAAAAGTGAATATCTTATCTTTTTTAAGTAGTTCTTGAAAAGGTTTTCATAATTGAGCTAAATCTTTAATAAAATCTGAAGCATAAGTTAAAATTCCTAAAAAGCTTTGTACTTATTTTTTATCAATTAATTTATCTAGAAATTGAGATATTTTTTCTAAGACATGAGTTTGAAGTTCTATGCCTTGTCTATCTACCTGCATACTTAAAAATTATACCTTCTTTTGGAGTATCTTAGATTTCTTTTTTGATAATCCAAGTCAATTTTTTACACAAATATCAACAAATATTTCTAAATGTTTTAGATGGGTATTGATATCATCAGAAACTACTAAAATATCATCAATATAAACAAATATAAAATCATAATTTTTGAAAATATTATCCATTTTTCTTTGAAATATCTTAGGAGCATTTTTTAATCCAAATGGCATTACTAACCATTCATAGTGTCCTTGCGGTGTAGAAAAAGCAGTATAGTTTATACTATCAGGATGCATTTTTATTTGCCAAAATCCACTCTTACAATCTAATTTGGAAAATATTTTTTATTTCTAGTTCTATTAATCAAGCTTTCTTTATTAGGAAGAAAACATCCATCAAATATGGTATTATCATTTAATTTTTCATAATTTATGACCATTCTAGCCTTACCTCTAACTTGTTCAGCATGATTTCTTACTATGAATGTAGGTAAGCTGTGAGGTGATTGACTAGATCGAATGAATCCTGAATCTAATAATTCTCTTATTTGATTTTTAAATTCTTTTTGATCTTCTTCATTATATCACATTGGTTTGACTCGTATTATTTTTGTTTTATCTATCATTTCCAATTGAGCATATAACTAATTTTTATCCCAAAATTGTAAAAGGTTTTCTGTATAACAATGTTCTAGTTTTGATGTTATTTTATCTATTTTCGTATCTAGGGATCTTAATACTACCTGGTACTGTAATAAAGGTTTTGTTTTTGGGAAAATCGGTTTTTGGGTGTACCCAATATCACCACGCTGGGCTATGCGAGGGATAAGGAAAGGGTTTCGCATAAGTCTTTTTAAGGCGTTTGACAGTTATCAAGTGATGACAAGGAATTTTAAATAATATCTGATTAGTTATAGTATCAAATGTTATTTTATGAAATAATTGGAGAAAGTTATTTCCTAATAATATATCGGTACTATATATATATATAAAAATCATCATATATATATATACACACACAATTCATCATTGAAAAGTAACTATCCTTGCTTTTATTAAACAAAAATATTTTGTAAAAAGATTAATAAATTGTTAACTAAAATTTAAAATTATAATCAAAAGTTCTTATTTATTGATATATTGTTGAAGGATGAACTAAATCAGAGGTAAACAAACATCAGAACTTTTGTTTGGAGATTCCGAGTGTGAATAATATACCAAACCTTTTTTGTAGAAATAAGAAAATATCAAACTTACTACAAAAATAATAAATTATAAGGTTTTATTTTTTAAAATATTTTATTTTATATTCAGTCTTTTGAAATTTTAAATTAAGTGTCTAAAATTGTTAAAATTAAATAATTTTGTTTAAAAAAATTTAAATTGAGATTGATGTCCACTTTGTGCGTGAGAAGATCGTTGCTGGCCTCCTGGACGTTCGATTTGTGCCCTCTGCTGACCAGATCGCTGACCTCCTCACAAAACCCCTCTTCGTGGCTCGATTTAAGGTTCTGTCTTGCAAACTCAACCTCGTAAACAATCCGAGGTTTTGTTTGAGTGGGGGTGTTAGAGACATATGTTTATCAGACGGGCCAAGCACTGGGCCAAGTCCTGCAGCCCCAAGCTCATCTGCAACCTCACCTTCCAAGATCACCGAATGCCTCTCTACACCTGTTAGCAACAGAGTACTTCACTCTCAACAAACTTCCGGATACAGCTAATAATAAGCGTTCCATGCTCTATATTTTCTGTTGTATTTGAAATGTCTAGAATCAAGCTAAACTGTATATAAAGCACCTACTGTACACACAACAAAGCTTGAGGAAAATATTACAATACAATCTCTTCTCATTTTATTTTTACAGTGACTAGATTAGATGTTATATTGTAAGTCATTTGCCCATTCTTTATTAAAAACCTAAGGAAAAATGAAGTAAAGAGTAAAATTATATGATAAAAAAACTAAATAATAAGAGTACTTGATAATTTTTAAAATGTAGAGACTGAAGTAACTATTAATTCAATATGTTTTAATTTATTTATTGCATTTTAACTAA
>JANKOD010000192.1:27089938-27104804 GCA_026284645.1 Erythroxylum acuminatum
CACACACACACACACACACACACACACACACACACACACACACACACACACACACACACACACACACACACACACACATCCATATCTCATTCTAATTAGCATTCAATCATCAACAATTCAATCATCACATATTCAGACTCACATAGAACAAATCATGTATATTTAACCATCAAAGCAAAACATTCAATTTTTGCATCATACTTGACAAATCCAAGATGAAATGCAAAAACAAATGGCTTGAGAGTCCCATGGGTCAAAATGGAGAAACTGAAGTTTATACCATGAACAAAATGAGTCCGATTCTTAGGAGCTCATATGCCACAAGCAAGCAGCCGGGAGAAGGCTTTAAGTCAACATGCATGTGACAAACGAAATGGTTTTTCTCTTGCCTAAACACAAGCAAATTTTGAATACTCAATTCATTCCACCACATGTTCATAAATTTTTAATACTCATTTCATTCCATCACATGTTCATACTTTCATGCTTCTTATGCTATTTCTTCTTTAGATTATAACAAATGTCATAACTTCTTTCAAACTATAACATGAAAGTAACTCATAACGCATTTTTCCCACAATTACCACAATTAATGCAATCAATCATACACACATAGGCAAGAATTTGGCCATTTACACAATCACTATAAACACATTGCCCACCTAATTTGCTTGAAATTTCAAGTTCAATTGTGTCTTTCCTCTTACTCTTGGATAGGATTTTCTTGGTTTCCTTCAAATAAACCAAATTCTCATTCAACCCAACATTCAAATGGAAAAAATCATAAAGTTTCAATAAGAAAAAATAAATAAGAAAAACTGAGCTTAGACTCAATCTACCCATAGTTTCTCTAGGTTAGAAAAACCAAAACCTAGTTTAGAAATCCATGAAAATCAAAATGGGTTTATCTTCTTTCTTCCAACACAAACCCATCTCTCTACTTCTTTCAATACCCAAACAAGAAGAGAAGATAAAGCTTACTTTAAACAAGTTAATTTTTCTTCCTTCTTAGCTTCCCCACGTTTTTCTCTTCTTCTTTCTTTCTTCTCCACATTTTCTCTCCTTCTTTCCCTAGCTTTCATGATTTTCTCTCCTTTCTTATTTCAAGACCATATTTGGCTTTGGTCCTCCAATTTTACCCTTCATTTGTTTAGTTAAAAGACTACTTACTCTTTTAGTCCATTAAACAACATATTATGCCTATTACACACTAAAATAATTCTAACATTTCTATTCAAACATTCTAATTTCTATTCATGCTCAGTAAATTAATGGACTAAATTCTAAAAAATAAAAAAAAATAAAAAAAAATCGGGGTCCAACAATTCTCATTCCCTAAAAGAATTTTATCCTCAAAATTCTTACCTGAGTCTACGATATGATGTGGATACTTCTCCTTTATGGCTTCCAAAGGCTCTCATGTTGCCTCCTCTCTTGCATGGTTCTTCCATAAGACTTTAACCAGCTTCACAGTCTTGTTTCTCAACACTTTTTCCTTTGAATCTAGAATCTCTACTGGTTGTTCTTCATAAGTCAAATCCTCCCTTAATTGAACCTCTGAAGGTTGGGCTATGTGTGAAAGATTTGATCGGTATTTTCTCAACATTGATACATGGAAACCATTGTGAATCTTAGATAATTTTGGTGGCAATGCTAACTTGTAGGTTAGAGACTCAATCTTTTCAATAATCTTGTAAGGACTTACGTATCTTAGATTGAGCTTGTCCTTTTTACCACTGGGCAAACCATACACGGCATGCAAAACTAAATATGGAGCACATACCTACCTTTTCTCTACGACTGTTTTACTCTGCCCATTTCAGATAATAAAAAACAAGTCATGTTCTTTATTGTTTTTCCTTGATAGAGCAATGAAGTACAAATAACGGATTGTACCTGGACACAGTCACTGGAACAAACAGACTAGTAGTAGTCTCAGAATTGGAGCTTTAGTGGAAGTGAATTGCTTTAAGTTTGTCACAAAGGCATTAACAATTCTGTGATCTTCTTTAGATCTCAAGAAAAGATAATGTTAAGACACAAATTTAGGCTACCAAAAAGGCTTCCAATCAATATGTAGGATAATATATGGGGACAGCCCCACTGGATCTGAAGTTCGCTCCTTTCCAGCAAGTTGCCAACAATGGACCCAAAGCCGAAATAAGCTGAGTAGACATGTCGTTCACTCCAAATATATGCATTCCTCACGTCATCCATAAAGAACTCATCATTACCAAACACAAGAAAATCATCTGCCTGTCTTCAGAATCAAAAAAGCTTTTAACGTGGAATAGCTCTCAAATACGCAAGTGTAAAGGTTTAATAAATTGGGAAGATGGTGAATCAAGAATTTGGTTGATTTCATTAACTGAATTGTACAAATTTTCCTTTTCCGTTATTTGGCATCCATAAAATTAGACAAATGTACCTCATATGAATTAGCTTATAGGGAATAACTAATTGTTTAGACTTGCAAAATCACCTTTATCATCTGATAAACTAGTTTAACTAGATCTTTTGCTGTAGGACTTGCAATTTTAATTTCTTTCACTTTTGAGGAACTGAACAAATAAACAGATGGGTTTGATCTAAGCAACTTTCTTGGTCGTGGAAGATTTGGCAGCGTTTATGGTGGCACCATCCATGGAAGGGAAGAGAAGAACTTAAATGGCATGCTAGTAGCTGTTAAAGTCTCTTGCAATGCCGTCAACAAAATTAGGAATCAGTGGCAGGTAAGAAAAAGAAGATTTGCAATGTTGTACAACACTGTTCAGAACTAACTGTTTAGTCTATGTGGGCACAACGTTTTTCGTCCTTTTTTTTTTCAATTGACTCAGCCAGTGTGCACCTTCTTTGGGTTCTGTTAGAGTAGACCCAGTGCTGATTTCCTTTCCAAAGACAATATAGTGTCCAATACGGTGGTTAAGGTTAACCCGATCTTGGTGATTCTTAAATTATGTATATTGTATGTCGTCTGGCAGGGAACTACTTCGGTGAAATTGTTTGCTCTTTAACTGATTAATATAATTAACAATTCTAATAATTATTATGAAACTAAATTATAAATTATAAATATAATTTATTCTTTTATAAATGAAATGTGTAAAAACAAAGTTTAATTCATGTTAATAGCTTTTCTTGGCAATTTCTTTTCTATCGATTTCTGTGAAAAAGACCAGAGCCTTACTTTAGTCTAAGATTTCCCATTTTTGGACCACAAATTTAATAGAAAAATGATGCTTCCGATAGTAACATAATTCCGAGCACTATGATTTCTTTGAATTCAAAACTGAGAAACTCATAGTCTCGCGTGCCTGGAAAAAGACGTAAACCGGATGGGGGAGGAAGAGAGTGTTTTAAACTACGTACTTCCTCTATCCTACATATTCTCACGTGCCACGCGGTTTCGAGACTGAGAAACTCATAAACACCCAATCGGTTTATCTTTATTACAAAAGGCGTCTCATTTTATGACGTACGCAGTACGTACTCTTGGATACCATGAAGGTAATTACCAAGAACTAAAGGGCAATTATTTTTAAATTCAGATCCTCTTTTTAATATTATAGTGTCTTATTACATTCAATAAATCTCAGCCATTTATTTATGTTAATCCTGCATAAGTCTCACCTGGATCCTGCAAAATAAATGCTAAAATTTTATAAGATAAAATAAGACAGTAATATTAGACAAAAAATCTGGATTCATTATTCTGCTACCATTTACGACAATCAAGACCCCTATATATCCATTTCTACCACCGACCTCCTTGAATAAAATTTTCGTTGCACTACTTATATTTTTTGTTGTTATTTTTTATTTTTATTTTCTGTTGTTATTTTTTTCTTTTAACTAAATACAAAATTTTGTTTAGTTATTAATATTAATGTAGTTATATTTTTATTTTTATTAATAATTATATATTATATAAAGTTTGAAGATAAATTATTTTAATTAAATAAATTTATCTTAATTTCTTATATAATATTTATTAATAAATTATTTAAAAATTTTATTTATTAAAATACATAATTTAAAATTTTAACTTTTTATTTAAAAATTAATATTTATTTTAAATATATTTTATTTAATAAATCAATTTTAATTTAAAATTTATATGTTTTGAAGATATTTAAATTAATGATAATTATTAATTTAATTACAAAAATTAAATTAAACTATTCATAATTCATATTAGCAATTAATTTTAGTTAATTAAATATAATATTAAATCAAATTATTCATAGTTCTTCAATATTTTAAAAACTAGATTCTAATTTCTAATCCAACTAATATTTATAATTACTATTAAACTGGCTAACAAATCAGTTGAGTAATAACTCAGTCAAAGGGACACACAAGATTTCGTACTCTCTCTTCTTTGACAAAACAGCAAGTGGAACCCATCATTGTTTTGTACATGGCACCCACCGTGAATTTATAAAATGTATTATTGTATTAAAGATTTGAATTCGCAGTCAATTTGTTTTCAGTTGTCACATATTCTAATTAATAAATTATTTTTTAAAATTTTATATTCTTTATTTATCTCTTTATATTTTAATTAAAAATTTTATTTTAAATTATTACTATTAAAAAGTAAATTACTATTTTATCCTTAAAAATACTAAATTTATTTAATCTTACTAATAAATTATATTTGTCAAAATTTAGATTCTTTATTTATTTCCTTAAATTTTAATTGACATTTTTTAAATTATTATTTTTATCATAAATTTGTTAATAAATTAAATTATTAATTAGTATATATAAGTAATTTTGCTTAAAATAATTTAAGAATATGTTAAAAATAATTTTTAAACTATAAAGAAGTATATTTAAAGGACATTGAAAAAGAAATTATAATAAAATTAAAGTCTTTTCTATTGACTTTCTTTAAATATGCTTCAATTTTTATAAGTTTTTAAATAAATGAATATAAAATATAATAATAATTATTATTATTATTTAAAATTTTATGTTAAATTAAATATTAGTCTAAATTGCTACGGATTCAAACTTAGTCTAAATTATTAGATTTATTATATATTAATATGCATTATTAGTGCATTATTATTTCAACAAAGTATTTTATTTTATACTATATTTTTATTTATTTTTATAATTTTCACTTCTTATCTATTATATACTAGTTTTATATCGGTTTGTTACCGGTTAAATTTTTAAACTTTAAATTTTTAATTAGTTATATTCGATTTTTAAAACATTGCTTAATGTCACGACACATTAACTCACCTAAGGTTAAGAATAGTTTAGAGTGAGATTAGCTATGTACTTATTGCTTTGTGAATGTGCAAAAAAAATCCCAAAGACCGAGCCTTTTGGCTCATTGGAGATGAGGTAATCGTTACGTCTATATATATATGAAATAATCAAAATTTAATGTTGGATTTCATTTGCGCATATATAAGAAATTTGCATCATATTGACAATTAAAACAAAACCCATTTTCCAGATATGATCTGAGACAGTCTACAGACAGTTAATGTTTGTCAATCAAATCCAAAAGACTTTTATCTTCTTTTGAATGTGAATGATAAGTGACAAATAGGATATAGCTCAAATTTTAAGTACCGAAAGACTCGGAAGAAACCTTACGTCTTCCTGTTTTCCTACAAAAATCCACTGTGTGATTGCAAGCTTACTCAACCATACCATCATCCATTCGTCATCACCACGTTTACGTGCCCATTTATGAGATACTACAGTATTCTTTATTAATAATTAATATATTAAATAATTAAATAATATATATTTAATTTACAATAAATTAAATTAAAAAATCATAATTAAAACCACTTTTATAATTTTCATAAGTTTTGAAAACGAAACCTAAAATAAAAATAAAAACCAGCAAATTTAATCCAACAAATTCTTTTAAACTTGAAAATAAAAACAGAAAATAAAAAATAAACATGAAAAAACAGGCCTTACATTTTTACTACCACCCACCTCTTAAATCCATGGTAGAACTTGTGAATTCTGGCACCTGCTCCAACAACTCAGTCGTCACTACCATCTTTTGTAGTTATTTTACTTTCAACAACCTGTAATTCTTTTGATAATAAAGATGGTCGGAGTGTTGAATTGTCAACAATTGTGACTCATTCCACAATTGTAAATCTTACAGCAGGAAAATATAGATTTATGGGAGGTTGTTTCCCTTATAAAATAAACCATCCTCTTTTAGTTTTAATCATTCCAAAATTGCCTATCTTTCCTTCAGGCAAAAAATTCGTCTCTCTCTTTTTGTGATATTTCGATTGTATTATTTCCTTGAAATAGTGAAATATTAATTTAGTAGTGTGCAAAAATATAGACATACTTAGTCGAATCTCGTTAAATTTTGGTGTTCTTTATTTGTTTATTTAATAGCTATTGTCAGGTATAATTGTAGTGAATTATTGTGTTATTAAATTAAATGTCTAGGAAAATTCTATCTAAGGAGATTGAGTTTTAAGTGAGACTATTTGTGACCTGTCTAGTATTTCTTGGGAATTTACCTGGTGTGACTTTTCTGTACAAGTGTTTACACTCTATTGACCTACACAATATTGCTCGAGGTTAATTTGTTATTATTGGAAAAAATTAACTTGAGTTTCCACAACAATTAGTATTAGAGTCAAAGTTTCTTCTTAGTATACTATGTGGTTGCAGCGTAGTCTGATCTTTCACATCAGAAAAGATTTCCTTAGGCTTTTAGCATTCCGCATCAACAACTATTGAAAAGAAATTGCAGCAGAGAGGACAAAAGACAGAAAAAAAACTCCACATCATTCACAACGATCGCTTCTTCCTTGTCCATTTTGGCGAGAACTGCAGTGACAAATGCAAGATTTGTGGTGGGGATTTTTGATGATATAGGTCATTTCGACATGTGGTAAAATGAGGTTCAAGATGCTCTTTTTTAGTAAGGTCTTGACATTGTCATTGAAGAAAAAAAACCAGATGATATTGAGAAGAAAGATTAGAAGACTATAAATCGTTTGACATATAGTACAATTCGATCGTGTATTTCCAAAGAGCAAAAGTTTGCTTTTTTGAAAGAAACTTTTACATATAAAATGTGGAATGCATTGGAGGAAAAGTTCTTAAAGAAAAGCAGTCAGAATAAGCTCCATGTGAAGAAGAGAATGTTTCGTTTCTTTTATGTTCCAGATACCACTATAAATGATCACATCGCCAATTTTAATCAGTTAGTTACCGATTTAATGAATTTGGATGTGACATTTGAAGATGAAGGTATAACTTTGTTATTATTGGGATCCCTTCCTGATGAGTTTAAGTTTCTTGAAACTACTCTACTTCATGGGAAGGTTGTTATGTCTTTTAGTGAAGTTACAGCTGCTTTGTACAGTCATAAATTGAGAAGGAAGACAAAGGAAGAACGTAAAAATGGAACCGTAGGACCTTTGGTGGTTAGAGGTTATTTGCAAAACTAGACTAAAGGAAAGAAAGGGAGATTAAAGTCGAGACCCAAACTGAGGAAAGATAAATGTGCTTTTTATCGAGACAAAGGATACTGAAAGAAGGATTGTCTTAAGCTCAAAATAAAGGCAAATTTGATAAAGGAAAGGCTATTGCAGATTTAAATATAGCTGAGCACAATAATGAAGACTTAATTTTTTTTACTTATTGTTACATCATCAACTAGCTCTTCTAGTGTATGGCTACTTGATTTAGGATTCAGCCATCATATGTGTCCCAATCAAGAATGGTTTTATGATTTTAGAGAACTAGAAGATGAAATTGTTTACATAGAAAATGACTTCCCTCTTACCACACTTGGGATTGGTTCCATTCGTTTGAGGAATCAAGATGGATCAATCAAAATCTTGACAGTTGTTTGTTATATGCTGAGTCTATCAAATAATCTCATTTCTATAGGAGCCCTAGAAGAAAAAGGCCTTAAGATGGTACGAAAATATGAAATAATGAAGGTCATCTTTGGTGCACTTCTGGTATTAAAGGGAGTACGGAAGAATAATAGATTATACCATTATCTAGGTACTACTGTTATTAGAATATTCGCAGCAACAACTTCTAGTGATGAGAAAGAGTTAGAAGCAACCAGGTTATGACATGCGCTTAAGGCACACAGGTGAAAAATCCTTGAATCTCTTAGTAAATCAAGGATTATTTAAAGGTGTGAAGACTTGTAAATTGGATTTTTATGAGCATTGTGTCAAAGAGAAGAAGACAAGGGTAAAATTTGAAATAGCAATCCATGATATCAAGGGTATTTTGGACTATGTTCACTCTAATGTGTGGGGACCTTCCAAGATAGCTTCTTTGTGAGGAAAACACTATTATGTTACCTTTGTTGATAATTTTTCTCGGAGAGTATAGGTGTATACTATGAAGACTAAGGATGAAGTGTTGGGAGTTTTCCTCAAATGGAAGAAGATGGTGGAAACTCAAACAGTCAGAAGGATCAAGCGTCTCCGTACAAATAATGGTGGGAAGTATATAAGTGATTCATTTTTAAAAGTTTGCAAAGATGAAGGTATTGTCAGACACTTCATAATCAGGGATACACCACAACAAAATGGGATGACAGAACGTATGAACCGAACATTGCTGGAGAAAGTTTAGTGTATGCTGTCCAATGTTAAGTTGGGCAGAGAATTTTAGGCTAAAGCTATTACATATGCTTGCCATCTCGTTAACTGCCTACTATTTAGTGCTATTGGTGGTAAAACGTCATTAGAAAAATGGTTGGAAAAACCTGCTATAGATTATGATTCCTTACGTGTATTTAGTTCCACTGCATACTATCATGTTAAGGAGTCAAAGTTAGATCCACGTTCAAAGAAATTAATTTTTATGGGGATCATCTTTGGTGTGAAAGGATATCGTCTTTGATGCTTAAATCAAAAGAAAATAATTTTTAGTAGGGATGTTACTTTTGATGAATCTACCATGTTAAGAAATGTGACAACTAAAAATATTGAGCAGACAGATGGTACTCTAAAATAGGTGGACTTTGAGAGAAGAATTGTTACCCCGATAAATGATGAAGTAGATGCAAAAACTCCTATGATAAAAAAGGAGTCAGACGAAGATGTTCCAACCCAAGAACCTCCATAAAATCAATTACCAATTGCATCGAGAAAGCCAAAGAGGAACACTTAAGTACCTGCTCATTATGTTAATATAGTGGCTTATACATCTCCAATAGAAATTGATGACATTCCTACCACTTATAAGGAAGCAATACGAAGTTCAGAAGAAGGTAAATGAAGGATAGTCATGAATGAAGAAATACAATCCCTTGACAACAATCAAACGTGGAAGCTAGCTAGTCTCCTGAAGGGAAAGAAGGAAATTGGAAGCAAATGGGTATATGCAAAGAAAGATAGATTTCCTGAAAAAAGTGATGTTCGCTACAAAGCAATGCTGGTGGCTAAAAGCGACACTTAGATGGAGGGAATTAATTATAATTAAGTTTTTTTTGTCCAATTGTAAAACATTCATTCATTCGAATTTTACTGGCTTTGGTAGCACACTTTGATATACAATTATTTCAATTGAATGTAAAAACTGCATTTTTACATGGAGACTTGGAGGAGGAAATCTATATATCTCAGCCTGAAAGTTTTAATGTTGTTAGAAAAGAGAATATGATGTGCAAGCTTGAAAACTTGTTATACGGATTGAAACAATCTCTGAGATAGTGATACAAGTGATTTGACAAGTTTATGATAGGAAAAAGTACACAAGAAGAAAATAAGATCACTGTGTGTATTTTCACAAGCTACAAGAAGGTTCTTGCATCTATCTTCTCCTGCATGTTGATGACATGCTGATAGCTTCAAAGAATCTAAGAGAAATTGAGAGATTGAAGATTCAGTTGAATCAAAAGTTTAAAATGAAGGATTTAGGTGAAGTCAAGAAGATTCTCGACAAGAAGATAGGCAGAGATCGAGAATTGGGGAGACTTTGTTTGACTTAGAAATAGTATATGAGAAAGGTTAAAATGTTTTGGCTTGAATGAAAAGCAAAGCCTGTCAGTACTTCGCTTGCTCCTCATTTTAAGTTCAGTGCATTTTTATCTCCAAAGAATGATGTAGAACGGGAATACATGTCAAAAGTACTATATGCAAATGTTGTTGGTAGCTTGATTTATGCTATGGTGTGTACAAGGCCTGAAATTTCATAGGTAGTTAAGGTTATAAGCAGGTATATACATGATCCTAGAAAGGAATATTGCTAAGATGTGAAATGGATTCTACGATACATTCTGAATATCGTAGATGTTGGTTAGGTATTTTAGCCGGATAAGCAAGACGGTCAATATGTAGTTAGATATTATGACTATATATGCTAGAGATTTGGACAAATGTCGATCAACTATTGGCTATGTGTTTTTTCTTTTGAAGGTAGCAACCAGTTGGAGGTCTATCTTACAGTCAATAGTTGCTTTATCGACTATGGAGACAGAGTACATGACAGTTGTAGAGGCTGTGAAGGAGGTAATATGACTTCAAGGATTACTTGGTGAATTAGGAGTTCGATAGAAGTACATCAAAGTGTATTGTGATAGTCAGAGTGCTATCTTTTTAGCAAAGAACTAGGTTTACCATGCAAAGATAAAGCACATCGATGTCCGTTATCACTTTGTACGAGAGGTTCCGGAAACAAGTGGAGTAGCAATCTAAAAAATTAAGACCATTAAGAGTCCTGCTGATATGTTGACAAAGCTGATGACTGCGGTCAAATTTCAACATTGATTGGATTTGATCAATATTGGTAAAAATTGAAGATGGACACTTTGAAGCACATTTGAAGACATTACTAAAAATGAGTTTTGTGAGAGATTTGAAGATATGGAATTTGCCAAGGTGGAGATTTGTTGAATTGTCAACAATTGTGGCTGATCCCACAATTGCAAATCCCATATCGGGAAAATATAGATTTGTGGGAGGTTGTTTCCCTTATAAAATAAACTCTCCTCCATTAGTTTTAATCATCCAAAAATTGCTTATCTTTCCTTGTGGAAAAAATTTTCTCTCTCTCTTTGTAATATTTTACTTGTATTATTTCCCTAGAGTAGTGAAATATTAATTTAGTAATGTATGAGAATGTAGGCATAATTAACTAATCTAAACCTCATTAAATTATGTTATTCTTTATTTTTCTGTTTAATATCTATTGTCCAGTATAATTGTAATGAATTATTGTGATATTAATAGATGTCTAGAAAAATTATGTCTAAGGAGATTGAGTTTTAAGTGAGATTATTTGTGACCCCTCTTTTCTAAAAATTTGTCTGGTATGATTTCTCAGTACAATTATTCATACTCTATTTACGTATCCAATAGTACTCGAGGTAAATTTGTTATTATTGGTAAAAATTAACTTGAATTTTTGCAACACGGGGAGCTCAATTCGTACGCTTAATCAAATTTGCTGAATTTTTACTCAAATCAAAAATCTGATTTCTAAAGTTTGCGAAACATGTTTCCTTTTTAATGTATTTTTAACTAATATAATATGTTTCTTAGTATGTATGAACTAGAGCCATATGAACTTTTATTAATATGGATGAAGGTTCGATGTTAAAGATATTGAAATTACCAAAAGTCAGAAAACATTCCTACCATTTTTATAACCTTTATAAATAAAAAGCGTGAATATATTAATTAGACTAATATTAGCTATTAATCGTAAACACAGTCTTTTCTTTTTATATATATGAAATTAGTGACAGTGTTGTATTTAATATCACATACAGCAATTGCTCACGAAGCTTCCAGGTACATTCCGCACATGGTTAATGTGTTGTATGACTTGCGTCAGGCTGAGGCTGCGCTTTAGCTGCCTCTGTCCCAGTTATAAATAGCGTGACCATTACGGCTTCTAAATCACACCTTTTCACCTTCTTTCTATAATTGACTCTGCTCTCTCTCTCAGAAAATCTTTCAAGGTAAAAATCTCTTTATGTTCATGGAGTTCTTTCTCCCTCAAAATGCTCTGTTTCTGTGACTTTGGTGAACGTTCTATTGCTTACTCTTTTCCTTCTTTGGTGCAACAGGGCTAGAGTTCAAAGGTGTTTGCTTTGTTTTGAGTGACACTTTGCGGATCCATTGTTTTCAACCCGTTCTCTTTGTTTCTGTGATTGTGTTCGCCTGCGAGACGTCATCATCATACTCGCAGCAGCCGCATTCTCCGGTGAGGCACAAGAATTTGCCGGCGAGTCACCATCATTATAGTTCCTGCGCAAAAACTTTTCTGTTGTAGGCCTTTTGATACGTTTTTCGACCGTCACCGTTCCACTACTGTCGCATCCCCATCCCCATCCCCAACCCGATCTTTTTGGGTTTTTCTTTTTTCTTTTCATATATATCTCCCTACCTTCAGAGCCTTCCAACGAGAACTCAGCGAGCTACATCTCGCAGCAGCCGATTCTCCGGTGAGGCACAAGAATTTGTCGACGTGACGTCGTCATCATAGTTCCTTCAAAAAACCTTTTCTGTTGTAGGCCTTTTGATATGCTTTTCGACAATCACCAATCCACCACTGTCTCTTATTCCCGTCCCCACCTCCAACCCGATCTTTTTGTGTTTCTTTTTTCATTTCACATATATATCCCTACAACAATAAACTAATTATTTTTATTTTTCTCTTTATATTTTAATTTAAAATTTAATTTGAATTATTATTATTTTTATTCTTAAAACTATTAAATTTAAATTTATTTAATGTTACTGATAAATTATATTTATCAAAATTTAATTTCTTATATTTTATTAAAAATTTTAAATATTATTGTCAAAAGATAATTGTTATTTTTATTATAATTTTTTTAATAAATTAGATTAGTAATTAGTATACATAAATAATTTTATTTAAGATAAATTAAGAATATATTAAAAAATAATGTTTAAATTAAAAAGAAGTATTTTAATTTCATCCCCGTCCCCATCTCCAACCCGATGTTTTTGTGTTTTTCTTTTTTCATTTCACATATATATCCTTACAACAATTAACTAAATATTTTTATTTTTTCTTTATATTTTAATTTAAAATTATTATTATTAAAAGACAAATTATTATATTTATTCTTAAAAATATTAAATTTTTTTAATTTCACTAATAAATTATATTTATCAAAAATTAATTTCTTTATTTATTTTCTTATATTTTAATTAAAATTTTAATTATTATTGTCAAAAACTAATTGTTATTTTTATTATAAATTTGTTTAACAAATTGGATTAGTAATTAGTATATATAAATAATTTTACTTAAGATAATTTAAAAATGTATTAAAAATAATGTTTAAACTAAAAAATATATATTTAAAGAATATTGAAAAAAGTTATAATAAAATTAAAGTCTTTTTATTGACTTTTTTTAAATACACTTCAATTTTATGAGTTTTTAAATAAATGATAATATAAAATATATTTTTATTTTTATTTAAAATTTAATTTTAATCTAAATTATTAGATTTATTATTGATTTATTATATATTAATATGTGTAATTTTTTTTAATAAAATATTTTATTTTATATTTTATATTTATTTATTTATATTTATTCTTATAATTTTTATATACTAATTTATATCAATTTAATAGTGATTTAATCCTTAATTTCTTCACATGTTCAAACACTCCCCTACTAATCAAACGACAGATCAAATCTTTACTGGTCGTCCCAATTCCTCATCTGTATTTTGCTAATTTTTTTGTTTTGGGTCAGTTAAGAAAGGTGGCGTTTTTGGTGGGTCGCACAGCAGCAGATTGTTAGGGACGACGGTAAGAAACCTCAACAACTTACCACCCACCTTCTTCATTGCTAACAATGTTAAATTCTTTAGCAGTTCGCCACCGGCTCCCGCACCGCCATCACAACAGAGAGTAGCTCTTTCGTCTCATTTACCCTTCCCCACCACCATCGGTGCCGTCCACCACCACCTTCTCGTACTTTTTACGTCGTCTTGCCTCAACCTCCTTATAGTATCTGCTAGGATTGTTTCTGCTCCACCATTGCCGGTGGTCGGCACACTTGCCTCCACCACCTTCGGCGCCGTCCACCACCACCTTTTTGTACTTTTATGTCGTGCTTCGTCAACCTCCTTATAGTACCTCTTAGGATTGTTTGTGCTCCAACATTGCCGGTGGTCGGCGCACTTGCCACCACCACCTCCGGTGCCTTTCAGCATGATCTTTGCACTGGAACCATAGTCACCGATGAGCAGCCTGCTCTTAATATTTTATAGCCCTGGGTTATTTTGCTTCTTTTACGTGCCCTCGTAAAAACCAAAATAAAACAATATAGGGACAGTTAAAAAAGAGCCTGGGCAATTACCCTTCCAGTCCTTATTCAGGCAGGCTGCCGACGAGAGAATAGAATTTGCCGACGAGGTCGAGGCCCCATGTCAGAGTACCTCTTGATATGTTTGTCGATTATGAGCACAATCTCTCACCCACCATCACCATGAAGATCAAATTATAATCTCAAATCACCTTCACATCACTCACTATCGTTGTAGTTATTTAAGATCTTGCGGTATTCGATAGCTTTTTGAGCAATCCTTAATTAGTGATTGGTCAATTTGGATGCTTCTTAGATTATGCATATTGTCGTTGGGGATAGTTCTTAGATAATGTATATTGTCATCAAGGATACTTCTTTAATGTCTAGACTCTAGACTTACGAAATAGCTTCTGTTATCTACTAAACTAGTTCAATTTTTGTTGGTAGATTCTGCAAATATGTTCTCTTTTACTGCTGGGGAACTGAACCAATATACGGATGAGTTTGATGCAAAGAACTTTCTTGGATATGGAGGATTTGGCTGTGTTTATGGTGGCACCATCCATGGAAGGGAGGA
>JANKOD010000192.1:27200466-27214924 GCA_026284645.1 Erythroxylum acuminatum
ATCAATTTTATGCTTTAGATTTGTAGGTCTTGGCACAATCACTATCAAAAACATATGTGCCTCATTCATACACATCCATAGAGGCAAATTAGAAGGAGTAATTATGATTGGTCATGATGAATATTGATGGTCAGATTGACCAAAAGGTTGGAATCCATCCGTCAACAATCCCATCATAATATTTCGACTTTCAGCTGCAAACTCATAATAGACGTTATTGAAATGTTTCCATGCCAGCGCATCTGATGGATGACTCATTATTCCATTTTCCTATTCATGTTCATTATATCATCTCATGTAAGATGTAGTAACCACAAAAGCATATAGTCTTTGAAGTCTTAGAGTTAGCGAGAAATAATACATCCACTTCCAGGGTACTAATTTCTATTTATTATATTGCTTTCTAGGCTATAACCTAAATTGACCACAAAATTTGCACTCTTGTAACTCCATATCATCTCCCCAATATAACACACATTCCAATTTACAACAATAAATTGTTTCAACAGGCAAACCAAGACCCCTAGTAAGTTTCTTTATATTGTATAAACTATCAACTATTGTATGATCAGGAGGCAATAATTCATTATACCATCTAAGAATTTTATCAAAACTATGATCAGAAATATGCACTTCAGGCTTTAGGTTCAATATCTAAGCAATTGAAAACAATTGAGTCATCGTCTCACAATTTGGCCATAATTCTTGGTCAGTTGAGTGTAGTAAATCAAAAAATTGTTTTGCATATGAGTTTGGTTCTTCTTCAAGATTTTCTATATTTTCCTTAAAGGTATAACTAGCTGCATCATAAACCATTTATATGTAAGGATTTTTAGTCCCACATTATTTTTCTAAATCTAATCCCCCCTTCAAATTCATCCACATTTATTGACGAGTATACTTCATTACCCCTTGAGGTGCTACAAATCAATGGCTCCCTATGTCGTGTCCACTCAAAATAATTTATAACAAACCCTTTTCTCAACAAAAGGCATTCACTTCATCAATATGAAGGAAATGAATATATTTACACTTTTTACATGGACATTTGATCTTGGGGTCATCCATATAAGCAGGTTGAGAACATGCATAATAAAAGCTTCAACTCCCTCAACAAACTTAGGATTAACGAAACTATTAGGTGTTAATCGTCTATACATCTAAGATCTATCAACATCACTCATTTCTGCAAAATTGTTAATTTAAAGAAATAATTTCATAGTTAGTATCCTTCATGTTCTCTAAGTTTACAGAACATTTAAACTTTACACATCCCCTAAGTATTAATCAATTGAATCAATCACCTACAATTAATTTCAATATTATGGTATGTGTCATTGTTTACACCTATGAATCAAGAAAGCAAGTTCTCGTTGTGACTCCTAGGCTTGTGAAATTTTTCACCGATAAGCCTCACGGGAGCTGCATCACCGGTTTCTAGCCTATATACCGTCCTAGGAGTTTATTATGCAAAGAACTGTCATGTTTATTAAAACTTTGAATTTCTTATGTTAATACTAAGTTTGAATTAATCATCTTGAAATTGAAGTATTTATGTTTGAATTAATCACCTATAATTGATTTCAATACTATGGTACGTGGCATTGTTTACACTTGTGAATCAAGAAAGCAAGTTCTTATTGTGACTCTTAGGCTCGTGAAATTGTTCATCGATAAGCCTCACAGGAGCTGCATCACGGGTTCTAGCCTATATATCGTCCTAGGGTTTATTATGCAAAGAACTGTTATGTCTATTAAACCTATGACTTTCTTGTGTTAATACTAAGTTTGAATTAATCACATTGAAGTTGAAGTATTAATCAATTGACTTAATCACCTACAATTGATTTCAATACTATGATACGTGGCATTGTCTACACCTGTGAATCAAGAAAGTAATTTCTTGTTGTGACTCCTAGATTCGTGAAAATTTTCACCGATAAGCCTCACGGGAGCTATATCACGGGTTTCCAGCCTATATACCGTCTTAGGGGTTTATTACGCAAAGAACTGTCACGTCTATTAAACCTATGAATTTCTTGTGCTAATACTAAGTTTGAATTAATCACATTGAAGTATCACCTACAATTGATTTCAATACCATGGTATGTGGCATTGTTTACATATGTGAATCAAGAAAGCAAGTTCTTGTTGTGGCTTCTAGGCTCGTGAAATCTTTCACTGATAAGCCTTACGGGAGCTGCATCACGGGTTTTCAGCCTATATACTATCCTAGGAACTTAGTTATGCCTCAAATCATCCATAAGATCTCAAACTCATTCCACGTACAATAAATACTTAGACTATTAAAGAAGAACATAAAAACTCATCAATGATTATAATAATATTCTAAACAACAACACAAAATCAAGACCTCTTTTGTATACACATAAAATTCAAACGCATCAGAATCATATTATTAAAGCAATACATATGGTAGACATTAGTTGGACAACTTACCTAGATGGATAGACAACTACAGACTACAAAGAAGAAGGATGAGCGACACTTTTCAACACAATATAGGGCCTGCGAAAAAAGAATATTTCGTATTTAATATAATACACTTGTTCAATAGTTTTGATATATTTTTAATATATTAAAGCAAGCAAATCAGAAAATAATATTATTTATTTTGAAATAGAAATATGTGAACTTTTACTGGGAGTAATGTTAAAAATTAATGTTATGATAATTTTAATAAAAATCTTAAAAATCAAGATATTTCAAACAATTTATTTACTATTTATTCTATTTCCAATCTTTAATTTTTATCTTATGGACGAGATGGGCATTTCATTAAATTCACTTCTCAAGTTTCCCTACTATACATAGTTCAGTTTTGCCACTCTAGTTGATTTACATTTCACTTTTCATAAAAAGGAATAGTGACGACAATTAATAGTATAAAGACTTTTTTCGAAGAACCATTAAATTTTGATCTAATCATAGATATTGGGAGTGTGATCTTCTTGACAAGTACGAAGGAGCATGAAATGTTTATACGCGTTTCTAATTTTTAATATTGCTAGACTAAACCAATCCCGGCTTGCTTGGTTTAAACTATCCATAAAACCATACGGAATATTATAGAATATTCTAATTATAATTTTCATTTTGATAATCGACACGACTATCGTTAAGAGAATTTGACTTAAAACAATATAAAAAGAAGGATAAATTATTCAAAAATAAAAAAGTGTGTGAATCCTCTTTATTATTTATATATCAAAATTTTAAATACAATTCACAAAAAAGTATTATCAATTATAATAATCAAAATTAACCCTAATAATTTAAATACTCTTCAAACCTTTATAAAACTAGTCTTTCATCAACAATTAATCAATTATGTAATAACAAATTAAATTACACAATTTAATTTATCAAAAATAAATTTTAAATATTTTTTTTAAAATCACTAAATATTTATCTAAAGTGTTTTTTTTTCTTAGCCAATCGACATAAAACACGAGTCCTTGACAAAATTTCTAGGTCCCCTTTTCTCTTTCATTTTCTTTATACAGCAAGTCAGCATGTGCTCTACTCTATAAAAAACAAAGTTTTGCCTTTAATAGGAAAAGATCAAGAGGTATCAAGTTATTGGAATCAAATTTTCATTGTTCCATTTAATAAATACCATCTTCTAAATGATGTTGATTTAGCAACAGAATCAACATCTAATAACTCCTACTTTATCACTAAAATTGTTGAAAATTACGCAGCTCGACATAGAGTACATCAACAAAAACACAAATGTCTACAAAGTCCCAAACAAATTTGTTGAAGATACATTGGTAGCTAATGAAGGCACAAAAATTATTTGAATCCATAATAGTAGTTAATGTAATTTATAAATTCAATATTTATTATAATAATAAAGTCCAAAGAGACACATTTTCATTATTGTTTGAACTCTCATAAATCATAATTGATTTCTCAATAGCAATCCTGATAAAGCAGGTCATGAAATCTACTTTATGAGAAGCAATAACCTTAATAGCCATAGACATTTAAAACAAGTAGAAAACCATTAAAAAGACCACTCAGAACTTTCGTTAAACATTTCAAAGGTATGACAGATTCATTCCAAATAACCTAAGCAAATCATGTCTTTTTCCTTCCTTAACGTTTTCTAGAACATTGCAAAGACAAATAAACCACAGACAATCCAAAACAAACGCAAAACACCCAAAACTTCCTAGGTTTGTGCAACATTCGAACATATATATCAACACAGGTTATACAAAAAATCACAGAGAACAAAGGTTGAATGACTTACCTCTGTCGAAGTACACAATGACTGTGGCCAGAGAAGACAAACACACATACGTTGACGAGCAGAAGAGGAATCGATGACAGAGAAAAGGGAGAGGAAAAACAAAAATGAAAATGCAGGGGAGAGGGAAGGGGTCTTCGGTAGGCTAAATGCATAAAAAAATGACATCGTTTTCGTTTTATTAAAAACGTTGAAGACGAAGAAAACAATGACGTTTACCTCTAAACTTTTATTTCGCCAAGCATTCTTGCCTTTTTTATTGGCGGAAATTTTCTATCGTCGCTATATTCTGTGGAAAAATTTACTTGGATAATTTCCCTTCAAATTTATAGATGGATATTTTTTTTGTCGCAAAATGAAATTTTTCTGACAATGTTACTGACGGAAAATAATTTTTTGTCAATAATTTGCTACGTTTTGTTTTTGTAAGTAAATTTTTATTGCTAATTATTAATTTTTTTGAAAAAGGAAATTAGTATAAAAAAAGAAGAAATTGACAAGGTCATCAAACGGGAAAACCCGTTATATACAACACAAAAGGAGAGCCAGCAATAAAGAAATCAGCTACCACAGCAAAAAGAGCCTAAACAGAACCCTCATCTATCAACTATAGTCGTAAGGCATGACAAACATTAGAGCTACAAGGAGCTTTCTTTGTCAAAACTATCGTCCAAATATCAGACATAATGAAGCAAATCAAACTCTCTTTCATAGAAGAGGTACTCTGGAAGCATCGAGAGTTTCGTTCTCGCCAAAGCGAATATAAACAGACCCCTAAAACAATAAGTTGGATAGGTTTGTTGGAACCTGCAGGAGAAGACAGATAACTAGTGATAGGCATAATTTCGGATCCAGGATCCGTCCAGCAGCATAAGTCACAAACAACTCTCCAAATAGAATAGTTAAATGGGCACTCAAAAAAAAATGAGAACAAGATTTTATTTGAAGGCAACACATCGAGCAAGAAGGATTATCCATGTGCATGCACATAAGGAATACGGTCAGCAGTAGAAAGTTTATTCTGAATAGCTAACCAGAAAATGAAGGAGATTCGGGGCGTTAAAATATTGCCCCAAACTGTGGGTGCCCAAGGAACAGGGAGTCGGCGATGACGCAAATTGTTGCAAATGAAGCGATTAGTCAATTTATGCAGTGGAGTCCCCTTCCAAAAGAAAGTGTCAGATTCTTGAGGAGTGAGAGAATAGCTAGGTTGAAGGTGACGCAGAATTCTTGGGAATTTCCACGAGCTCCCATCAATAAATGAAATCATACGAGTTTTGAGAGGGAACAGTGGAGAAGTTCTGGAAGGTGTTACCTGACAGATTAAGGGACCGCGACTATCCCAATTGTCATACCAAAGAGAGACCTGACGTCCATCTTTGATAACACAAGAATTCTCAAAGCGAATATCGTCTCTTAGCTTAAAGAGCTGGTTAAGAAAAAAAGAGAAACTGACTTTCGACTGAAGCGCCCATATAAAATGGCCTTTTAGAAAATAAGTGTGCAACCTTAACTTCAGTAGTGTATCATCTCCTATTATAGCCCTCCCAAAGTCCATGCCCTTGCTCAAGTAAGACCCGACGTCATCCGTACCGTAAGAGGCTCATTCAACTAGAGAGTTGCAAAATAGAAAAATAATAAAAGCACTAAAGTGCATGTAAATTATTGAAAGACGGGATAAAGTGTCAAAGTTGGTACAATGTTACAATTAAAGAAGTTTCTTTGGGGTCGGTGACCAGTATCCACCCAAACCCAAAGATGCCTTAAAGAGAAAAGGAGCATGAAAAGAAGAATCCAAATTAAACACGTGCTACCTGTTTTTATGCAAGTAACGACAGACATTCACAACTGCGTTCACACTTCACAACGTCAGGCTGATGCAGCACGGGAGGGACATGCTAGTCTATGCAGTCCACGTTATTCCTCCTCTTCTTTCTCCTCCTACTCCTGGCCTACTAAGCGTTGACGCTCATCTCTCATCCTCAAGAAAAGGAAAAAGAGAACGAAAGAGGAAAAGCACGCGAAGACGGAGACAATCCCTCTGGGCCGTTTAATTGAATGAGATAAAATATAACATATTTTCCATTATTTTGAAGAAAGTTTTATAATAGAATAAAATAAAAGAAGAAAATTTAATATCGCCTTATACTTCATCTTAAATATTGAAAATAAAAAAATTTTGATTCAAAATTTAGGATAAAATATAAACTATTAAATATATATTATCTAATATATTTTTAATAATTTTTTGTAATACCAACTATGACCAAGTCATAATATGATATTAAATAGAATTAATATATTAAATAGAATAGAGTAATATTTAATATAATAATTTTATTAAATAATTAATCATAATATTTTATTTTATTAATCATAAATTGTATATAATTAAAAATAAAATAAAAATTTTAATAATATTTTTATTAATGAAAATAGAAAATATATAAAACATTATTATTTAATTTTTTTATATATTTTTATATAAATATAAATATAAATAAATTATTTTTAAATATAAAACACATACAATAAAATAAAATTAATTAAATAATTAATAACAATATTTTTATATAATTAATAATAAAATAATAAATTTTTATTATTTTAAAATAAAAAATTATTTGTCACAGTTGTAACAGTGACTTTTTAATTAGACATAACTTCTGTTTTAAAATTATAGTGTCAAACTTCTTGCAATAATTATTTTAATATAAAGGGTATAATAATTATTTATTATATATTACATTTCATTTCGTCCATCTTTCAAACAACATTTTACTATATTACATTGTGAATCCTTTCAACCTTTCTAAACAACTTTTTATTATATCTCATTCTATTTTATTATAAAATATTATATTTTATTTCATTATTTCATTTCATTAATTACCATTTGAGGCTCTCATTCCTCTAAACTCACTTTTACTCTTTTAGTCATTTCTAGGAATAAAATAATATATATATGTGTGTGTGAGAGAGAGAGAGAGAGAGGGAGAATGCTGACTTTTCTGCTTAATTTCTGCCCAATTAGTCAAATTCATTTCCGTTTGTTAACAGTATAAATACCCCAGAAAGAGAGGGAGAGAGGGAGAGAGCTGTTAGCCTGTTAGTTCTGAAGAGAGACAAACACATAATTTGAAGTTTCTTAGTAAGGAGAGAGAGGGAGGGAGAGAGTGTGCGCGTGTGTGTGTATATATGCGCGCGTGTGATACTGTAAGAGTGATGGAGACGCGGTCGCTCGAGACGGTGAGACCGTACCAGGAGGATGAGCAGCGGCGGATCGACGGTTATGTGAATGGAGGAAGAGTGGAAGAAGAAGTAGGCCACATGAGCAATGAAGATTTATGTGTCAGTATGGGCCGCACCAGTGAGCTGACTATCGCTTTTGAAGGAGAGGTTTATGTCTTCCCAGCCGTTACACCTCAGAAAGTGAGCTACGAGAGGGTTTCTTTATTCAGCATGTTTTAATTTCAGGAGGAATGTTCTTTCGAATAACCAGCGGTTTGATTATGGAATATGATTTTGCTTTTCTTCTTCTTTTTTGTTGCTTGGCGATGGAAAATGTGTGAATTAAGAAGGAAGTTGAGTTAATTGTTTCACAATGCTAGGTAGGTTGGTTTTTGGGTTTAAACTGGAGTAGTTTGTTGCAGGGGAACTCGGATGCTAATGGACTGAAAGATTGGAAACTTTTGCTTTGATTCTGGGTGTGTTAGTTTTTCGAAAAATATGGCTGTTGAAGATTAAATTTTGAGTTTCTGTTGTTAATCTTTCTTAACTATAGAAGTTAGGAGCATTGGGTGTTATTCACAGTGATTGGAATTGATTTATGCAGTTGAATTGTAGTTTAATTGTTACAAAATGAACATTTATGATGTGGTTTGATTGGTGTATGAGGTATCTTTCAGAGGATTCCTGTTGTTCAAAACTTATCAGTGAGTTGGGCTGTTATAGACTATGAAAGATATTTCCCACCCCGTGTAAATATGCAAATTGAAGATGGAATGGGGATTTTCAATATTTAATGAAATTTTCCTTCATTAGATCTTTTTGGGACAGTTCCATCGTGGTTACAATATTCTCTTTCGGCTTTTGATGGTGTAAATATATTTTATTCTGCTGTTCTTTTTGGCCCATCTAGTTGCTTCACGGGCATCTTCTTTTACCTGATCAGTGGAATACATGTTCCAGGTACAAGCAGTGTTACTACTACTGGGAGAGGCTGATGCACCTGTGAGTGTTCCAAGTACTGAATTTCTAGTGCAGCAGAATGTGCAGGTATTTCTTACTGGAGGAGCATACTTATATGGTAATAGTTGTATTTGAAAACATACAACCAATTTTCTTATTGTTTTCTTCACATATCTCAGAGTATTGATGATAAGTCACAATGCTCCAAGCTGTCTCGACGATTTGCCTCCCTGGTAAGGTTTCGTGAAAAGCGGAAAGAGAGATGCTTTGAAAAGAAAATTCGGTACACTTGTCGCAAGGAGGTTGCCCAGAGGTGAGGTGTAGGCCATGCATACATACTGTAAATTGAGCAATGTTTATAACTTCAACATGTGCTATGCTTAATTCAGTACCCTCTGTCTCTCTATTCTTCATTAGAATGTTTGTAACTGAATCTGGCAGCACAGACTTGTTCATGGTTGACTAAAGTAGTTCAATTACTATTGTGATCTCCTTTTTTAATGTATATAGCCCATAACTTTTTTTTGTTCGCATCCAAGATTGTTATTGATTATGGGGATGATGTTTCCCCTAGGATGCACCGTAAGAACGGGCAATTTGCCTCATTGAATGATTGTGAAAGCACAGGTGTTGGAAAGTGGGAACCCAGCAATGTATCTACTCTTCCTGACTTTGTGTAAGTTTTGGACTTGTTATACATTCATAACAGCTGTTAAGTTTGGATGGATCTCTAATATGTTGAAGTTAATTTGGATTATTACTTTACAATAATGTGCTTGTTCATGTTTGAAAGTCCACAGACTTGTCAACATTGTGGAACTAGTGAGAAAGCTACTCCAGCAATGCGTCGAGGCCCAGCTGGTCCAAGGACACTCTGCAATGCTTGTGGCCTGATGTGGGCAAACAAGGTCGATTACTTGTTCTGAATGATGTGTTCTATGTTGCCATTCTCTGCATCCTTCTTTACTGGAGATACAGCAACTTTACTCGACCTTGTCCCCACATCTTCCACCAAACTTGTATCCAAGATTTCTTAAGAGACCTTTGAAAATATTTTCCTAACAATATTCATTAGATTTTGTAGACATCACTACTGGTTGATATTTTCATTTTGCACTCTTGATAGCACCTTTTTCTTGAATGGCATGGGATTGATAACTGGGCTTTTTTCAGGACTGATTATTTCTTGGAATAGACCTAGTAGGCTGAAATATTGAATGGTCATTTGACAAGATATTAGTCATTTATCCATCCATCTTTTCTACTGATTTCCTAAAATTGCTAAAAATTTTCCTCTTAACTGAAACAACAGGATAGTGGTCTGTCTATATAACTCATTTTCCCAGCTTGAAATTGAATATCTTGGTGAAATTGTACTTTCAGCTATGAACTTAATATCATTGATTCTTTGCCTTTGCTTATTAGTTGTTAAGGTTGTAGGCCAACGTTCTTGTGGAAACTTACTTATTTTTAATTCCCAAATGATCCATAAGTTGCAAACATTCATGCATCAGTGAGTGTTTATCAATATGCTCCTCACTGAAACTTATGTGAAGGCATTAATATTGAACATTCATAATCCAATTCTCTTAAAGAATTTTCTGATGCAAAATCTTTTGATATGTGATGACACTTCAATTGTGGTGTGACTTACATTTGGTTCTGATGCTATCTTGAAGGGTACTCTGAGAGATCTTACCAAAGGGGGGAGGCAGAATTCTATTGATCAAAATGAACCAGTATGTATCTTGAACAGCTGTCAAGTGTTCTTTTGATTCATTTCACTGATCTAAGCAATCTTTTTATACCCATTCTTCACTCTTTAAGGTGAGTAAGTTGTAAAGCAACTTGCTTGTATGCAACAGTCGGTTTATGCAAATTTAGTAATGTTAGGTGAATCATAAATATTTGGAGTGATGCCTCTTCCTTGGTTTCAGGGAACTCCTGATGTTAAGCCTTCAAGTACACGAAGGGAAAAGTCTTATGCTAACCAAGATGAAGAGGTATAATATCATTCTAACAAAAAATTAGAATATAATATTATTGGTTTGTTATATGCTCGTTAGAAAATATTCTAGCTTGTATGAGGTGCAAAACATGTGAAGACAATTACTATCATCACTTCTATGAAGGGTGATAATGTGTTTCTTATCAAATATTGCATATAGAACCACAGACCAAATCCATATATTGTTGCAGAGTACTGGCATGCCTTATTCATCTATTTTGTGAATGGTGATAACATAGGATGTGGAAATTTTATGTTATGTGTCTATATACGTTTACACTATTGTTCTCAAAATATTTTTCTCATTCATCAGGAAAGCCCAGAAGATAGTAAACATTTACCATTGGATTCCGAAAATTATGCAATGCCAACTGAGAAGGTATCTCTTGTTTTGGGAAATGCAAGATTGAATTATCACTTTGGTGATGATGTGCATGTCATGTTAGTTGTGATGTCCTATAGATGTCACCTCTTTTTTGGGGATTCAGAAATCTAATATTCTTGTTAAATAGCATCTCATCAATAGTATCTACCGTGAAACATTTGATGAGGTGAGAGCTACAGTTTTGCTGAAGAAATCATATGCCTTTTCCTTGTTTAGACCTGTATGATATGAATCTTGTAGCTGTCTTCTTATTTATTAAAATGCTGGTGATGCTTTATATATATATATATATATATCATTTGTAATCTCCCGAATTGGAATTTTGTTTTTCTTTTCGTTTATAGAATTCGCAAATCTTGTCTTCAGGGTTTGCTGGAAACTGTTGATACTCTTATTGATCCTTTACCTATGCATCTGGGGACTTCAGCAATCACCCTTGACGAGGTGATCTGATTACGGAATAAATAATATTAAATTGTCTCGGTTCTGTGCGATATTCTCTGGTGCTTTCAGCAAGCTTTCCAATTGTCAGGTGGTTATTTGGGAGGGAATGGAAAAGAGATCTTACACTTTTTAGCCCTGGAGAGAAGCAGTGGTTGAAAATGTAGACTGAGCGTGCAGTATAATAACGAATTAATACTACTAATTCTGACTAGCAAAATCATAGTCCTTACGGTTGCAGTGACACAACTTAACCGTTGAGCTAAATATCTCTTGTGCACGAGAAATTCAGCAGCTTCAATCGAAATCTATATAATTACTGCTTTGCATGTAGCAGGACTTCGAGGAAACGTTGGATGCGTTTGGCAATGTTTCAGGTTCAGAATTTGAGATCACCGGGGGTTTTGATGATCAGGTACTGACTTCCAGTGACTTAAATTAAACATGTTGGAGACCAGTTGTATTCTTCAGTTGTTTTTTAAAGCTTTATATATTCGCTACTTCTCTGAAGTTCTTGATGCCAACTAACAGATTGATGATGACGATGATTCTAATATTGGAGCCCAGTGGCGACCATTTGAAGACGATGCGTTGAGCCCATGATGATCACACATGTATATGGTTTCTTGACATGGATACAGCCACATATCCGGTTTATACTAACCATAGATACATAAGATCTTTTTCTTTTTTTTAACTTTCCTTCCCCTCTTCTATGGAACTTGGTGAGACTGAGTACAGTTATAAAAAAGTAAATGTGGATAATTTTCCTTTGTTAATGGTATTCGATCCTGGCCACCTAAACACCTTTTTTTTGTTATTGTTTGATCAGTTAAGGAATACTATGGACAAGTCGATAAATTACAAGCCTTATTTGGTGAATTTGTTCCTTGTAAGTGTCAACCAAGAAATATAATATCGTAATAAGTTACTGATTACGAGAAACCTGCAAAGAACACAAGTTTCACTATATTGTTATGGTCAACTAAAAACCAACTTTAAGGCTGCTTATAATTCTCAAAACGCAAGCATGGCTTATGGAGTAGCTACATCTTAGAAAGACAACTGTGGAGTCCCGTTCAGACCATATGCAAGGGTTCTTATGAATGGTAGAGATACCAAATCTACAAGAACCACTAGTATTGGGGAATTGGACGAATGACAAGCTAAATGATTATATTTTTGGTGTGATGGAAAATTCGTGTTAGGCCGCAAATGCAAAAAGAAATAGTTTCACTTGTATGCAGTAATAAATGAAAATGAAGGAGAGGAAGAGGAATCAGAAGAATGCTAAGAACAAGCCACTATTGCACTTCAAGCAATATTGGAAGTGATTTTAATGGATTACCAATAGTTAAGGGTAGTTGAGAATGGAAATGACATATCCTTACATGTATTAAAAGATGGAGGGAGCACGCACAATTCTATTAATGAGAAGATTGTACTACAGGGAGTCAATGAGATTAAAAAAAAATAGACCCAATTGTAACAACTGCTACGGTGGACTGAAGTTGATATGCCATAAGAGTTTGCAGGAACTTCTGTTGGATCTATGAATGAACATTATTTCACTACTGATGCATTCATTATTAACAATGGTAGAGTGGATATGGTACTGGATGTGTACTAGCCTTCATCCTTAAATGATGCCATATGTAACTACAACTTGTTAGGAAAGGAGGAGTCGGTCACGCTGCGGAAACAAAGTAACCAGAACCAATAAACCTTTCCTTGTGTAAATAAACACAACTAATACCAAAAGAAAAACAGCAGCCAAGAAAACTTACAAATGCAAGAAACTAAGCAGCAAGAAATAAAGCACACAGGTAATTTTTACGTGGAAAACCTTCCTCAGTGTGAAAAAGGAAAAAACTACGGACCTAGTCCACTAAAAAAATACTCCACTATCACTAATCAAGTTACAAAGAGTTTTCCATCTTTAAATATAACTAGAGTTACCAGTCAACTCTAGAGATAACAACAGTCATCAACAAAATGAAAGAATCAAAGAGTTGAGAATAATATCACCCTTAGAATTTGATACCGGATGTGTACTAGCTTTCATCCTTAAACGATGCCATATGTAACTACAACGCAGGAACAATGGGAGTTGAATACCAAGGTAAATGGGTGGAATTTTGTAGTGGGTTAAAGCATGGTGTCACGGTGATACCAAAAGAAAAACTATGAAGCTACTGAAAAATTAAGGTTAAAAAGACTTATCAGTTGTTTTTATTGCAAAATGATGAGTCAGTAGAATGGGAATGTTCTCCCAAGTGTTTTTAGCTTGTCAATGATTCACTCATAAAGGAGAATGTTTGAAAGGATTAAATCCAGGAGGTTCAACAATTGCTGCAAGAATTGAGGAGTTAATTCAGTGAACCTAAAGGGTTGAATCTTAAGAGATTGCATGACCACAAAAGGTTGAATCTTAAGAGATTGCATGACCACAAAATTATCTTGAAGGAGATGCTATACATCTGAGACCGTATAGATCCTCGGGGTCATAAATTTATGCAGTAAAAGAAATTATGCTAGACATGTTAGCACAATGGATAATAGGCCTATTTTCTTCCCTGGTTTTAGTAAGGAAGAAAGAAAACAACTAGAGGTTATATGGAGATTGTAGAGCATCAAATCAATAGAGAGTGGAAGACAAATTCCTAGTACCATTGATTAAGGAGTTACACAATGAAATAGGTGAAGTTGGTTGATTCAATAGGATAAGGAGGATGATATTCACAAAACAACATTTCAAACTCAACGAAGTTGATTATGATTTCCGAGTTATTATGTTTTGATTGACAAATGCACAATACAACTTTTCAGAGTTTGATGGATTTCATATTATGCTCAATTATGAAAGTCAACATTAGTGTTTTTTAATGACATTTTAGTAGATAGCAACTTTTTAAACTACACATGAAGCATCTAAAGGAAGTATTTACAAGTGTTGAGGCAACAATGTTTACTAGTAAAAGCCTACAAGTGCTCTTTTGTAGGGGATGTGATCTCTTCTGTACCCTTCCTCTGTACCTACTCTGTGCCCATTGCATCTGAGCCATTCATTTATGTAGGACCCTACCTAAATGAAGTCTTACATAAATGAATGGCTCAGATGCAATGGGCACAGAGTAGGTACAGAGGAAGAAGT
>JANKOD010000192.1:27295199-27308551 GCA_026284645.1 Erythroxylum acuminatum
TATTATTATTATATGTTCTATATTTTTTATTAGAGTTATAAACTTAATTTTTGTAGAATTAAATATTTAAAATATAAATTCTTATAAAAATATTCAACGAAATATTAAGATGTATAATATTTATATCTTTATAATTTTTTTAAAGTCATTTTATATACAAACAATTAATATTAAACAATTAATCTTATCAAATATCAAATAAAAAACAGCTAACACAATTTACTAGTCAAATCAACTAATATAACCTAAACGCAAACATCTGAACAGGGTTAAGAAGAACAATACTGTTACAGTATGAATATGAAAATTGGAAAAAGGAAAAGAAAGAAAGCATTGTGTATGGTGATTGACAACTAGCAAAGTTTGGCAGCTGCCTTTTTTATTTTGAGGGAAGCCCAAGTTCACGTGAACTGGTTCCAAGGTTTTTGTTTTCTTGCACTCCTCAGTGCAACTATATAACATCTAAACCTCTACACAGACTCTTATCAATCAATACTCATAGTGTTTGTGTTTCTTTCTCACTAACCAAGTTGAGTAAGAGAATCAGGAACATGGACGCCTCCAAAATCTCAGCTCTCCTTCTCATTTGCATGCTGTTCATTTCCTCAGTCTCTCCCATTCTAGGCTGTGGTTCCTGTGAGAAGCCAAAACCTAAGCATAAAAGCCCTAAAGGGAAGTCTCCAAAAGGTCCCATTACTCTTCCTCCCATTGTTAAGCCTCCAATCAATCTGCCTCCTGTGACTGGTCCTACAGTGCCAGTCCCTCCTGTGACTGTTCCAACAGTGCCAATCCCTCCATCGACAAAACCACCAAAGGTTACTCCATGCCCATCTCCGCCATCTTCCAAGCCTGCTTGCCCTATTGATACATTAAAGCTTGGTGCTTGTGTTGATCTTCTTGGTGGGCTAGTGCACATTGGCCTTGGTGACCCAGTTGTTAACGAATGTTGTCCAGTTCTTCAAGGACTTGTTGAGCTTGAAGCAGCTGTCTGCTTGTGCACCACTCTCAAGTTGAAGCTTCTCAACCTTAACATCTATGTCCCTCTTGCTCTTCAACTCCTGGTTACCTGTGGGAAGACACCCCCTCCTGGATACACTTGCTCTCTTTAGATCTAAGTTGAGTCTTAACCTGATAATCTTTTGCTGCGTTTTAGGCAGTTCACATTAACAAGATCCTAAACTTCTACGAAAACTGAACATTCATGCATTGTTTGTAAGGAACTTTGGAAGTTTGGTCGTCTATAAACTTATCTATTATCATAAATAAGAAATTCATGTTCTTTGTCAGTTTACTGATACAATCTCCTTCCTGTATCTGCAGATTAGTCAGATTGATGACTACCTTGAAAGTTCGAATCGACATGATAGGATGTCGAGCCTAGTTGATCCCTCCACCAACATATCTTTCTGTAATGTTATTCATTAATGTTTGGCTTATTGTGCACCATTTGTTTCAATTATAAGATTGTAATTCCATGTGTGGTTTGCTTTTTTTATCTTAAGGCAAAGTGAAGCAATCACTCTCTTTCATTTTCTATCAGTTTCTGGGATGTAGTTAGAGTTAGATCTCTTAATTCTGATTATATCATACTTATCATCATTAAGACTATAACCACACGTAGAAAACAAAAATCTGATTAAAGCTTCTGATTCACAAGTGGAAGCGTATTGTATCTTGAGCCGATACACGACAATAATTGAAAAGAATCATGCATAGATAAGCAGACACAAAGTTACTGTTGTGGACGCTGGTTTTAGGTTTCCTGTGGGCTTATGAAACCCCACCAGCTTCCTGTAACAGTAACAATAGCAATGTGAACGATCTAGAGACAGAAAAGGCCTGCAAGGTCTTATCAGTTTCCATGCACAGGCACTGAAAAACTTAAATACATATGGTGATGCGTAAGCAACTTTTTCCTGCTACATCACCATTTCTTTTCCCATTAGCTTACAGTAACTTCTCACTTCTCAGATAGAATCTCACCAATAATTTGAGAGGGGAACTGGTTGTGGTTTCCTCTTACATGGGTCTGTTGGAAATACTGCAAAAGATTCGCGAACAAAAGAAAACAAGACACAAGAATTTAACATGGTTCGGCCTCAATCTTGCCTATGTCCACGGACTTCTACTACTTCTACTAATATGAAAATATTAGTACAAAACCTCACAAGAAAAATATACCCACAAACTTTTGAGGTGTGTGAACCTTAAAAATTACTCACGACAAAACAACTCTATTTTTCTCTTCTTATTGTCATATTCTGCCTCTCACACCCAGCCCTATTTATAGTACAATTCTCAAGTTGGCTAAAGGCCAACTTGTTCACCAATTGGGCAAAATCAATTTGTCTACCTCCACTCACTAAGTCAGTAATTGTAGTATCACCAGACTTCTTGCGATTTTTCTTCAATTGTTCCATATCTTTCTTCATCTCCTCACAATAAAACTGGATATGCCCCTTCTTATGACAGTAGTAACACTCTTTATCTTTGTAATCCGTTCTTCCTCTCGAACCAGATCTAGAATTTCTTTTAAACTGGTTAGACCGTGACGAGCCCCTGCCACGGTTAACCTCTGCTACAGCGATATCCTCACTCGTACTGCTGCTAGACTGGTTAAGCTTGAAATTCTCCATCAGCACTGCTGTCACATCTGCAACTGAAAGAGTCTGCTTCCCAACACACAACGAATTCCTCAAATTGTCATACGAATGGGGAAGAGACATCAACAACATCAAGGCCTTATCCTCTTCTTCATAGGTCACATCAATGCTAGCCAACTCCTTAATCAATTTATTAAATCTATTGATGTGATCTACAACATGACTACCTTGCTGCATCTTCAACTGGTACAATTCCTTCTTCATGAACAATCGGTTTGTGGGTGACTTCGACATGTAAATATCTTCTAATTTTTTCATCAGCTTCACTGGACTCGTCTCGTCCATCACGCTATACTTCACATCTGGCGCAAGAGTCAATCTGATGGTACTAACAGCTCGCTGCTCGAGCTCCTCCCAATCTTCATCTTTCATGTCCTTTGGCTTCTTCTCTGTGCCAAAGAGCGTCTTTATCAATCCTTGTTGAACCAACAGATCTTTGATGTTGCTTTGCCAGAGGCTGAAATCCTTCTTCCCATCAAACAGCTCCACCTCAAATTTTGTGCCTGTAACTGCCGTCACGAACCTTTATCGACCCTGGCTCTGATACCACTTATTGGAAATACTGCAAAAGATTCGCGAACAAAAGAAAGACACAAGAATTTAACGTGGTTCGGCCTTAATCGTGCCTACGTCCACGGACTTCTAAAACTTCCACTAATATGAAACTATTAGTACAAAACCTCACACACACACACCAAAAATATACCCACACCAAGCCCTATTTTTAGTACAATTCTAAAGTTGGCAAAAATCAACTTATCCACCAAGTGGTAAAGTCAATTTGCCTTCCTCCACTAATTAAGTCAACAAAAAACACTTGGGCAAAATTAATTTGCCTTCCTCCACTAACTAAGTCAACAAAAAACACTTGGTGTGTACAATTTTTATTTTTCCTCCTTTTCTATTGTTGCCATCCAAAATTGACCGCGAAATAATTCAGGCCAACACCTAACATAATGTGCATAACCAGTCAATTGCATTTTGTAAATTGTTTTTCGAAAACACTTTGCCATGTCACTTAAACAAAATTGCCACAACAAATTCGTATGTAGGGTTGAGATGGGCTTGGGCAGGCTTCAAATTTGATTATCTAAATTGGACGATTAAAGTATAAACTATAATATACTAATTTGAATTAGATTGATTGGGCTTAATTTTTATAATTAATCAAACTTAAAAAAAATAACTATTACAAAATTTAATCTAATTTAATTTAATTTAGCAATTTCAAATTGAAAAATTATTCTATCATCGCTATTCATGAAAAAGCAACTTAACTAATTAATGTTGCTTGTGACTTGTATAATTTAAATTATATATATACATCTTTAGGTGGTCATTTTTAATTTGTGAATTCTATAATGTAAAAAATAATGATAATAATTATTTAATTATTTTTAAACTAATAATAACTAATTTTTATTATATTATAAATCTACGATTGATACATAATACATAACCAGTAATTAGTATCTATATAAAAAATATATATACTTATACATGGGTTGGAACATTCTGTTTCACTCGAGGTGTTCCAACTTTATTTCTTTTAATTTAATTTATATATTTATATAAATATATGAATAAAATTTAATAGAATAGAGTTAAAATTGATTAAGCAGAACGAAGGATTTAATCAATTTTGCGTAATTTTGTAGATATGACTTCCCATGGAGTCCCGCAAAGTTTATTCCACTGTATGGAGGTGCAGAGTATCATGATTATCATCATTACGTTGGTGGCAAATCGCAAAGCAATTTCGCATCAGTGTTCACATATTGTGATTACATCTACGGCACCGATAAGGTCAGTCTTCATCACTCCCATCCTTGTTTTCACTTACTAGCCTCTTGTACCGCATTGTTTCGTTTGAGTCAACTAATTACACGCCTTTAATGTTAATTCCTCAATAGGGTTATCGGTACCAAAAGATGATCTCGAAGAAGGTACGTATCAATACATTTATTCAAGTAAATACACTTTACATAATTAATACACTTGTTCTAAAGTAAGTATTTCGTTGGTTGGTTCTCTGTTTATTTTTTATTTTTTCTTTTTTAATAAAGGGCGATTGAGAACCTACAGAGGTGGAAAGGTAAAACGCACAGACACACCGAAGAAGTTATCAAATGGTTAGCTTGTCTGTTTTTCTGGTGTTTAATTTGCTGTCTCTGGTTGGTACAACATGTTGGTTGAAAAATAAGTACCAAAATCACCTTATTTTATTACTATGTGTTTACTCTATTTTATAAAAAAATATTAATTTAATAGATAAAATCTAAAAAAATTAGATAATTAGGATCGGTTGAAAATATTAAATAGGGGACACATTAATTGAGAAAAGAAGATCCATTCCCTGGCAAAAAAGTTAGAGATTATCAAAAATAAATGCCGATCAGTTGTGCCAAAAGTAATAAATAGGTCTTACTATTTGCAATATCTTCTCTGTTTTAATGGCAGAACAAAATTCAATTAACAGATTTGGCATGAATTAATTGAATTTTAAGATGGGATCATCTTTTCTTTTTAAATTTTTAATTTTTGAGTCAAGTTTGGAATTAATAGCTGGACTTGACTCAACTTGAAGTCTTAATATTTCCAATAAAAATAATATTATTTCTTGATTGAGCATATTAAAACTTGATTAGAACCAAATTAATTATTAAAATTAAATTATGTATTAGGTGCATTTTATACCATAAGAATGTTTGATCTGATGGATATATAATTTACCAGGTTTTATCTTCTTCTTTTTTTACTTTTGTAAATGTACTCTTTTTCTTCTTTTTAGGTGGTTGGTTATACTGAGACTAATCCGTTATTTATTTCATCGCCTCAAACATACTAATATTAGTACTAATGGTACGTAAATGTAACTCGTTGGTTAAAAAAAAAAACTATTCAAAGCTCCTAAAGCTCCTTATATGACCTGTTGAAAAACTCATAGTCAAACTTGATTAAGCACTTTTTGTTGTTTAAAATAAATGGTTTCATTTTTGTAATTTTCTAATTGTTCTAAAGTGAGTTTCAGTAATAAATTAATTATTAAGTGATATGGTAAAGTGTCTTTTTTCATTAAGAATAAGATTGTGATAATATTTTGCTGTCTATGTCCTGACTTTCTAAATTACCATGCCAGACAGGGGATTAGATCTCTTGTTTGGATTATGGTGTTAGAAACATGTTTCATTAAATCTTATCTACACATTTACGTGAACTTCATACAAATATATTAATAAGATTTAATGTAAAAAAGGTTGAAACATCGCAACTAGAATAAAGAATTTGATGCATCCAGAAGGGCCTATCCGGTGACACAAGAAATGTTTTTATGATATATGGATACAATGAGTTTACAACTTTTCATCATACTACTTTAAATCCTTCCCTTTTTGGGATATAAGTATTAGTAGGGATAGTAATAAATCGGGTTATGGATCAGTCCGGTCAATTTTTTAAAGATAAAAGGTGTAAAATATGTTTTTTAATTAGGTATAAAACTAAAGTACTTAGGTTTAAGATTATTTGAGACTTAATTCTTTAAATAAAATGATATAGTTTTGTTTATATAATTTAGTCTCAAGTTAGTCTGAATCTAGGCTTGGCTCATAGACTATTTTATTGAAAACATCTAAATTTAAATTTATTGGTCAAATTATTATCTCTAATTGTCTTAGTAAATATGCACCACGTGTATAAAGCTACTGTACAACTTGTCTGTTAAATTATAAAATTAACAAGACCTAGCAACAAGCCCGTCTAGCTCAGTAGGTAGAGCGCAAGGCTCTTAACCTTGTGGTCGTGGGTTCGAGCCCCACGGTGGGCGAATTTGTTTTTGTCTCGTATTTTATAGCTCCGCTGGAGTTCGCTTTCGCTCAGCCGCCGTTTCTTAGATGCGCTGTTTTGTTTTTGTCTCGTATTTTATAGCTCCGCTGGAGTTCGCTTTCGCTCAGCCATCTTTTTCTGTTCGCTTCAACAGCGCATCCAAGAAACGGCGGCTGAGCAGTTCCCATTTATGCATTTACGAATAAAAAATCCTGTCAAGTACCAAAACCCCTTGTAGCTAGGCCATGCAGGTCTAACAAAGGAGAGACCACTGATTGAAGAAAATGATTTTGTTACAGAATGCCTAGCAGTAGCAGTTGACTACTCCCTAAGACCCATCAGTTTGGCCTTACCTTCTCGCTTGTACATGGAAAACCGTACATGGTCATGTACGAGGAATGAACGTCCAGATTAGGATGTAATTTCTTATATGTATAAATGGCGAGTCTACGTATATGGATACTAGTAAGGATAGGAAATTAACCTTAGCACGAAAATCAACAAGTTAGATTGGTCTTGCATTTAATTAAAAATTTTAGAATTTTCTTGAAGAATTGCTCCAAGCTTTTTTGAGGGAGAGCTTGCAACAAATAGGAAAAATTACACTTTTTTATCAAAAAAATTCAGGTTTGAATAATGGAAAAGAGATTTATACTGAATATGTTAATTTCAATCACCAATTTTAAATTTTACATGTATACCTACAAATTGTAATAAATTAGATTCGGTTTTGAACATCTGGTCAAAATATCCTGTATTCAAATCCTCTACTTATGCTTTTTCAATCGAGTTCGTCATACAGGGTTTGCTTAGTGCGAAGTATCAGGTTGGCGTGATTTGCAAACTATTACATCAATCCAGAAATTTACTCGGTACACATCCAAAGGATAGGGAGTGGCCGAGTTATTAGAGTAAGGGGGATGGACCCAAAAGGTCCTGTGTTTGAATCCTCTACTTATGCTTTCTCGATCAAATCTGTCGTACACAGATTGCTTAGTGCGAAGTACTCGGTTGGTGTGATTTACAGACTATTATCTCAATCTAGTAATTTATCCAGTGTGCATTTAAAAAATAACAGCTGTGAATTTTTCCACTAAAAAAAGATTTAAAAATAGATTTCAAGTTATTAGTGCAACACGAGAATAATACTGTGTAAATTTATACATGCAAAATTCTTACATAAATATTATTATTTAAAATAAAAAATATTATTTTCAATAAAAATAATTTTATTTAATAAAGATAAATATCAATAGCTATTAAATAATTAACGACTACTTAATTAATTGCTTAATGATTATGTAGTTGCTCTTGTATAGTGTATAAATATTAAGATGTACACTATAAGGAGCATAATTGATTTATTTTGTTATCCCTTCTTATATAGTTTTTATTCCTAGAACTTACGTTAAGCAATCAGCATATTCAATTCCTGGTAGAAATGGTAACGGGGGCTCATTAACTTGGATTCAAATTGTTTTTTTTCATCAGCTCAGACCAATTCAATGTTCAATTATTCAAATAAAATGATATCGTTTTATTTATAAAAGTTGATTTCAGATAGGTCTGAATCCGAACAGCCTAAACTTGAACTCAATTAAAAAATATTATTTCACACTTTTAATTAAAAAAATTATTTTTAAAAAATTAACAAAGCTGAGAGGAGCCTTCTTTGCATCATTAAAAGAGCTTAGGGAAATAAATTACCTTTCTTATATTTTGAGGAAAAGTGCTTCACTTCAATTCACATGAATTGTGGATGGTCTGCTGGAAAAGGCACATACCCCAAAAAGAGAAGACACGATCAGTCTTCCATGCTAAAGAGTTCGCGTAACAATCTCAAAATAAATGTAATCCACATAAATATAGCCAACCTGCAACCAGCGAGTAAAAGTAGAAAAATCAAACATCCCCGTACTCCTGAGTTCAGTAAAAGTAGGAAATATAAAGTGGAAAAGTACTTGTGTAAACATTAAAATTGGATTGAATTCTCTTTTGATAAATTGTCATGTTAATAATTTTTTTACTACCTATTTAGGTTTTGTTTTAAAATGTTTTATTTATTAAAATATGTCGAAATCACTCTTTTATTATTTTAGTTTAGACCAAGTAGTAGTTTCAGATTTTCAAATCTATGTCACTTCCTTGAGGGATTTGCTTTTACTTTCCACCGTATTGTTTCCTAATGAAATGTGCACTTGTCTTAGTTGTGGGTAATAAATTAGTAACAGAAAAGTTTATAACTTAGATAGAGAGTGTTAGTGAATTTATAAAACCAATTAAGTTGGCCCCATACAGTAGATTAAGCTATTGTGATGAAACGGTTATTTAACATGGTATCAAAACTTTCGTGACGAAGTGGTCGTGAGTTCAAATCTTATCACTCACTTAATATTCAGCACAAGGTAGAATAAACCTGTACAAGTTTCAAGCCCAAAAATTTTTTACTTAAGAAAATGTGTTAGTGGATATATAAAATCAATTAAATTAACCTAACATAACAGGTTAAGTTATTGTAATAAAACGGTAAATTAACATTTTCGTGATATTGTACTTGAAAGATAACACCTGTGGATGCTGAAAGCGGATGTAGATACTTAGGTTGTAAGTAGTGCAAACGAAACGACGTCCCAATTATTTTTTCTGAAGCCAAAGTGAACTTCTTCTGCCATATCTTATCTGGTCATCAATGAGACTACTTTGTAGTCTGGTTTGAGACAGTGGAGTTAGTTGTATGTATGCTTTGTAATATAAAAATATAGCAGAAGCAAAATCAGCCTTTTAGGTTACTAAAAATAAAGTGACTATACATATTAATTACAATCAAGAATTCCATATTTAAGGACTTCTTAATCAAATGCATCTCAAAATTTAGTAAATGACTTACCAAGGCATATAAGAATAAGAGTTATTGATTAAGATAATCTCATAATATAATGAGTTTATCCAGTAGAACAAAAGAATGTTTTACAAATGAAATATAAAATTGCCATGCATGTTTTCAGTTATTAAGATAAAACCAGAGAAAAAAGAACTAATGTAAAATCAATGATTATGAAATGGCTCGGAGACAGACGGGAGTGTCGGACACGGCGACAACAAAGAAAAAGAAAAGGGGGAGCAGATACCAGGCTAATGATTTAGAATCTAACTTGAAACTTTCAATTTAAGTACACCTTTTTCTTTCTGGTCAAAATTTTCAGACTACGGAACAGTAAGTGGAGTGACAGTTATTAATTAACAGAGGAAAAGAGATCCATCCAACACACACAAACGCCATAATATGAGTTGGATGTGACGAGGCAAAGGAGGCTCTTGCATGTTCTTAGACATTTCCTAGCAATTTACTCACGACACTTTCACTTTGCATTGGTGGATAGTAAGATAAAACCTGTCGGTTGTTTCGCTATGTCCTACCAGTTTAATTATATTTTGATGACTAATAAACCCTTCTTCCGCCTAGAAGAAGAAGCGGACTACACCCCGAGTCCACCCCCACATTAGCAAAGAAAGGGCCGAGACGGATGCAACAGCGCATGTGTATTTGTCCTACATCCTCTTTTAGTCCATTAAAAAAGACTTTTCTTTTTGCTTACTTCCCACAGAATCCTCGTTTTGATGTCGGCACTTGCAGGCCTTTCACATTCTTCTCCTTCCTTCCGTGGATGATTCCACCGTAAATACCGCGAAATACACCACATACAAGAAAGTTTTTCGGAACAAAACCATCCGTATACTCGTTCAGTTCCCCAGGAGTAAAAAAAATTATATTTGCAGAACCTACCAACAAGAATTGAGCTGCTTTATCTGATAATAGAAGTCTAACCAACTAGTCACAAGCTAATTGGGATTACTCCTTTTCGTAGGAAAAAGAAAATTTCCTCAGTTCAGTTAAAGAAATCACTTAAAACCTTAACTTACTATCATCCTAAATTGTTGAACCCCTACAATGCTAGTTTGAGACAAAAGAAGTATCCCTGACGACAATATTCATACTTCAACCAAGAATTGCTAAAAATACTATCAAATACCACAAGGCCTTACATTAGCCATTACGAGACTCAGTGCATCGGTGATGATAGAGTTCTGACCGTGACGGAGATATATGAGGAATGAAAAAAGAAAAACTTAACCTGATGGAAGAAATTGGGAATCGGCTAACTGACAGTGACCCGCCTAAATCCCCACATTTTTTAACTCGATGGAAGAAAATGGGAAGATCGGTAAAGATCTGATCTATAGTCGACTGGTGAAATGCGCAGAGTACAGCTGTAGGGGAGGTTCCAGTATGTAGTAGAAATAGTTGTACGTGGAGGAGAGGGGCAGATAGCAGCGAAACTTTCTTTTGGTAGGTGCGAATAGCAAATATTTGAGAGCCAATCAGAATTAGTATCTCTTTTCTATTGGTAAGTGAGGACTTGAGAGCCAATCAGAATTAGAATCTCTTTTTTCACTTTTCGACGACTGGTCTATGGGTTAGCGCGTAGGCCTAAATTTGCGTTTGGACTTTTGGATAGCAAAGAAACCTTCACGGCTTGACACATTGACTATTGTGTCTTGTTAGCTTGTACTTGTGATTTGATGTTGTTGTGTCTTATTTTGATTGCTGTGCACAACCATGGATTTAACCCTTTATACTTAATTTGATGTTTTCGTTGACCTTTACAGCTTTTAGAGTAGAGAGATGTGACCAATCCAAATCCAATGTTTGCCCTCGTCTTTTTCTATATCCTATAAAGAAAAGGGTGCCTGGTTCTCCACAACCCTGACATATGGGATCTGTGGTTAATTTTATGATGTGTCAGTTGGTAATTTGTGAGAAGACGATCGCGAGTCGTAAGCCATAGAAATGTTTTGATCCGTGGTGGGCCCTTTCCATTTCCAGAGTTTGGACCATTCTTTATCGCTGCCATTGTCTAGTTGCCTATCAATTAAACTATAGGCGGCCTTGGTAGAAAATAACCCATTTTGTAAAGCTCCCCAAATCAACCAATTAGGACCTAACATAGAGCTAGGAGGTAATGTATCTATGATTGCCATGCATACCGAATTTGGGAGAAATGACTGAAATAGTTGTCAGTTCCATCCACCATTGGTATCGACAAAGAAATTGACAGTAAGGTTGTTTAAATTTGTCAGAATAGGTTGAATTGCACGTTATCTCAGAGGCCTAATGTCGTGCATCCTCCCAGAATTTAGTGGTTGCTCCATTGCCCACCACCCATTTAATTCCTCAGAGTACATAGCCCCATACCGAAGCAATAACTCGCCAAACTATGGAGCTACCCGCAGTTGAGAGGGAACCTGGTAATTGATCGCGATCAAACTTATATTTGGCACAAAGAACTCTGACCCATAACACATCAGACTTGGTGATTAATAGCCAACCGAGTTTTGATAGTAAAGCATCATTAGATATTCGGAGTTTCCTCAAACCCAAACTGCTTGACAGTTTTGGCTTGCACACCTGGCCCTAGCTTACTAAACTTGTCTTATTTTGTTCCTCAATAGCTCCCCACAAGAACCTACGAATGATTTTCTCCATATCGTCGCATAATTGTCGAGGGAGACGTACTATTTGCATCATGTAGATGGGCATAGTTGATAGCACCGATTAGATTAAAGTAACCCTACCGGCTAGTGAAAGGTGTTTTCCATTCCATCCATTAAGCCTTCTCTGCACATTGTCGATGAGATATTGGTAGGTCTGTTTAGAGCTATGCTCATGGATAATCAGTACCTTGAGATACTTACTCAGGTCGTTTGTACGCTGGAATCCCAGCCTGCGACAAATTGCACTAGCCAAAGATCGTGATATATTGTTAGAATAAAAACACCATGTCTTGGCCTGACTAACTTTTAATCCTGACATCGCGCAGAAATTGTGTAGGATGTCATGAATGAACAACACTTGATCATCATGGATTTTGGCGAATAATATTAGATCATAAGCGAAGAAAAGATGTGATAACTTTGGACCGTGTTTGCTCAATGTGATAGGTTGCCATTGACTTGCCTCAACCCTCCTAATTAACTTGCATGGATATCGTGGTGATGCATTTTAGAATGATACAAATGAGTGAGTCAGGTATACCCACTAGCTCCAATGTCTCCTATATAAACTTCCAACTTAGTTGATCATATGCTTTTTCAAGATCGACTTTAATTGCGATATACCCGGAGGTGCCTTTCTTCTTTCGCATAGAGTGTATCACTTCTTGTGCTATGATGATGTTATCCGTGATCTGCCGATTAGGAACGAAGCTACACTGGTTGGAGGCAACAATATCGGGTAGATATGGTTGTAATCTATGGACCACTATCTTCGCAATGGTTTTATAGATGACTGTACAGAGACTGATGGATCGGAGTTGTGTAATGGACGTAGGCGATGGGAGTTTAGGAATTAAAACGATTATAGTTTTGTTGATCTTCGAGTCCTATGCTTCCAATCTAAAAACGCTCTGAATGAATTTGACAATATGATATCCCATTATTTTTGGAAGAAGATGGCATGGAATCCATCAATCCTAGGTGCTTATTTGCCTCGATATCAAAGATGTCCTGTTTCACTTTTGTCGCCTGTACCGAAGCTCGTATAGTCGATTGAGCAGGAGAACGTAGGGCTTGTGTACAATTTTTCCATGTAATCTTTAGCCAGACTCCGCAAAGCGGTCGTATATGAGATTAGCTGTCCCTCTTTATCCCTTATTGTCTGTATGGTTGTTGTCTCTGATTTCTGGAGACGGAACGGAACAGAAACTAGAGACGGTGAGCTGTTTGGTTGATGGTGGACAGAACAGAGAATCTTGTCTCCGTCTCCAGGGCAGATGTGTTTGGTTGTAGGGGACAGAGACAGAAAAT
>JANKOD010000192.1:27342281-27362844 GCA_026284645.1 Erythroxylum acuminatum
CGGTTTGATAGCGGTTCACTACCGGTTGAACCTCTAAACCTTAAACCTTTCCTTCGACCGGTTCGATGTCCGGTCCGATTTTTAAAACATTGGCAAATACTACTTTTTACAATTATTCCATTCCTTCGTTTCCAAACCCTCAAACTAAACGCCCCCTAAATCTTTGTCCTTCAGTATCTCTTCGTAATCTTTAGACAGCTATATAAGTCATTTAAAAGATTTATTGTTACGACAACCGCAAATTACAATAGCCAATCAGTTGACTGATATTTTAAATTTCAAGTATCTCATCTTATCATTCAAATATAAACTACATCATATTTTATTATTATATGTCAAAAGAAATGTTTTAAAATTCCATAAAAGTTAAACATTTAAAATGCTTAATTGATATTATACTGTTTTGAGAAAAATTTTTAGAAGTTTATTGAAATCGTTCTATTTGATCAAAATACTTCTATCTGTTGATACGTATAAAAAAACGAGGGTATAAAAACTAAGGAATATGAATCTTAAATGAATCTGTGTTAAGAATCATTATTATTTCGACACAAGAAAATATATGAAAAATTAGGTTAAAATTAATAAAATTAAATAATTTAAAATATAATCAAAAGAGAATGTTATTATCTATCGAAAATTTTAAATGTTAATAAAAAGGTGATTATTAAATAAAATTTAAATAATTTATAAAAATTTATAAATTTATTAAAAAATTTAAATTAATTAATAAATTGATCAATTTTAATAACATAAATTATTAAAATAACTCAAATTTAAAAAAATTGAACAATTTAAATTTTATAATTAAACTATTGAACTCATTATTATTTTTTTAGGAAAACTCATTAAAACTTTTAATCATTGTCAAAATAAACAATTTCCAACAAATAAAACATCTTAGAATCTACTTGGGAATATCCATCCACTCTACCTACAAGTAAAACATTTTGATGTTCGTTTATCTCCTACATGCACGTGCATAGAAGCACAATCAACTCATGGAAATAAATGTGATCCAACGGACCTTATTCTTCCACGGAACCGACATTGTTTTGCTAACGTCATCACTTATCACATGGTCATGAATCATCAACCGAACCCCTTGTTATAAGGACCCATTCTAGGGGTTTTTGGAGGTCCACGGCGACGCGTTCATCGTTCTGGAAAACTCTCTCATCTGTCTAAGCCCTCGTTTGTTCTTTCCTTTTAATCAACCATGCCTCGTCGAAGCTCTGGAGGTTTGCTTATTACCCAATAACTTACGTTTATTTGTAGATCTCTAGGTTTCGGGTGTTCATATGTTTTCTTTTCCTTTGGCTTAGATTTGGGTTTGTTTGGGAGATTGTTTTTGTTTTATGTTTTTTTTTTAAATTTTAGATATGGGTTAGCTGTTTTGAGCTGTTTTATTGGAGATTAAAAGGTTATTTATTTTAGTGTATTCATGTTAAGCTTCAAGATCGTTCGTTTCTCAAATCGTCAAGCACTACGTGTTCATTTTTGTCGCGAAAAAGTTGCATCGCTTTTGTTTCCGTTGTTTGTTGTTTTCTTTTTCTTCAGAAATGTCTTAGGTATATGGAGTTTGGGATTTTTCTATTCAAGTTGTTAGCTTTTAGGGATTGCATACCAGGTGATTTCTGCCTGCATTCTGTGCAATGGTTTTAGTATTGAATAGTTCAACTAGTTCCCTTGTGAATGGTTTAACTAGTTCCTTTGAGATTTTGACCCCTTACAGGAGTTAATAACGGTAATTGAAACTTGGCAGTTTTTTCCTCGACGAAACTTAAAGAGTTAACTTAAGACTTACTTGCATCATGATGGGCTGTGTTTCTACTTCTTATATTTGTGCATTCAAATTAGTTGATGGTCTTCCTTAGATATTCAGAAACAGCATTGTTTTGTGTGCATATGTGCTGCCCATCTGGTTGCCACTTTGACGCATTGCTAGATCTTGTTGTTTTCTGTACTTGTTTTGGATTATTGGTAATGCTGTCCATTTGCTTGCCACTTTGATGCATTGCTAGATCTTGTTGTTTTATGTGCTTGTTTTGGATTATTGGTCACAATGATTGATGTGTACTAGTAATACGAATTATATTTGCGGCTAGATGTTTTACTTGATCAAATATTTTGCAGGAAGACCTGCCGCCAGGCCAGCCCCTCGTCGAAGCCCACCACCCCAGCCAGGTATTACTATTAATTCTTCCATAATTACAAAAGCATATCTTCTAATCCAACTCATACATGATTGTTGATTTTAATAGTTATATTTTTGTTTTGTGCCATAGATGTTCCATCTCATTATTTCCGTTTAGCTACTTGATACTCAGTCATAACTATCTCTAGTATCTGCATATAATGAGATTATTTTCATTTTGTTTTCAGTTCACCATGCTCCTCCCCCTGCCCCTGCACAGAGTGGTGGCGGTGGAATGCTTTCAGGCATCGGTTCAACCATAGCTCAAGGTATACAGTGAAAATGTTGAAATTAAATTAGAATGAAATTTCTGTTTATAATGTTGCTTGTGCTCTTCTTATGCCAAACTCATCGAAATTGTGTCTTATGTCTAAATTCTTTTGGAACTCCTTTGACCAATTGCAGGTATGGCTTTTGGAACTGGGAGTGGAATAGCACATAGAGCTGTGGATGCAGTGATGGGTCCTCGCACGATTCAGCATGAGACTGTAGTTTCTGAGGCTGCATCTGCTGCTCCTGCACCTACTGCGAGTAGCATTACTGGTGCTGATGCCTGCAATGTCCACTCTAAAGCATTCCAAGATGTACGTAAATTGCATATTTGTCTTTTCTGCAAAGTTGAAGGCTTGTTGTATTGATTTTTGAATTGGTTGTCTTATATGTCATGTGTTTTTCTGATGAATAAAAGTTGAATGTGAGAGTAACAGTTGAGGTTGAAACATGTATGCTGCTGTCCTCCTCAACTAAAACGTGGTTGTCCTTGTATGATTTACAGTGTTTGATTTTGCACCATATAGAGTTGTAGGTGTGCGTAGTGCATGTACATATGTTAGAACTTTTTCGTGAAATTGTTTTCCTTGATTAGTTGAGCGACTTGTGTATTAGTGTAATTTGATATTTTGAGATCTCAACATATTGTCAATGTTTTGTGGGATTGTGTAACCTGTAAATGGAATTTTTGCATATACTGGGATGGACCTGTTAAAAGAATTGTATGCATGCAGTTGACTGAAGAGATTCTATAATGCTGGTGTATGTTGCGATATCAAAATGCTAGTTGATGGAGATGAAATGATTATGAATTTGTTAGAATGCTGAAGTGCTTTTTACTAGCAATTAGTTCCTTTTTGGTTATTTCTCTGGTGAATTGTTAGTTGACATTAAGTTTCATGCTATCTGCAGTGCATCAACAATTTTGGGAATGACATCAGCAAATGCCAATTCTACATGGACATGCTTGCTGAATGCAGGAAGAATTCAAGCTTGAGCGTCTAAGTGATTTACTGGACAAATGGACTCTTAGCTATTTGATTATGATGTACCTGTTCTCTATCTAGAATTGACATTTTAAATTAATAATTGATTTTATGAACTAACGATCAAATACTCTTTAAGGGGTTTTCTACTTTACCAAAGAATGTCATTGGCAAACGTTACCGTGATAAAGAACATCATTTCGATTCAATTATGGGTTGGCGTGCTTGCTAATGGATTTCATGCCCCCATTTCTGAGTTGCATTCGTTTCTCATGAACTTCAATAGTTCTATGGAGTGTTAATTAAACCTCACTTCGTGAAAGATGCTTGTCTTTTGGACAAAGATTTCGTTCATTAATTCATATCGTGCATTGTTTAATAACGAGACATTTGTTGAGATGTCTTGGTTTTGTTGAGCTGCCTTGGTTTATTAAATTTTGGTTTGGCAGTACTCAACTATAGCATACAAGAGATGGGAAAGGTCAGCAATGAGGAACCTAGAGGAGTTCTAAGGCTATAGAAACAAGAAACTTGGACTAAACAAGAGGCCATTTGACTGCATAAAAATGCGGTGAAATCTAAACTAAGATAGAGCTAGGCTTGTAAAGTTAATTTCAACGACAACAAAAAAAAAGTCCCAACTCTGATTACTAAATTAAGCTCAATACGAAGCTTCCATTGCCCATAAAATGTAAAAACTTTAATTCCCATCAAATTACATCTTTCTTGATATTAGTTTTTAATTTTCCTTTTCTGAGACTGAAAATGTCTTATAATCATAGCTATCTTCTCTGCCTTTGAGGAAGTTCGTGCATAGTATCCTCCATACCTCCATGTCCGGCTCTTTCCCCACCAAATTTGCCTTCACCTTCTCAGCGAACGATTCCTACAAATCACAGTATTTATGACTCATAATTATATTTCTAGCCCATTAGGACCGTTCGATCAATAAAAGCAAACTTTAAAGGTCAATTTTCATTGTGTGCATTACCACAATTAGTTTGCGTTCGGAGAGGCGGCCAATCAGATGGTGGAGAATGTCCTTGTTGTACTCCGGATGACCTTGAATTCCCATTATGTGGTCCCCACACCTGAACATCTCGATCCCTGTCTTCTGAGACCGCGCCATCACCACTGCTCTGGGAGGCAGTTCGCGGATCTATCATATGTTAGTCAACATGAGTCATAACCCACAGTAACATTATTCAAGGATTGTGTGTGATCTGGGGTTACCAGAGGTATATATAAATGTAAGATTAATCAAACCTCATCCTGATGGCACTCGATCACCGATATGGAGGTTGGGATATTTAGAGATGAGAACATCTTTGGTGGCGTGAAATGGATGGTCGTCACTCCGATGTCCCACCCAGAGATTGTGCGACCCGTTGTTCCTCCAAGAGCACGCCCCAATACCTTGACCATAGCACCATAAGTCTTTCACATTAACATCAAGGAAACAAAGATTTAAAATAATTTAATGATCGAGTTGGGCTACCCCAAAAGACAACATTTAAATAAGAATAAAAAGGTTTGCTAATATCGTCCAAAAGGCTCCTATCTACGTGGTTCCAAATGGGAGTAAGGATCCACAAGTCTTATCTTCACCTCATCGTTCACGAGCTTTTGTATGAGAGGAATTAACTTATGACGTGCTTAGTACTAATCAAATGACATTAATCAAGTGATATTTACACCAGAAAAATATGGTATGAAACGACTGGATTTGGAACCTTAATCAAGTGACCCAAAAACTGTGTAAACAGCTCCTAGTTCCATTTTTTTTGGGAAGCTTAAACGGGTGAGAGACAAAGAGTTGTATTGGAGAGGGAACACTAAATTAATAAGTTCAATGCCGTTCAAATCTCCAATGTATTGGAGATTGAAATCGACCAAGCACCATGAAGCAACGATGGTCAAATCGTGTTTAGGATTGTGCGGTCCAGGGAACACTTTTACCTAATAAGCTTGTGATTTTACCACTGAATTACCACTTTGTGTGTCTATTTTTGCTGCTATTGAAGTAACATTTGGACTAAACAAGGTTGTCCCAATTGTCACCTGCAACTTCTGTAATCCAATATCTAGTTCAATCACTTTAAAGTTAGTTTCAAGTACCGTCAGTCATGTCAAACCTCTATAAGGACAACCTTTGCCCCTAAGCAACGCCACTGCCATTAATCTTGCAATCTTCTCCCCAAGTAATATAATAAAAACACTGATTCTTCCGTTTCGTGGTCATTAAAACATCCAGTTGAAGTTACATTACCTCACAGAAGAGTTTGTTTCTGATTAACCCAGAAAATTAATACTTTTAATGGAAAATAACAAATAAATCGCAGTTACATATATTAATATGGAACAGATTCTAATGAAAACAAAGTGAAACAATACCTGATGGCCAAAGCAAATGCCCAGAATTTTTTTCTGCATTGAATCAAGTTTCTTCAGTAGGTTGATAAGCTTGCAGATCCAGAGATCATTTCCATGAGCATCATTGCAACTGCCGGTGATCACAAACCCATCATAGGATTCAAGCACGTCGTCCGCAGGAAACTCACCGCGCGCCACCCGGTAAACGTCCCACCTCTCGCCGGCCTCTGACAGCATTTCGACGAACACTCCAAAGTAACCTCCATACTTCTTCTTCACGTACTCCGTGTCTTCTGCGCAAAGCAGAACAGCGTATCTTTTGGAATCCATTTCAATCACAATCAGCAAGTTTGATTCAATCCCTCCTAAATGGTATGCTTTAGGAGGGCAATGAGAGAAGAGATACAAATAAAGATAGCTCCTTTTTTCCTCTCTGAAAAACCAGGTTTTTTCACAGAGAAGGTGACAAACAAACAGAGAGAAATAGAGCTTAAAGGATTTTGTTGCCTTCCTGGCCTCTCTGTTTGTTTTGGTCTTTTCTTTCTATACGGCAAGTGAACAGACAACGTATGGAGGTGTAAGAGGACAATGGCATTTATATAATGAGTGGAGTTGTGTGTTGGATCCTTGGTGAGAAGCATTTTTAGGATGCATGCTTACTTTTAAGCCCCTTATATTTTCTTTTTTAATGATTTTGCTCTTGGTAAACTTTTTCCAAACTTTTTCCCTTATTTGTTTAGTTATACTGAATCTATGTGCCATCATGACATATGGAAGTCCATGATCTATTGTGATCAACATTTTTAATCTATTGCGATCAGAAATATGGTATCTACATCAATGATTCAACTAATTAATAACATTAAGTGTGTGTGCCCGTTTGAGGTAACAATAACAATTACGAGTTCAGATTATCTGTTCCGATTATTACACTAGGTTTCTATTTTGTGAAGGTCTAAAAATGGTTATCATGTACGTAACTTTTCATTTATATTTTTACAAAACGACTGTTTATGTGACTTGAATATATAACCTTATAGTTACAAATAAGCATCTGTTTGACCCAGATAATACCCATTCCCAAATTCTTTTATAATATCTTTGTAAGACTACTCGGGTAGTCTTTTGTGAGTATATATATTAAAGGTCTTGGAAGATAAGTTTAAATATACTTTAATTACCCTATTTTTTTGAAATGACTAAAATTTGTTAGTAATTATTTTGTATGCGAATATTTAAATATAAAATTGAATAATTTTCATAAATTTTAAAGAAGAAGAGATCTTAATAAATTGGAATTTTCATTAAAAATTATCTTAATTCCCTTAAACCTAATGCAAAAAGAACAAAAATGTGCATATTTTATTAATTTATCTAATTTTTTATTTTAAGCATTCAATCAAACATAATATTTTATTTATTTTGTTACCAGCAATTTTTTTACTGACTAAACTGTTATATTTTAAATTGGTTAAAAAACCATTAGGCAAGAAGTTTTTTCAATGACAACATTATTAAGGTGATGGGAAATTGTAATTTTAAGAATGGGAATGTGTGCATTTTATAATTCATAGACCCCAAATATCAGTTCTTGCTTGAAGAGACCGATTAGGCCAACCTTTGGTTTACAGAGATGCACACATCCCCACTATTACAATCGTGTCATCAACGCATGCGAATGACGATGACTTTTGAGTGGTCCACAATCCAGTGAGCTGGCAAACTTGATAAAAACGTGACTCTTACGATTGGTGTTAGAAATGCATTTTTGATCCGTGCGTTACATATATGCGAATCTATAAGAACCGGGAAAATTAATAAAATAGCATCAAAAGGCGTGCACTCGTAAGAAATTACAGATCACCTGCACTGAAATTGGCAAGCTTATACTAAAAGTCAGCAACTGATCCGATTACGATCACTTCATGGGTTCAGCTTTAACCGATTCCTATGATCCTTCACTTCGAGTTCTACCTACATGAATATGGGAGTCTGTGTTCTAATGTCTGCCACATGAGTATTTGTCTTTGGCATAGACATTGCACTTAAACAGGTCTATCGCAGACACCAACAAGAAAAAGTAGAGTGCAACAGGGAAGGTTTTTTCTTTTTTCTGTGGTTTCTGACCATCTCCTTTTTCTCTTGTGACGTCAAATTAATTTGGCTACAAAACTTAGGACTTCCTACGTAGATATTTTCTTTATTGGACTAGACTAAGTTTTGGTACAAGTGCAATACACCTATGCATCATTACCAAATACAAATTAAAGCCTGAAATTGGGGGCAAGGCCCTAATCTCAGCCATTGAAAGAGCCACTATTGTCACGACCTGAAACTATACGCAAAGTGAAACGAAATGCCTAGTGGGGAATTTTTAATGCTATCTGACTAATTAAAACATATTCCTTTACGTTGCTTCTCTACAAATCAGCACTAGCGCCTAAAGGCGTGTGTTTGTCTTCTGAAAACATCTCTCCCTCTCCTCTATTTCTTTCTTTCTTCCTTGTACAGATGTATGGATCTTGAAATTTTGAAATTGATGTGCCAACTTGAAGTCAGATTAATTTCTTGATGCATTTTCCAAATTTATGATGTATGTGTTGAAGAGTTGATAAAATTATAATTCCACCTGTAAGATACCACTTAATGTACATGTTGTTCTTTTGACATATTTTAATGGACGACAATTACGTGACACTCTCCAATAACCAAATTGGCTAGCACTTTGACAAAATATACGCTTTCAAGTGGGTGAATAGAAGAAAAGTAGGGATATATATATATGTTTATATGCTCCCAAAAGTAAGACTTTAATTAGATACAGGTCACTTGGGGGCAAGAGCTTTTGGAAACTTTTCGTATTTGCCCATCTTGTAATCACAACTTCGTGGCCACTTCTTTTGCTTCTCTCAATAATTGATAAAAAATTACTGGGTCAGGGCACATAATCATCTACTCAATTATTGGTCCAAACCAATTAAAAAAAACTATTATATTGCCTTAAACCCTATCCTAACGGTTAAGGGAACATTTGTCTCCTTGTAACAAATGAAGAGCCAATGACCTATTGCCACACTAATTTAGTTAAGAGTTGTTAATTATTAGGTAGTATTGCTTATTTGCCATATGGCCATTTCGAAGTAATTGATACTTTTATAATAATAAAGAACATGCATGCGTAGTAGGCACACAAATGTTTGATACTTTTTCAATGATGTACCAAAAGGGAAACATCATTCTTGCATGGGATGTCATCCACCAACTCAATTCTGTAAAATGTGGAGAACCTGGTGTCGGTGGGGGGTTAGGGAAAAGGAAATTTCCTATTTAATATACTCTAATTTAACTTTTCTATTATGTGAAAACCAAACAAATGATACAAAAAAATGAAAACCCTTAACACATGTTTGGAGTTTGGTTAGGGTGACAAAATAGTTTCTTTACAAAAATACAAAAAAAAAAAGTTGCGTATATTATATAAATTTTCATAGATTTTCACATAATAGAAAATCTTATACATTAAATACGTCAACTTAAAGTTTGGTTTTCTATACGAGTCTAATATTTTTGCTTCATTAAAACTCTTAATAATTTGAGTGTGCTTGATTCATTTGAAAAAAAAAGTAATATAAATTATAATAAATATAAAAAAAATGAAAATAAATATAATTTTTATGTTCGGGTATGACCCGAAAAAATATATAAAAATACTATTTATTTAATTATAATATATTACATTTTTTTCATTTCTTAAGTATTCTTTTCTTTCTATAATAACTAGTGACCATTTGCATGTGATCAATGCCCAAAAAACTAGGATACACCGACTGTAGGTAATTCCAGTTTCTTTTAATGGCACTATTTAGCGTGGCCCTCCAGTGGTACAACAAGTTTCTTCACTTCTGGAAAATCCAAAGACGCCAAACATTCCAAATTCCGCGGCAATAGGTCTAGTCTGACAGAACCTGACAGACAAGACAAAAAAATCAAAACACCGAGACACTGCAAACATGGAGACCATGCACAAGCAGCGGCAAATGGTTTCTTTCCCAGGCGTGGGCAACGAAGTAGAATAGCGTCACCGTCATCCTCCATGGTTGTTGCGTTCGCCTGCGGTCCGACGGATCGCCACCTTGCTGCCTCCGCCGATTGTTGCTTCTGCCGGAACCTGCCGCCTATGGCGTCTATCTCTCTTCGGTTGATGGAGATAAAGGAGGCGGCTGAAAAGGAAAAAAGATGGTAGGGTTTTCAGTCAGATTATGGGCTGGTTTCTGAATGGGACTGGATCCATTTGAGTGGGCCAACAAAGACAAGACTATGGGGCATCTCTTGAATTTGAGTATAGGCTATATAAAAAAAAACAAAATAAATGGGCTAAGAAAACAGATGGACCAAGTCTTAAAATGCTTGGGCTGTTATTTTGGGTTCTAGGCTAGTAAAAATAGCCGAATCTTATAATATATTGAGCTGAAAAACAAAATAGCATATGAACTAATTTGGATTTAAAATTAATTCTTTTAATACGTAATATGTTTAAGTAAATTTAGAAATAAGTTTCTAAATTCATATACTTTATGCCCATGACTTTAATAATAAGTTTATAAACAATTTATCAATTATAAAATTGATTAGCTCAACTTTAATTAGAATAAGTTTCTACTTGATTTAAGTCATAATAAAACACACACACACACATAAAATAAGCTTATTAGTTCAATAGTAATAAGAATTAGAAATAAGTTCCTAATTCAATTAACATTAAAAATATTCAATACCAATAGAAACAAGTTTCTAATTGAATCAAAATTCTTTAGATGTTAATTTCAAAAAAAAAATCTTTAGATGTTCAATTAAATTAGAAATATGTTTCTAGGTAAATAAATTTAATTAATTAGAGTTGTGAGCTATATTCTAAGAGCAAGGCTCCTTGCTGTGTTAGTAAAATAATTCATTTATGTATAGGTATTTGTATATAAGCCTCTAATGCTTGAAAATTTGTTTTTCAAGAGAATGCCAATTATTTAAAGGATGCCCAGATTTCTCCGTACTGCAACATCGATAAGACGTGTCATCCTTATGTTAGTGCAGTTATTCAATATGCGCACGGTACATGGAGAAGACCTAACACAACACGTGATTATAGGTAGAAAGAAAATCTACCTCTGGATTTATTTCCTTTTCCTTATTTTACAATGGAGCAATATTATGGAAAAGTAAGAAATAATCTTGCATTGCATTGTTTATGATGGAAGCTGAATTTGTAGCGTTTTCAACAGCAGTACATGAAGCTGCTTTACTTCCATGCTTCTTGGTTCATCTAGGAGTTATTAAAAGCGAAACTTATCCAGCGACTATCAATTGTGATAGTCAAGTAACAATCACTTATACAAAAGATCTCAAATTTTATTGTAAAACCAAGCATACAAACACCAAATACAATTACGTGAAATATATAATTGCATAAGTAGAAGTGAAAATGAAATATATGTCTGCACAAGATATGGTGGTAGATCCAATGATAAAGCCAGTTTCTTGAGATTTGTGTATTGGGCATATGAAGTCACTAGGCTTACGTAGATATTAAAATGTAATAAGAAACATTTCACTTTGTATGTTCATTTATTGTAATGTCATATTTAAATGAGATTGTCTGATGGATATCATACATTGTATAATACTTGATTCATAAATATATTTGTTTATTTTGTATAAATATATTTATGGATATGAATCAAAAGCATGTAAAATAGATCAGAGATTGACTTTCTCATATAGTAAATTGCCTTTGTTGATTTGTGGTCACTAGAGATGAGACATGTTTAAAGTTTATTATCTAGGTGATAATTGAGAGAGAAAAACTTAAACCATAATTGCCACCTAAAATTATGAGGAAGTAGGCATAAAGTGATTAGATGATCACTATATCTGTCTTAAGTTGCTAGATGCAAGTTTTGAAAAAAATTTTTTAGAGTAGATAACTGAACTCAAATTAAGCATTCAATATATTTAAACTAACATCTATACATATTTTTGTAAATGAAAGATCATAAAACAAAGTAAATATAAGTCAATACCATACCACATGGCTCAAATCATATATGAAAATATGACAATAAAGGGATTAATGTAAGTTATCATATCTCAGCTTACATTGCGTGAGACCCTTGAGGTTAAGGTGCCTATTAAATACCCTTAGGACTTTTGATGTTAAGGTACATTGTTAAATTCAATAAGCCACTAACTCTGAGTAAGAGAATTGAATACATTTATGACATGATAAAATAAATGTGATCATAGGAGATTGAATTGTCAAAGATGACCTAGGGTATAACATATAAAATCTACTCAAGGATCGATTCAATAATTAAGATGTTATATATTCTTAACAGATATGTGACTTTGAGCTCTCATGGTATGCTAGTTGTACTGGTTATTAAATAAGTATGAGAAATCGCAGAATGATGATCATGTAAACCCATCATATGTGAGTGGGAGATGATGATTATTAGACACACCTAATTGTTTAAGATACAACATTTAATGTTAACTGTTAAAGAACATTTAAAGTTTTAAATGTAATATAAAAATAATTTAAATTTCCTAAAGATAAGAACAAGAATATAATACATAATTTAGACAAAATAAAATTGGTCTATGCTTATATCTTCTCTTCAAATGATCCTTTAAGATGTGGACATTATAAACTCATGCCAGTAAGTGATAAGTTTCAACATGCATTTGTTTTTTAAAGATCCTATTGTTTATCTATATTTTATCTATGTGTAAGATAATATTTCTTACATATACTTCATAATTAGCTATCTAAAATAAGGTAGAGTCTGATTTTCATTTCATCTTCCTTTCTTTACACTTATTCTTTGAGTGAGCAAGTGTAAGGAAATCATTTGATGTAGCAGAGACTAAGATTAAGCCTTATTGTTAAAAGCTCAATATTCCTTACTTAGATTGATTATATCAAGTCTCTTGATTTGATATAATACGTTACTTTTAATGGATTTTCACTATATATATATAGGCCATTTTTTATAAATGACTCTCGTAATTAGTAGTGACAAAATATATCACTGCTATTCGCTAACAATTTCCAACATTATTACTCAGAAGTTCTCAATGATTATAAAAATTATAGGGAGATATAATAGTTTAAGAATCCGACAAACTTTTAAAGACTGCATTTCAATTTATATGTCTGCATATATTTATATATGTCGCCTCACAAAATCACATGATTTTGAACTTCCCTACTTAATTTGAAAAGAAAATGAAATAGGATTTTTTTTTCAAAATAGAAATTTCTTATTTTGTTTAACCATATAAAATAGTGTTCCACAAATATATTTACATTTTATCTAACTCCAATTTCCCCATTCTAAAAAGCTACATATTGAATTTAACACGGGGACGATATTTGCTTAGGAGATAAACCGCTCTAACCTCTTTCTAATTTCCTATTTTGCACTTTCAAACTTTCTTAAAGCTTTTTTGTTTTTTTTTTTAAATTATTAGAAGCAAGAGATTTTCCCTACCTTGAGTTTAGTTAGATTCCTTTGTCATTCATCAGAATTCTCCTTCATTGTTGTCTCTAAGCATTTCCTTTGATGCCTTTCTTCCATTATGTTCTCTCCTTTTCTCTCTTTTCTATGGATCCAACGTCTTTTGTGGAGCATGTGGTTGTAAAAAACACTGCTTCTCCCCATGAGCCTCCTCTTTTAGCTACTAAGAGGATCTAGAGTCAAGAAGTTAGGGATCCCTCAACGTTTGACAAGCCAAGATACTTACAAACTTTTATTGCCCCCTCTTCTTCTAAGGGTACCCTAAGCTGTCTTCCCCAATTAAAGTACTTTAATAAGGAACAACAAAGTAGACAAACACTTTGGTGGATTTTTTTTACATATAAAAGGATGGTTTTCCCTGTAGTTCATCATTGGGCTATGAACAACTGGTCAAAATCATGTTTAGAGAGTATTTTGTTAAATGAAGATGACTTATATCTTAAATTTTATATACTCAAGTAGTATGTAATGGATTTTAGAATCAGAAATATGCTTAAAGAACATAAATCTTAATCATATACCTTTTTGGATTAGATTTCATGGCTTGTCCCTTAAATGTTATATAACTGAGGGGCTGAGTCACTTGGCTAGTGTAATTAAAAAACTCCTCTACTTGGATGAAATGATAACCATTGTAAAGAGGGTCGGATATGTAAGAATTTGCATACAAGTTAAGCTAAATACTGACCTACCTGATACTCTGCCTATCATGAGCTTAGGGGAACATGGTGAATTACTTAAAACATTTCAAATAGGAGTTGTAGATGAACTTCTTAAGCTCCAACCCACTTTAGAACTTGGGGAAGTTTCTATAGTGAGGGAGAACATAACCCCTAAGGAAAATAGGAAAGCCTTGGAACCTCAAGAAGAACAATTGAGAGGAGAACTCTCTAGAAGCTGCCTTAGGGTCATAACCATAAACAAATATGATTACTAGAAGAAAAAAAGGTAAGAATCCAAGAAGAAAGGGTTGATAAGCCTTCAATCTTCCTTATGATCTTAACATGGAATGTTAGGGGCGTGAATTACCCAAAAAAAATAAAAGATTATCTAAATTCAAAAAGAATTTTTATAGTTAGAACATTGGAGACAAATATAAAAGATGTCAGGCTTCATTATTGTAGAGCAATCATTGGAAATAATTGAGAATTCATATATAACCATCAATCTTATCATCTTGGTTGAGTAATAGTGGGATATAATCCCAATATAGATAAAATCACTTAATAATTGGCATCTGACCAATTCTTTCACTAGAGGTATGGTTAGGTTCTAACAACTTGAAATCACCCTTGTTTATGTTTCCAACTTTGAGTTTGAAAGATCTAAGCTATGGAATGATCTAAAATCATTAGGGAAGTCTATTAATAACCCTTGGATGGTAGCTGAAGATTTTAAATACACTCTTTTCTCCTAGGAGTCTGAAGGAGATAGTCAAAGATGTAGAAGCAGGAATAATAGCTTGCAGAATTTTCCAAGCTTTTCTCTTCTTTCATACATGAGCTATAAGGGAGCTTATTTTACATGGAGTAATATATAGGGAAACAGATGGATGATTGGAAGTTATATCAAGCATTAGTAAATCCTTTATGGCTTCCTAATTTCAGTTCTAGTTCAACACATTTTTAATCAAGCTATTTGCTTATATTATACTCCTATAGATGTATCCTTAAGCGTTGGAACTGGTTATGTGAAATTTCTATTTAGGTTCAATAATTTTTAAACTAAATTTGAAGGCTTTAATGATGCGGCGTAAGGGTACTAAACATCTAAGTCCATGGTTATGATTCCTTTAACGTGGTGAAGAAACTTAAGAATGTTAAATTGAAACTCAAGAAGTTGCATGCCACAAAGATCAAGAGCAATTATTTGGCTATTACAAATGCTAGGAATGCATTATACTCTATCCATTCATAAGCTTGTCTATTTCCCAATGATTGCTCTATTAAAGCTAAGGAGAAAGAGGCCTAAAATTCTTTATCTCAAGCACTTGATAACTGTAACTCTTTACTCAAGCAAAGAGTAAAAGTGAACTAGCTCAAGGATGGTGACAAAAATACCAAGTATTTCTATAACTCGATCTTATATAGGTGAAGCATTAACAAAATCTGCCCTTTAAAGGCTATAGATGGTATAACCATTGATAAAATATTGACATAAAAACTCTAGTGTCAATCATAAGATTTCATATGTACTCCCTGCTAGTCTAATTCACACTTACTAGAGCTCAAAATCTTATCAATGACTCAATCCCTTAGGATTAAAAGATCTTCTTTTCGAGACCTTCAGTGAAATGGATGTTTGAAATGCTTTGTTTAGCCTTAAACCTGAAAAGTCACCTAGTCCATATGACTTTAATATTTTTTTTCTTTCAAAGCACCTACCATCTCATAGGGAATTTGATCACCAAGCCTATTTTGGAAAATTTCTCCTCAGGTTTTATGCTCAAAGAATTAAACAAGACTCTTGTCTGTCTTATTCCTAAGAAACACGATCCTGAATCCTTGAATGATTATAGGTCCATCTCTCGCTGCAATGTGGTCTACAGAATTATCTCTAAAATGCTTGCTAATAGGCTCAAAATCTCGCTAGAAAGTATCGTGAAGGGGCATTTATACAAGGTAGGAACGTTGGTGATAATTTAATCTTGGTTCAAGATCTCTTTAAGGGGTACAAACGTAAGAGATGGGAGGAGTTACTTAATAAGGGTGGACTTTAGGAGGGATTTTGATAATGTGAATTGGAGATTTATCTTGGATTCCCTAATTGCATTTGGCTTTCTAGAACAGTTTGTTACTTAGATTCATGGTTCTGTTTGTTTTACTTCTTTCTCCATATTAGTCAATGAGGACCCCGCTCATTCTTTCTAAGGGACTAAATGACTTGACCAAGGAGACTCCGTCTCAGAAGGTCTTACTAAGATTAATTACTCATAGAATTGATAAAGCCAGATCACAACTTTCGGTTTCACTTTCATTGCTAAAAACTGAAGTTGTTCAATCTATTCACTAATGATTTTGATTTCCATATTCTTTTCTCACTTTTTATTCATTAACTCTATATGTTAAAGGGTAACAAAAAGCAACAAATTAGTTGTAAATTAGGGATTTTCATATTTAGTTTTTCTTGGTAGAGAGTTCTTCTCCTGTTCATAAGAAGCAATTAGTCTTGGTCGTGTTTATCTCACAATCAAAGTTAGACAGTGTGAGTGATACGAAAGTTTTCAATTATTGTGACAATTATACGTAGTATGTCGTGAGAAAAAATCACAACAATAAAATCATGCTAATTAAAAAAGCTAAAACTCAATGCTACAACAACGATGATATGTACAATTTTCAATCATGATAGGTACCGTCTTACAGGAAATTGTAAAAAAGAGTCACCTAAGGTTAAAAAAAATATTTTTTAAATAAATTACAAAATACATACATATCAGTATAATTAAGTCAAAGTAACTGAGAATAACCCTAATGGATAAAATATATGAAGATGAGAAAGTGACTACCATGTAAATTGTAAAGTGTTAGAATGATATGTAATTTATTATTGATCACCACCCAACATTTTAAACTTGAAGTTGAATGATGTCTCATTATGGCATCAAAGCTTTGTGTAATTAAGAGACTTCAAATTGAAGTTATGTCATTTCCATTCTTTTAATATGTGAATATTGTATTTGTTTATATGAGGAGGTGTGTTAGGACTTAGGATAATATATGATCTATTTTTGGCTCAGTTTTGAATTGAATGATTCTTTTAAACAAAAATGGCACGAAAATTTTCAGGCCATGGTATGTCCACGTATAGATATATATAAGATGGCATGGTGGCGAATAGGTGTTGAAACCATCATATCCAGAAGATCATGTAAAATTGATTGACGCTGCCATCGGGGCTTCGATTATAGAGTGATGAAGAGGGCAGGAGGCTAATGATAAACCATATCCAACATCAGCCCTGATTCTCTTGCCTTTCACGAAAGTCAACTCCTTTGGATTTCAGCACAGAAGGAATAAATTTATGTATAAAAAAGAGATACCATATTCCATGATTGGATGAGAAAACTAAACCCTAATGCATGCGTGGATGAGGAAAATCATTCAGTGGGTAACCATAACCTGTGGATTGGGAATATATTCTTTCAGGTTTCGGCGGCTATAAATGGGAATATGTTTGCAAATAGACATGTGAATCCAGTGAAGCATGGACTGAAGAGGAAGAGAGATCTAACATGAAACTAATGGCCTTGTTTACAAGCCAAGGATGAATTGCCTGCAGCAGTTAGCAGTTCATCTCCAGGCAATTCAACTTGGCTAGTTTGACAAGCTTTTATTCTCATGCTAGGCCTTCTCTTCTTCACTAACATTAATTCAAGCCACTTACTGCTTTATTGCTAAGTATTGTTTTCCTAATTCCAGTGAGATCACTTGATGAGTGCTTAGATATAGATAGGAGAGTTGTTTAGTAGCCATGAATGACTTGCCCAGTCCATCCAAAGACTTGTTTGCTGCAAAACCCTTAGTCAACTTGGCTGCTATTTAGCAATCTCTTGTCGTCCATGCAGTCACGCTCAACCAAAATACTCTCTTTATGCCAACTTCTTTAGTTTGCATAAACGTATAAATATTCTCGCATCCAATTGGTGATTGATTTTTAAAAGGAAAAAGATTATGAAATTTTGTAGTCATGATCAGCTCCTAATTAAATTAAAGAAAAAAAGAAAGACTTTCATTTTCTATATATATATATATATATATATGTTTTAAGTGACTATTGTTGGTGCATAGTTTCCTCCACGACTCCTAATTTAATTTTGCACCAGTAATATTGTCGTTTCATGTTTCTTGCTGTATAATTGTGCTCAATCAGCGGAAAGGCCAACTTGATTCATCATGTTCAATGCTCTCAGAAAGGCAACCGCCTGTCCATTACTTGGAGTCCAGATCCCCTGTCCAATATTATGGTGTCTTATTGTGTCCAATAAATCTTAGCCATTTATTTATGTAGGGTCCGTATGGGACCTGCGTAGGTCCCGCGGAATAAATGGTTGAGATTCTATGAGACAGAATAAGATAGAGTAAAATTGGACAAAGGATCTGATTTCCATTACTTGAGCTCCTAGGACATGATTTGAGCTCACACCGTCCTCCTTTTCTTCAACACCCTTTTGGCCTCATCCAAATTAGATTGGATCATATTTCCGATTTATAAGATCAAAATATTAATGTACATACTAACTTATTTTTTTTTCTCTATCTCAATAAAGTTCATGAATTTGGTGGTTCTTTTCGCATCATTTACAAGCTTAAGTATTCCTATAACAGGGTAAATCAGCAGACTTTGGCTCGCTTAGAACCATGAAACAAATATTCAATTAATGAAGCTTTTATTCGTAGATAAATCAAGAAGAATGATACATGGTTGTGGTATAATAATTGGAGCTCAGGGGAACCAAAATCTTTCATCTCAAACATATACTGAAGTCTCAGGCTAAAGTGAAGGAATTTATGAAAGAAAATGATTAATCTATCATGCTTAGGGACTTCATTAATATCTCTATCTTATTATGTCTTACAAGCTTGATCAAATCCTAGAGGATAATTTTCTTTGACTAAAAAATTATCCTAACATCCATACCAATAGACCATGCTATAAGGTGTTTAGGGAACAAAGACTTGGTAACTTAGAGCAACCTAATTTGGTTCAAGCATAACTGGCCTAAAGTTGCATTCATCAATTGGTTTGTTAGTTTATGCCTTACAACCAATCGAATAGTTATAGTTTAGTAACAAAATAATTTAAAGGTATTCTTTATCTTGTACATATTTAAATGTATAAGAAAAATTCCATGAGATAAATATAGTTTGTAAATAAAATTATAATTATGAGATTCATAATGTATTTATATATTATTCCTAAATTGTTCCTAGTCATCGTTCTATTGAGAGTTTGAGACTGGATATTAATAGAATGTAAAAAGATAAGCACACATTATATTTTTCCTTATGAAGGAAGTAGTCAATCTCATAGACTAAAGTATGAAGATACTTAAACAAACATGTGGGTGCTTGTTAGAGAACAAATTTACTAACTGATCCCATATAAGAAATCTATTTGGAACCTTACTTGTATATTTATGAAAATTCTCAATGTGATAATTTTGTAAGTGATCCTTTGAATTGATATCTTTAGAGTTATCTTGTATAAGAATTGCTATGTTTTGATACTACTTATAACTTATTCAAATTAAGGATAGTTCATTCGGTAATCATTGGATATACGTGAACTATATGGAGATAACTGAGTGATTAAGATATAATTCATCACCCTAAAGTAATTAGAGAAATGTTTCATTGTTCTCGATTAGTATTGATTCAGGAAATTCTTGAATAAAGTGGAATGATGTTTTATAAATAGTTTATAAGTGTCATTAATTGAAACAAAAGTTAATGATGGAGAACTAATACGATTGCATTCAAAATAGAGCAGATATTAATTTTATGCTCCATACCTAATCAGAATATTATATGATGAAAAGATTGAATTATACAAAATATTATGCACAAAAAGCTCAATCAAACATATTTTGATATTCTTAAAAATTTGAGTGGTTATAATGTGTTGTTAGACATCAATTTTGATTTATTAATATAAATGGTTTAAGCGGATAATTAAAAATAAATTAAAATAATTTAATTTATCTAATCAAAATATAATTTAGGGCTATAATTTGTATCCATTTTCAACATACTTGGGAACCTATTAAATTTCACATAAAGAATGGGTTGAAGAGAGTAAGGATATTTTAATAAAGTTGAACTTAATAGTAAAATTTGAGAAAATTTATAATTAATTATGAGATATTTAATACATAAGGATCAATATAAGATATTATATCTTAATTAGGAAAATTGATATTTTATTAAAATTATTTGTACATCAAATTGTAGTTTAATTGAAATTAGAATTTAGTTTTAATTAAATTACTAAAATGCTCAAAATCTATTATAATAGGCTTAGGAGGTGCTTGGTTAATGGGTTTGAGAAGAGGTTAATAGGTAAAGAATGAAAAGTGAGTGGTTGATTGTTGATTATTATTATAGGGGCAATAGTTTGATATCCTATTTTTTTGAAAATCCTCCATACCCTCCATGGTGGTT
>JANKOD010000192.1:27366930-27377454 GCA_026284645.1 Erythroxylum acuminatum
AACTAGCCATTTAAGAAAGGGAAAAGGTCCTTCCCTTTAATTCACTATTTCTCTGAGTTTCTAGAACATTTCCGTTGGATTTTTTTTTCTTAAATCTTATTTCACACATTGTATTTACTGATTTTTAATATTGTGAATTTTTGAGTATTTCTTGTCCGAACAAAAAGTAAAAGGAAGAGCTTTTAATCTTACATTTCTGAAGGCTGATTAATAGAGAGTCCTATAACAAAGGCATTTTTGGAGAACGGTGTTAAATTCAGTAAGAAAATATAGAGTTGGTGTGTGGCTTCTTAATTAAATAGATAAGATCGGTTTAGTTATTTCCTTTCTTTAACTAATTAGTATCTAAAAAATTGTCTTCTTTATTAGATATACTGATATACTTGTAATTGATTTCAGTTTGTGTTTGTTTTAGGGTGATGCATTAATCTTTAGATGTTGGGATTTCAGTTTTCAGTCTTCATCGATCTATTAAAAGTTTTAAGTTCTTTTTTGTTCATAGTTTTTAATGTTTTTCAATATTTGTTAGTTATTTTTAACATTTTAGTATCATGTTTTTACAATTTGTAGATATCTAATTGCTATTAATGGTTCAATTTTGGATCATTTAAGTTAGATTGACATGTAGTAGTGTGTGCTTGAGCTTCTCACATCCATTTATTGCGACACCCATTTTTAGATTCAATATCAATCTTTGTTCCCTTTCTTGAGTATTATTAGTGTCATCTAAGAATTTGTTATGCTTGTCTTCTTTAGCTTGTATTGGGCATTAGGGTAGGAGTGGTGCCTTTGACTTTTGATGATCGAACAAAGGCCAGTCCTTCGGTGAGTTTTGGATCTAGAAGAAGAAAAGATGTGGACAGATTACGAATAGATTCTTGAAACATAAGGACTCTTACAGGGAAGTCTTTAGAATTAATAGAGACTTGAGATAAATATGACATTCGTTTAGTGCGTCCAGGAGATATGGAGGATGGGGGCTAAAGCAAAAGGGATTATTTGCTTAAAGATTGTGGTGAAGGGATTATTTGCTTAAAGATTGTGGTGAAGGGGGTTGCTTTAAGTGTTAACCATTTATTAGGCAATTATAATATTGATTATTGGACCGTAAAAATTCCTATCTTATGTTAATATCTTTCTCAAAACTACTAACAACTAATCCATCAGTTGATTAATATATATCTTTCTATTTGAAACCCCTAGGTTTGCATTATCCATATATAAATTTCACTATTAGGTTTGACTCTAATCCAGAGGATTTATGTCCACCTATCTCTAGATTTGTATGCAACTCTTTCCAATTATAGCAAATATATTTATACAAGAGAATTTCTCAATCTCAATTATCTAAAATCAAATCATGAACTAATATTCCAGATATATTAAAATAAGAATAAAATGCATAATTACATCTCAATAAATTAATCAATAAAATTGCATTAAACAAAAGATAATGTTATCACAACTTAGGTTTATCAAACCTAGGTAGTAAATAAATTTAGTTCCTACTCATAAAAAACAAAACCAAAGACAAATATGTAGAATAACTAATATAAAACAAAGAAATTATAATTCTAAATCTCCCATTTTCTTCTAATATATCTTCTTGCAAAACTAGATTAGATGTTGTTATCTATTAGATCTTTTGATGTATTCTTCATGTTTTCCTCATTCCTTGATTAGAATTGTCATCTCTTTATGTTTCTAATGACTAAAAATTACTTAAAAACTTGCATCTTATTGTTTTGCTTCCGTTTATTTCCTTTTATAATAAAAACTAAGGTTTATGGAATATACATGTCAATATATGTGGGTGTGTAAGTGACCGTATATCTCAAAAATACCTAAATTTGTGATTTTTACAAGGGCACAGAGACTTACACAAGCAACATATATAGTCGTGTATGCCAATATATGCGAGCGTGTAACTTCACATGACTAAAAACAATATTCTTCAATCTTCAAACATTTATTGAGACTTACACAGTCACTATACATGGTCATATAAAGTTGCTTCAAATCTTTGTTCCACGCCATAATTTCATTTGAATTCTTCTTCTTTTGGTCTATAAAAGCAATTACCACCTATAGATGCACTTGAAGTGAATTAAGTACCAAAAATACAATAAAAGTATTAAATAAGAAGCAAAACATATTCAATATGTATTTATAATTATAGTCAAATAAGTATTTATCAAACATCCACATACTTAAGCTTTTGCTTATCCTCAAGCAAATCATAATCTAAATTATCAATCTTACACATCCATCCCTTATTAACCTCAACCTATCCATTCATACTCTAAATCATCATATCATATTAATCAAATTAACATGCAATTAGAATTAAGTTATCGTAAAACTAACCTTCATAAGTCAATATCAATAATAATCACATTGATGATCTTTTTGAAATAAAAAACACAAATATTTACACCCTCACCAAGGTTTCACTCAATGCATTTAAGTGCTTAGGGTGAAAAATTTAAGAACTCTCAAATCCACGTATAGAAGAATTCTTAACTATAAGCATGCAATATTATCATATCTCCATCACTTATAAGTAAATTAGAAACAAAAATCAAAAGGTCTTATCACTAGGTTTTAATGGGGCTTAAGTAAGGTATGATTGAGATAATAAAAGGTTGATAAAATTGAAGGAAATTTACAAAAAAAAAAAGATTTCAATAATTATAAGAAACTTATTCTTCACAATACATAGGTGCTTCATATTATAAATCCATTGGTACCATAACTTTAACACATTTTTTGAATGTCAATGATGTACCAACAATTAGAGAAATATTGGATCTTTTCAAATTTTAAGTTTCAAACAATCAAGTAATATAAATATCCTTCATGGTTCAAATTAATAAAAAGGCTTTTAAAAAAGATAAAGGTTGATAATGGGGTTATATTCAATGAAAAAACCAAGGCTCAAAGTTGGTTACTCCTAAGGTATAAAATATGGTAGGGTAATTATCAAAGAAATAGGCTAAACAATTATTGAATCTAAATGCATTTATTAGTTCAATACTTCTAATTTAATATATAAGGTCTTAATATGCATAATAAAAAGTAAGTTATAGAATTATCCAACTATGCATGATAACACATATAAAAGAATAAAAGAGCTTGAAATATTGATTTATTTGCTCATAGGCTCAAAAGCTCACATAAAAAATAGTCTTATGTGTGTAAATAATAGGCAATTTTAATTGAAATTGATGATCTCAATGATTACAAAACATATGACTTATAAAAGTCAGTTTATTCTAGCTTTCATCCTTTTGCATACTAATTCACTTTAATAATCAATAATGATCTTAAGTATTTACGGACATATTTTAACTAATTGAGAATATTAGTTAACAAAATTTAATAAAAAAGATCATAATAAACTTAAGAAATCCCTTCCCTCACTTAAAATCGTACATTGATCCTAATGTACATAATATAAGCAAAACTAAATAAAAGGTAAGAAAGGGTAAGAAATTGATACTAGCTTCCTTAAGTAATACGAATTACAGTGTTCTGAATTTGATGAAGGGTCCATCCGATATTAGATACAATAATTCTTGCAAAATATAAATAAAAAGGAATAAAAAGATAAAAGAAAATAAAAATAAAGAAAATAAATAAGAAACATGGAAGTAAAAATAAAATAAATGAAAATAACATTACAATCCTATTCTAACATCAAAATAAAAACAAAATGAAATAAAATTTAAAAACAAAACCTATCTTAATTTTTGTGTTGCCTCTCCAGTAGCGCTTGTTTAACATGGTTACCTCGACGTACCCTTCATATTTACCATTAACCTAGGTCTATAATTAATAACTTGCTTCCATCCATTTCTTCTCATAGGGCTTTCGTATCCTATAAATAAGCCATATGTTATAAGATGTTGATAAAGACAGATTATCAAATTAATAAATCCAATTGATTCCATTAATGCTACTTTTGATAACAAATTGTTAACAAAATAAGGAATATTAAATGTCTCTAAATCTTTAGTTGACTTTTAAACAATTTGTCTTGTGGGAAGTAGCAACCATCCGTATTCAAGGTGACTACCAACAATTCATCAATAGTTTTCCTTATTTGGCTCCTCCTCTTGTTCTTCCTCAATCACCTTTGTCCATTCTTCGACTTTCTCTTCTTGGACAAAGACTTCCTCCTCCTACTTTTCTTCTTCTTCAATCATCATTTTCCACTCTTTTATTTCCTCTTCTTCTTCCTCTATCATTTGTTTGTCATTCTCTTCTAAAGCAACCATTACCTCCTCGTCTTCTTATAATGCAACTTCATTCATGAAATCAACCTTCTTCTCTTCTTCACCCAGAGGCATTAGTAAGCTCAAATAATATATTTTATTATGCTCAATGTATTTAGGTGAAGAAAATCTCTCTTCAAATTCACATCGAATAGCTTCACTTTTGGCAAGGTATTCCATTATTATATATATAAGTTGCTCTTCTTACTACTGTTTCTGTAAATATTTACTTGAGGCATAATTATTCCATCCATAAGCATAAAGGTTGCTCCACTATGAATTATAAATATTCTTATAAGGTGCACTCTGAGACAAATTTTGCATGTGTAGTTGCTCCCACATATAATTTGGTGCTCGACATTCATGATTAATTGTAATAATTACTCCTACAAATTTCGCAACATGACATAGTTAATTATTAGTTGGGCCTTCAAAAATATGTCACGGTACCTCTCTTTCCAAAATTATGATGTTGCCATAACCGATGGCATATCGTAACTCCCATGAAAATACTGTCTGGTCCATCCTTCCATTACGGGTTGTAGCTATAGCAATGAATCTCAAATCCTAATAATAAGCCACGAACTCAGAGTCAAAGTAGAGAAGCTCAAAATATATATAAATGAAAAGGTCTAAAATAAAATAAAATAAAAACAAAAATAATGGTTAGATTAATAAAATCTAGGCTTTCCTAATATTATTAGTCCTCGGCAACGACACCAAGAACTTGATTATGCTTATAAGAAATTTACCAATATTTAGATACGTACAGGTTGATCCCACGAGGACTGTAAGTACTAATAATTACCTTTTTTCTAATATCTAACTATTGATTCATATTGTGGATTTAATTAAAAATTAAACTAAATAACTAAACTAAAATTTAAAACAATAACCAACTAATAATACCAAGGTGATGAATCCCTGTGAGAATCCTTAAATATTAACCCTTTATCATGCAATGATATTATTGTTTATTGGATCTTGAAAATTTCTATCTTATGTTAATATCTTTATCAAGACTTCTAACAACTAATCCATTAGTTGATTAATATAAATCTTTCTAATTAAAACCCTTATAATTGCATTATTCATTTATGAATTTCACTGTTAGGTTTGACCCTAATCTAGAGGATTTATGTCGACCTATCTCTAGGATTGCATACGACTCCTTCTAATTATGGTAAATCTATTCATACAAGAGGATTTCTCAATTTTAACTATAAGCAATCAAATCATAAACTAATATTTTGAATATATTAGAACAAGAATACAACGTATAATTGAATAGTAATAAATCAATCAATAAAATTGTATTAAAAATGATCAAATCATATTGTTATTACAACTTAGGGTTAGTCACGCCTAGGCACTAAATAAATTTAGTTCCAACTCATAGAAAACAAAACCAAAGACAAATATGCAAAAGAACTAATATAAAACAAATAAATCATAATTTAAATATCCCTTTTTCTTCTAATGGATTTCTTGCAAAACTAGATTGAATGTTGTTATCTATCGAATATTTCGAGGTATTCTTGGTGGTTTCCTCGTCCCTTGATCAGAATTGTTGCCTATTTATGTTTCTTATGACTCAAAATTACTTAAAAACTTGCCTCTTCTTATTGTGCCTCCATTCGTATCCTTTTATAGTAAAAGCTAGGGTTTATAGGATATAAATGATCAACATACATTGGTGTGTAAGTGACAGTGTATCTGAAAAAAAAAACCTAAATTTATGATTTTACACAGGTACAGAGACTTACACAGAAAACATACACAGCCGTGTATATCAATATATACGGGCATGTAACTTCACATAACCAAAAATAATATTCTTCTATTCTTTACACACTTACAAAGATTTACATAGTCACTATACATAGTCGTGTAGGATCCAAGTTGCTTCAAATATTCGTTTCATGCCATGATTTCATTCGAATTTTTATCCTTTTGGTCCATAAAAGCAACTATCACCTAGAAATAAAGTTGAAGCGTTAAGTACCAAAAATACTCTAAAACTATTAAATAATAAGTAAAGCACATTAAATAATAAGTAAAACACATTAAATATGGTTTATAATTATAGTCAAATAAACATTTATCATATGCCCTCTCTTAAGGCACATATGTATATCCAATTAGGCAACTGCCACCTTTCAATATGCAATTTAACCTAATCAAATTTATCATGATTACAATTAATTTAGTTGGTGATCACTAAAGTCTATGATACTTTCATTCTCTAATGCTAAAGTATTTATTCTCTTAGTGTATAAATTTTACTTCATCTTTCCCCTTTATATAATCCTTAAAATTGAATATGTGAAGATCAAACATAAATTCAAGATTAAAAATAAAGAGAATAGGTTCAACTAAATAATTTAATTACTTATTAATAATTTAAGAACCCATCCCTTACTGTATCTTTAATTCTAACTAGGTTTTTAACTACTGAGCATAACAAAACCAAAACTAAAGCAAAATAATATTAACATAAAAAATGGAAGAAAGTCTAGGAAAAAATATTACAAGCTCATCTAAATCTTTCTCTAAATCCCTCTTTGATGCATTAAAAAAAAAGAAAAACTTAAAACTCAAAGCTTAGTGATAAAGGAGGTTGTCACTAGCTTTTAAAGTCTTCTATAAGAAACCCACCCTAATAAGAGTATTTATAAGCTATAATTATATAAAAGAGTTCTAAGGTGTTTAAACTTGTAATTTTGCATGTCTTTGGATTACTTGTTATGAGAATCAGTGCCTACTACACTTTTAAACTGATGTCATTTTTTTAAATTTTCTAGTTCAGTGTGACATTGGTATTATTTTAGGTCTTACACAAAGTTTTAGCCTTTTGACTTTGCTTTCAATTGATTTTAAAATTCTCTTAAATAGGCAACTACACAAAAAATTATGCTTAAATATGTATTATATCTTTAAGATCATCGCCTACAAGACAATAGATTTAATATAGAAAAATATCATATAACTCCATATAAAATATGACACAAAAAAATACTAAATCACAACTTATCTAACTTCTACAACAAACCTGCAAAATATGAATTTGTCATGCATCTTCAAAACACAACATTGTATTTAAGAGCTTAAAGAGCAATTGCAAAAATGTTTTGAAGAGGAAGAAATAATTTCTTTAAGAGATTGCTTGGTCTTAGTTGCAATTTGAATATGATTGATGTCATTGGGTCGTTTAGAGAGAGGCAATGTAAGTTGGTTAAGGATGCCGACATAATTTAAATCAGTAAAATAACTTGGAATGAACATTCGTTAAACTTTGAGTACTCGACGTAAGTATATTACAAAGGAGCACTCAATAACTGTATGAAAACAAACTACAAATATGCTTTGCCAAATATGATTTTATTCACTTAATCCTTTGCTAAATATGACTAACTATTGAGCTTGTGATTAGTAGAAAAATTTAAGACTTTTTCTTCTATGAGAGATTCAAGTTTTCTAGGCGACTTAACACTTTTTAATGCAAAAAAATTAAAAATAGAAAGCAATCACCAAATCACTCAAAACACGTATGGCTTTGATAAGGATAAGGGAACAAGTAGCCGCGCATATATCGAGCTCTATCATTTAGAACAAAATCTTTCCTTAGGTGGCAAAATGCCATCGAGTCATTGACTTCAATTGGGCTGTGCCAAGTGGATAAAAAGTTGACATTCTCATGAAGAATGCAAAGTTACGACTTCCGATAAAGGACATCGAATCTTCCGTTTGATGGGTTGCAGTGAGTTGAGTTTCAAAGTTGTGGTCAAATTTCAGATGCCGTTCGAGTTCTGTTTCATTATATGCCATGCATCGTTACCGAGGTCAACGACAATTGTGTACATCACGCAACAGGATGGAAAGGAAAGTAGATTAGATAAGCCAATTACGAAATAGAAGTTAGAATATACTTATCATTTTATTGTTTAAGATATTCTAAATATTTCTTTCTAATTAATTTGGAAAACATTTTTATGCCCTTCTAATACGGCATTATATTGAATAGTAATAACTTTTTAAACTCTACCCGAGGACCATATCAAGATTTTCTCAAATGCAAATCAAGTTGCATATTAAATTTGACCTTCATGATCTTTCTTCTGTTCTAGAGAGGATATATTCTATTATGGGCAGCAATAATTGAAAAAAAGAAGGAAAAGGGTAGTCAAATCTGTCACGGGGAGACTTGATAATGTAAATCTGAAAGTTGGACTTATTCTTCTTATCGCCATATATATAGGGATTTCGTAGTTCAGGATAGCCATCCAAATCGGAAAACAGGAGGTACTAGAGATCTCACATAACTGAAACAAGAGTCTTTGTTTACTAGCCACTTCCAAGCAATCTGGGTAGTGGTTTGGCCTATACATGGAGTTCAGATACTCTTTTATGGGGCTTCCAGGCTCTTATTTTTCATGCTAGGCCTTCTCTTTTTCTCCAACAGGTAGTCTTCATAACAAATAATGGTGATCACTCTTCATGTTAGCGGAATGCCAGATACAAGATTGGAGGAAGAATAGTCTTACATGAGGGTAAGAGTCTGGTTTAGTAGCCAAGGATGACTTGCCCACTCCATCTGAGAGAGGTTTCAAGCTGAAGAGCCGATGTGCTAGCTTGAAACCCTTCGTTGGCTCATGGCAGGTCACCTTGGCTATGTGACTTGCTCCTATCTCTCATGCTAGACTCTTTCTTCTTCCCCATCGGTCGCTGAATTTTGTCAAGCTTTGGTTTCTGGAAATTTTAGACTTCATCAAATGAAGCTAATCATGTATTATTGGAATTCCGCGTGAAGTTGCTTAAAGCTGTTTTAGTCAAAAGTTGGGTGCAGATTGCGGCGTTGGTAGGTGTAGCTTGTGTGTCTTATATGGTTACCTGTCTGATTAATAATTTTAGATCTATTAATTCTATATCAGAATGAATGATTGTTCTTCTGTTTTGAATTCACGTTTATTTCTCTGTTGGAACTAGTTATTTTGGCGGTATTATCCAGATTAAAGAGGGCCAATCAAGCAACCTGGTGAAAATATTCATATCATTTGCTTTTTGACTTGTTAACATTGTCTATCCAAGGATTTTTCCAAATCCTGCCCTATTCATTATTGTTGTTTGTTATTATTTTATTTTCTTAGAATTGTGGCTTTTTCTACATCTGTGCAAAAGAATATGACGATAATAATTAGTGACATACACGTTTTTAATAACAAGAAGCTTCTAATCATTATTTTTCAAGCCTTTAATAAGTAAAATTCTTAAGTATATATTGTAAAATTAAAAAACAAGCATAAATAGGAATTTAACTGCTGGCCACAATATAAATAATTTGTTAAGAACTAAAGATTATTTTCTGGAAATTAGTCAGAAATCAAATACTTTCATCAGTTCCCATTAATTTCACTTGCATCTGTCCTTTGATTGTAAACCAAAGGAGGAAACATATTCTGTTTTACTAAAGTATCCAAACATATATGAGGTCTTAATTTTAATTTTGGCATTACAAAAGATCCTTTGTCTACCATTTTCGTCTGTTATAACATCTGCTGCTCCATTGCATATTTTCATTAATTGAATCAGATCATTTCAAATATTCAAAGCCTAAAGTTAGTGAATAATTTTTCACTAAAATAAGTTTTGAGTTACGCAGAAAAACAAGATGAATTAATAGAGTTTCTCTGTAAATATAATCGCATTTTATCCTTAGAAGTGAAGTCCAATCTGAAAATAAAGAGAAATTATCATTCTATTCTAATAAAATCTTAATTCTATACTTTGTTTCAGACTTCCATATATATATATATACATACTTATAGTTGCATCTTTTTTCCATTTCTAGTAAGGACGACAGTCATTTATAAGAAAGGGAAACTAAATATATTTAATTAACTAAATTAATTATTAATATGAATTATGAATAATTTGATTTTACTTAATAATTTTATTTAATTTTGTAACTAAATTATATAAAATAATTATTAATAAATATAAGTAAATTTAAATATCTTCAAAATAAATAAATTTCAAATAAAATTTGATTTAATAGTTAAAATATATTAAAAATAAATATTAATTTATAAATAAAAAGTTTTTTAAATTATTTATTTTAATAAAATAAAATATATAAGAGATTAAAATAAATTTATTTAATTAAAAATATTTTTTTGAGTTTTATATAATATTAATAATAAAATTACAATTAAACGTTAACAATTAAATATAATTTTGTTTTTATTTA
>JANKOD010000192.1:27377554-27404644 GCA_026284645.1 Erythroxylum acuminatum
ACTCAATCTCAAATTCAATTGCTCAAACTCAAATTCAATCTCATTCATCAATAATTCAACAATTCAATATTAATACCATAATAAATCACAAGCCAATTTCCACCATTCAATAATCAATAAATCACCATTTCAAATTTAATTTCCAATCCACTTTCCAATTCCAAAATGCAAAATGCCAAAATCCAATTCCAAAATCTAATTCCAAATTTCCAATTTCGGTTGAATTTCATAACTCACAAATGACAAATGACAAAACACAATCAACCGAAATCAACATCCAAATTTCCAAATTTCCATTCCATTCGGATTTCTCATTTTCATCTGAAATCTACTTCCAATTTTTTCCCCAAATCTAACACAATAACACCAAATCCACCATAATCCAACAACCAACACAATCACAGAAGCAATTATTTTCAAAATGCATGAAAAATGAAACAAAAATAAAAAACATACACCCCAAAAACAATCGGGCCTTCAGTGCCAATTCGGGTCGCGTCGGGTTGTGTTCTCCGGCTGAGCTGAGGTGGTTGTCCCGTCGTGTGGTACGTCGAAGACTCGAGGAGGACGAAGGAGAACGCTGAAGCCGGCGTGGACAACGCGAGGGAGGCGAGCCGCGAGATCAGGGAGCGCGACAGACGGACGGACGAGAAGAGGAAGACTCAAGGAGAGCACCAGAGTCCAAATCCAGACCAGGAAGGGGCGGCGACGCGGCGTGAGAGAGACAAACGGCGAGTATCAGGCGGTGGAGAGTGATGGAGACGGACGGACGACAGAGAGAAGAGAGAAGAGAGTGAGGTGGGACGAAGGTCCAGGGGGGGGCGTAGATTTTTAGGGTTAAATTTTTTATTATTTGCAAATAGGTCCCTAGGAATTTTAGATTTAACGGAATTACCCGAAATTTTTCGGTATTTGTGGTACCGGCCGGTACTGGCCAAAATTTTTGACCGATACTTTTGTACCCGTATCAGTACCGGTTTTCAGCCGGTAAGGTACGAAATTTGTACCATTGGGCCATTCTCTTCTTCCCACGATCAAGAATGGTCTTTAATTATATTGTAATATTTTCTATTGGCGAAAGATGATTGCAATTGTACTTTCAATAAACAAAATAGTATTCGATGAAGATATGAGACTGGTTTGATGGCCAATGATGACTTGCCCACGTCACCATCCAAAGATGTTCCATAATGTCAGTGATGGTTTCGTTGAAACACTAAATAGAATTAGAACCCTTTGTTGGCTCCAGGCCGTTCTACTTGGGCTGCCAGACGACTTCAATGGTTACACTCTTTCTTTCTAACCAATTTCGCAAATTGCAAAATTTTGTATGCATATAGAAAACCACATATGAAAAAGGCAAAATGGCTCGTCTAGACATAGTATAATGTCATCGTTAGGTTTGGCATTTGTTTTCTCTATCATTGCAAAATCAGTGATCGTCTCATCAAAAGTTTTAATATATTTTTTTTCTCTATCATTTTTGGTTCCATCATATTCTATTTTCATCGTTAGGTTTGGCAAAATAGTCTTCGATCTGGTTCATTTAGAAATTAACGCACTTAATTTCAGTTGATTAGGTTTTAAAGTTAAGTTCAAAATTTTTTAATTTTCAAGCTTTAAGGAAGGCTCAAGCTCGAACTTCATGATCCGGTGTCACACATAACCCAACATATATATATAATTTAATTAACCATTTAATCTAGACGTCTTCCCTTCTTCTTCTCCTATATAAGATTTCACTCAAGTGTGCTTCCATCAAACTTCTTTGATTTGCATCTTCTTCTTTTCTTCTTCTTCTCTCTGAGATTTTTCTCAAATCTCATGTTTGTTCTTCTCTTAAGCCTCTTAGTAGTTAATCTTTATTGTGATTGTTTTTTTTTCAGAAAATTCCTATATTGTTGCTTTTTCTAACTATTGTATAAGAGTAGAGATTTGAAACTTTTATATTCCAAAATAAAACTAAATTATTCTAGATTTGGATTAGGATTATTGAGTTTAGATTGAACTAAGTAGAGAAGGATGAATTTGGAAATAGAAAGGTGAATGATGATGATGGAGAGAGGTTTATGGGTCAGGCTGGGTCAAGGCGAGTCAAAATTCAGACGGGCTTCCAACTACTCAAAATTTGGCCGAACTCAAACTTAGACGCCATAAGTTAGACCCAAGTAGGTTTTAGGCTAGAATTGGGCTATCTTAAGGAGCTTTATGTCAGACTCAAATAGTCTCAATCTCGATTCAACCCAAATAATTACTCAACTCTATCATCATTGCTTGCCAATAAAAGAAAAGTTGAATATGTCTATAAAATTATTGAGTCTGTTGAAGATCCCTAGCTCCTAGAGTATAAGTGAAAGTAAAGTTATGGAAGTAAGTAATTAATAAGTACCATTATAATCTCAGTTTGCTGATCAATTTTTTGTTATATATTTTTTACCTTTTTAACAACTAAACTTCAAGTTATCACATTATCTAATTTAATTAATTGTCAAATTATTGAAGGTTTTGGTTAAATATTTAAGTATTTATTGGCCATTTCATGCCTACAAATAATATATAGGTCTACTTATGTCACTAGTTCCTATATGCTTTTCAATATGTCCTATAGATTATTATTACAACTTTCCCAAATTTCGCAAACTTTGTTTACTCATGAAGCATTCAATTCAAAGCTTTTCCTTTTAATTAGTACAAAAAGCTATCTTTTAAAGAAAATAACTATTTGTTTGGTTGATTAGAGAAAGTTAGAATATCAAGTTTGTTATTATGATTCTTTGTTAATCATTTGGGGCTCCTTCTGTTTATAATCATAAGTTTCATATATTGCCTCTTCAGGAACGAATATCCAATGTTATATACAATATTGTCAATGGAAAATCCGCTCATGTTAAAGAGCAATATGCTCTAATTCACAACCCTATCAAGGATGGAGGCAATCTTGAAAGGCTAACAACCAAGTAAGGTCATCTAATAGTTAGACTGCAATAAACTATCTGAAGAAAAAAAAAGAACAGATATTAAAGAAGAATTGACAGAAAATATATATTTTATTTTATCAGTTGAGCTTGCTTAAATACAAAAATCTTTAACTGAAATTTGAGAGAAACAAGGAAAATATAAGTAAAAATAAGCAAAATATCAAGACCTACAACTCAGTATGGCTCCTAAAAGACAACAATAATTAACTAAAAAATAGCAATAACTATTCTAAGACTTGGTCTTCAAACTGGACACGTTTCTAAAACACAATTCTCAACGTTTGACTTGTTCAACAGCTTCTAAGGCATGATTTTCATACTCCTCCTTACCTTTGAAGCCACTAACTCCCATTTTTATCTTCAGTTCTTCAAAATTGATTCTGGACAAGGCTCTGGTGAATACATCAGCAATTTGATCTTCTGATCTTCTTAAATTAATGAAACTTCTCCTTCCTTCTAAATCTCTCTTAGAAAGAAAAATTTCATCTTAAAATGTTTTGTCTTGCTATAAAACACTTGATTTGAGGAGATTGAAATGGAAGCCTGATTATCAGCAAAGATTTGTGTTGATTCTTGTTGCTTCAAACTCAAATCTTAAAGTATTTTCCTCAACCAGATGGCTTGATTTACTGTAGCAGTTGCAGCGATGAATTCAACTTATGCATTACTTTGAGCAATAGTTTCTTGCTTCTTTGAGCACTAAGTATCCAAACCTGAACCAAGGATAAAATAGAATCCAGTTGTGCTTTTCATATCATCAACTGATCCTGCCCAATCACTGTCAGAAAAACCTACCAACTGAAATTGATCACTTTTAGCATACCTAATTCCATAATCAACAGTTCCTTTAACACATAGGAGAATTCTTTTAGTAGCCTGCATGTGTTCTTCACTTGCGCAGTGTATGACTATAGAGAGAAGACTTACAACCTGCACTATATTAGGCTTAGAAGCTATGAGGTACATGAGACAACCAATCAAGTTTCTGTAGAGATTCTCATCCACTTAGGTAGATCAATCATCTCCGCAAAACTTCACTTTTGCTTGCATAGGAGTTTATGTAGCCTTCCAACTCTTCATATGAAATTTCTTCAAAATTTCCTTGGCATATTTTCTTTGACTTATGAAAATCTCATTTCTCAACTGTCTTACTTCCAGACCCAGAAAATAATTCATCAATCCTAAGTCTATCATCTCAAATTCCTTGAGCATTTCAGACTTGAATTCATCAATGAGCTCCTGATTGTTTCCTATAATTAAAAGGTCATCGACATAAACAGAAACAATGATAATGTTAGTGTCTTCACTTCTTACATACAAGGTTGCCTCACTTAAACTTTTATTGAAGCCTAAACTTGTCAAATGATCATCAATTTGGCTATACTAGGATCTTCGAGCCTATTTAAGACCATATAAAGCTTTCTTTAGCAGATAGACTTTGTCTTCTTTGCCATTCACAACAAAACCACCAGGTTGCTCTACAAATATCTATTCTTTTAAGAAGCCATTTAAAAAGGCATATTTTACATTTAACTGGAATACTTTCCAACCTTTTGAACTAGCACTGCAAGAAGCAATCTGATAGTATCAAGGCTGGCCACTGGAATAAAAGTGTGAAAAATATACACCAAAGACCTGTACAGATCCCTTCACAACGAGCCTAGCTTTGTACTTGTTTACTGACCTATCAACATTTAGTTTTTTTTTTCTGTAAACCCATTTAACTGTAGTGACCTTTCTATTTTGAGGCCTTTGAACAAGCAACCATGTGTGATTTTTCTCAATCATGCTCGGCTCCTCTTTCATGGCTTAAAGCCATTTTTCGTCTTGCATTGCTTTTTAAACTCCAGCTAGTTCCATTACTGCTACATTCCATCTTGCATAGATGTTTGCAAGTGATCTAGTTCCTCTAATAGGTAGGTCATCAACATCATCTTCGTTAGGTTGTAAATTGATTGAAGCCTTTTCCCTCATTTTCTGAATTTTTGTCCCACTTTTTATACTCTATGAACACAACATCTCTGGTAATTAGAAAATTTTCCAAATTGAGGCTGAAAAATTCTATAAGCTTTGGAGGAATTCTTGTAGCCTATAAAAATGTCAGGTTCAGCCCTTTTATCAAGTTTGTCCCTCTTGACCTGTGGCACGCGAGTAAAACACAAACAACCAAACATTTTTAAATATTTTAGATTTGGTTTGAACCCATACCATGCCTCAAAAGGAGTCTTCTCATTCACAGCCTTTGTAGGAAGCTTGTTTAACAAGAACACTATTGTATTTGTTCCTTCTACCTAGTACTCCTTAAGCAAACCTTTCTGATACATAATGCATCTTGCCGTCTCAAAGATGGTTCTATTTTTCCTTTCACTCACTCCATTTTGTTGTGGAGTGTATGGGGCTGTTAGTTGATGCTTAATGTCAGCTTCCTCGCAAAATTGATTAAATCGATTTGAAGTATACTCGTTGCCATTATCATATCTTAATATTTGAATGGTATAACCACTTTGATTCTCAATCCATTACTTGAATATCTATGCTAGCAACTTCAAATTTAAGTATGAGAATAGCATATACGAGTGAAGTCATCACTAAAGATTATGTAATATTTAGTCCCCTTAGGTGAAGGAGTTCTCTAAGGTCCTGTGAGATCAATATGGATGAGTTGCAGCTTCTTTTTGCTCTCTAGGATGATTTTTGAAATGGAATTCTTACTTGCTTGCCATATTGACAACTTGAAACCTTGTAATTCTAATTCCAATTGAGGTAGCCCTTGAGCAAGCTTTTTTCTCTGCAAGTTCAACACTGTAGCATGGTGAAAATAGCCTAATCTTTTGTTCCAGGTTTCAGTGATACTAGAAAATGTGGAATAAGAAGCCCGCTCCCCTTGTAATGGATCAAACGAAAAGCTTATGCCCTTTATGTTAAATTTAAACATTTCTTTATCTACTACATCTTTGATCAAGCATTGATTGCCTTCAAAGATAACTTTGAAGCCTCCTTCAAGTAGCTGTCCCACACTCAACAAATTTTGATTAATATTAGGTACAAATAATACATCTTTAATCAATTTTGTACCTGCGAGACTTTTAATTGCTATAGTTTCCTTCCTTTTGAAAGCAATGTATTCTCCATTAGTGATCTTGAATTTGGAGATAACTGATATATCCAGCTCTTTGAAGAGCTCACGATCAAAAGTCATATGGCTTGTGCAGCCGTTGTTTATAAGGTATTTGTCACTAGAGCTGATGGTTGCAAAACAAGTTGCTACAAAGAGTTGCTCCTCCTCTTGTTGGTCTGCAATTTGGGCAACATTTTTCTAGCTGCAAATTGATTTGAGTCTCATTCTTTTGCTTGCAGATTTTATAGTGGTGCTCCATTTTCTGACATTTCTCACACTGAACATCAAGTCTTCTCCAACATTTGAAGGGTGGATGGCCCTTAATTCCGTAATGTTTACAAGGAGGATACTCATTTTTGCTTCCTCTTCTTATGTTAGCAGACTTTGACACCAAAGCTTCCTTCTTATTCTTCTTCTTTTTCCCACTTCCTCCATGGTTTGTTTATAGATTGACTGATAAGGCTCCATTAATAGAACCTTCAAACCTCATAAGCCTTCATTCTTCTTGAGCCTACAGGGCATTCAATAATTTTGTCAGACTAATATTTGACAGATCCTTAGTGTTTTCTAACTAGGAAATGGTTGCTTCAAACCTTTTAGGTACCTTTACAAGAATTTTATGAACTAATTTAGAATTAGGAAATTCAGAGCCAAGTAATCTTACTTTGTTGGCAATGTTGAGTAATCTGTCATAATACTCTTTGACAGTATCTAAATCCTTCATTTGATAAAGTTCAAATTCTCTGAGCAAATTGAGAATCTGCGTTCCCTTGATTCTTTCATCTCCTTCAAATACTTTTTTTTTCAGAAAATTCCAAACCTCAAATACTGATTTCATTGTCAAAAATTTGACAAAGATTTCATGTGAGACTAAAATAAATAACGTAGTTTTATCTTTAGATTTTCTTGTTTTCTTCTCCTTGTGATTCTTGGTCTGCGCCATGGTTGGATTTGCAGGCAAGGGAGGAACTTCGTAGTCCTCCTCAACAGGTTCCCAGAGATCATTTGTCTCTAGATGTGCCTCCATCCTAGCTGCTTAAACGTGATAGCCCACTTCATTAAAGACAGGTGGTGTAAGTGCAGTGAAAGGAGATTTTGAATCCATCAGAAAAAAATGTTTCACAAGTCCCTTAAGAAGAGGCTTTGATACCACTTTGAAGGAAATAAAAAACATATATATTAAAAGAGAATGGACAGAGAACATATATTTTATTTCATCTTTCGAGTTTGTTTAAATACAAAAGTCTTTAACTGAAATTTAAGAGAAACAAGGAAAAGATAAGTAAAAATAAGCAAAATGTCAGGACCCACAACACAGTATAGTTCCTAAATGACAACAATAATTAAATAAAAATAGCAACAACTATTCTAAAACTTGGTCTTCAAACTAAACACGTTTCTAAAGCACAATTCTCAATGTTTGACTTGTTCAACAACTCTTAAGGTATGATTCTCACACTATAATATGCTCTTAATTTTGATGTTTTTAAAACAGGATATAATCGTTCCTTTCTATTGCAACACTACTACCGCGAAGCTTTGTTGTGGTCATGCCATTTTTGACATTAAGAGTCAAACTCATTCTTTTACATATCAGTTATTAAGTTGTCACCTTGTCTAAATTTGACAGTTAGGCATTTCTAATGATTAAACTTATTCTTTTTATTTAAGGTGTCAATAACATAATCTTGCAAACAAGAGAAAAGGAGGCCAATATTAAGATAAAGAGTTTGAACCTACAACTTTGGAGCGTTTGTTGTAGACATATGTAATATGTTAGTTTCAACAAATAATGATAAACCGATATGGTTAAAAAAATTTAGTAGATTTTAGGAGGTTATTAGCTATTTTCTTGCTTCATCGATTAGATTTATGTTGTATAAATTAAAGCCTATTTTTCAATAAAATATATTCCTATTATCCCTTCTATGTTTTCTTAGTTATTGTGTTCTTAAAAAGTTTAAAGTTAATATCATAGTTCTTTTCTTGAAGGACCTATAATATTGAGTGAGCTAAATACAATCATAAACAATTATCACCTATCTTACACAATACCCAAACTCTTAGAAATAAATTCAAAATCGTCCTTCAGTGTTCTTGCACCTCTAGTGTTTGATGGATCAAATTTTTAAGCATAGGCTTTTTGAATGCAACCCCATCTTAAAGATAATGACCTGTGGAAAGCTATTTAAGAAGATTATGAGGTTCTTCCATCATCAGGTAACCCACCAATAGCACAAATCAATAATTTTTTTATATATATAAAGAAACAGATAAAATCAAAAGCAAAAGCAAGCTTATTTGTAACTATTTCCTCCACCATCTTTGCTAAAATTGTAACAAGGAAAATAGGCAAGGAAATTTTGGATTTTTTTAATTTAAGCAAGAGAATGAAGATAATAAAAAGATCAAAGGAATATAGGTGTTGAATTTGGTTCAGAGTTTAAGATGTAAAGGATGAAGGATTTAGAAATAATCAAAAAATACTTTAACAAACTCCTTAATATTGCTTGAGCAAGGCTGATAAGTACCAAATTTGATAATTACATAATTATGTAAAAATTATTATCCTAGAAAGATTTGAGGTTATGATCTCATTTTTTAAAAACACTAAAGATTTGTCGATTATTACTTTGGTAGAATTAATAAGTGCATTATATGCACAAGAAAAGAAATGAGATCCATAAAACAAGATGTATATGTGGAAGGAGATTTTCAAGCAAAATCATATAATAAGAATGGTGGAAAGAAAAAAAGAAGTAGGACTACAAATCTTGTAATTTGGGTGTCAACAACAAAATGAATAATAGTAATAAAACTGAAACTTTTTCACCATATGCCTACTAAAAATAGACAAATCATTCGCAAAATAAATGTTGGTGGAATCTAAATGCAAAGTGTAATAAGTGTGGCCTGTTAATAGCACCAAGGAGAAGCCAAGGGTACTGAGAATCAATTAAGCACAAGCAATTATTCACATCATCATGTCAAACCACCAATACTTACAACAAAAGTTAATTGGTATGATTCATAATTAATAACAAAAGAATTAAGAAGTAAGAAGAGAAGATAAGAAGATTAAGAGAATAATAAGGAGATTGAAGAAGAATCTTTACTAGAGAGAAGAAAAGTTTACCACTGATCTCAAATACCACCTCCGATCTTGATTCTCCTATTTTAGTTACTTCTCCCACCATATTCCTATACTATGTCCCTTCTCTATTTATTTACAATTTGTATCCTTTACTCTCCCTGTACGCCGTTTTACTTATCTCTTCCATGCACTGTTTTGTATCATTACCTCATTGATGTCAGTTATGTAAACCATACGACATATGATCATTAGCATATCAGAGAGTTCGACAAGATTGCCATTTCTAAAGTAAGAATAAAAAATAGAGCATATCTTGTAGTCAAAGGAATAGGAATAGTAATAATGGAGAGTCACAAAGGTTGAAATTAATTTAAGATATGTTCTTCAAATTAGTTAAAAAAAATATATTATTAGCTGCTAGATAAAGTCTATAAGTACCAATATGAAACATAATAAGGTTTCCTTTCCTTCAAAATAAGACCTAGAGATCTTCACAAAAGCTGCAGTTAGTTCATACTCATGTTAAGACCTCAAACACCATCATTGAATGGTAGTAATTTTTATTAGTTCGTACTAATGTTAGGACCTCAAAAACACCATCATTGAATGGTAGTAATTTTTATATTGCTTATATGTTGTATACTTCATAAAGTATATATATGAGATTGGTGACATTTTATGGAAGTTTAAAGCTTGAATAGAAACTCAAAGTAGATGCATATTACAGGTGATTAGGTCTAATAATGGAACAAAGTATAACTAAAAAGAATTAACAAATCTTGTGAATAAGCAGGCATTGAATACCAACTAACTACCATATATACGCCACAACAGAATATGATAATGGAGAGAAAATGAAAACAATTATTATGGAGATGATAAGGGGCTTATTACATGAGAAAGAACTACTAAAGAGATTATAGGGTGAAGCTACAAATACAACATTTCTTTGAATAGATTGCCAACAAAAGCTATGTGAAAATTGACTATATTGTTATGGGTACAAACCAAAAGTATTTAATCTAAAAAATTATTTCATTGTTCATTTCTTTTATATTCATCAAGTTATGAGGACAAATTTGACAAGAAAGTAAAACTAGGGATCATTGTAGGTTACTGCTCAATTTTAAAAGCCTACATAATCTATTTGACATAAAGAAAAAGTCGATAATTAGTATAGATGTTTAATTCCAAGAATCATTTAACTAGAGTTGAAAAAATGATAAGAAGTTTAAATTTCAACCTCAAGAGGAGAATGAGAATATTGATGATCACCTGTCAGAGGAATCATATCTCTTTCTAACTATATTGATGATCGCCTGTCAGAGGAATCATATCTCTTTCTAACTTTTTTGAAGGTGTAATGTTGCTGTAATGTAGCTCATTGGATCTGACGAAGTTACAAGAGATAAAAATGGGTCACTGCAATGGAGGAGGAGCTTAAGATGATTGAAAAAAATCAAATATAGGCGCTGGTGTATAGACCTGATCATAAGAAAACTAAAGGAGTCAAGTGGGTGTACATGAGGACCAAACTCAGTCCTAATGATTCTATATACGAGACGAAACTTGTTGTGAAGGGATATACTTAAATATTTCGGGGTGGACTTTTCTGAAACATTTTCTCCAATTACTGGGTTAGATACCATTGCTAGCTCGTATTGCATAAAAGGGTTGGATCATATATCAAATAGATGTCAAGTTAACCTTTCCAAATGGATACTTGGAGGCATAAATTTTTGTTAAACAACCAAAAGGATTTGCTATCCAAGGATAAGATAACTAGCTAGGTTTATTTACTAAAAAAGCTCTATATGACAAGTACTGAAGGCTTGATATAATAGAATTGATGCTTACTTGTTGAACTTAGGTTTTGAACAAGTCTTAGTGAAATTACTTTATATGTCAGGAAAGTTAATGATCAATAACATGTGATATCTCTCTATGTGGATGATTTACTTGACAGGAAGTAGCGAGGAGCTGATTAGCAAGTTTAAGGAAGAAATGAAAGATCTTGGGAAGATGACATTCTTCCTTAGCACGCAAATACTACGTAAGCAACATGAAATTTTTGTACACCAATAAAAATATTCAAAGGAAGTTCTCAAAAAATTTAACATGAAGAAGTGCAAGTCGATTATAACTATAATGAATCAGAAAGAGAAATTCTGCAAAGAAGGAGTTGAGAAGGTTGATGAAATGTTATAAAGAAGTTTGATAGGTTCTTTGATGTTCCTAACTACAACTAAACCAGATATCATGCAAGTTGTAAGTCTTTTGTCAAAATATATGCACTATGCTATTGAAATTTATTTACAAGCAGCAAAAAGAATGTTAGATATATCAAAGTTACAGTTGATTATGACCTAAAATTAAGCTAAGGATTTCAGCTTTCAAGGCTTTTTCTAATAGTAATTAGGCTAAATGTATTGAATATATAAGGAACATTTTTAGTTACTGCTTCAGTTTTAATTATGATAGTTTTATTTTGGTGTTCCAAGAATAGGTCAATCCACAATTTAGGTGGACTATGTAATAATCAATGTTGCAGCAAATCAAACTCTTTAAATCAAGAAACTCATGACTGATTTGTAGATGAACCATGAGTAAGGTCCAAACTTTTTGTGGACAACCAAATTGTGATTTCGTTCCTTGGCACAAAACATTTTAAAATTAACCTTTGTTTTCTAAGAGAATTACAGAAGGATGGTGAAAGGCATCTGATTTATTTCGAAACTGAAAATCAAAATACTGACATATTTACAAAAGCACTGAGCAATGTTTGATGAAAACAAAGGTGGGACATGAAACTTGGATTTTATTTGAAGCCAGTTGAAGTTGATAGTTTACTACAAGTAGGCTATGATCACTATAACTTCTGTGAAGTTGGCATTGCCAGAGATACTCCACTGCCCCCTGGCAAATCTTTCCATTGTTGAGTTATCGTTTTGAGCTGTGTGAAAAAGTTGACTCCAGCCTTGCCTGAAATCCATAGAAGTTCCACAGTTTCTCATGTTCTAAAACTAGTATGACTAGGTTTATGCCACTAGTGCAGTGTCAAACAATAAATAGCAAGACAAGTGCAAATTTGATGTTAACAGGGAGAAACTCGTTACCATAGAAATTTAGATCTCCAGCAAAAGATGCCTTGTTGCCCGTAAACGAGAAAAAGGGTAAGGGAACAGGTATAGGAACATTAATGCCAACCTGCATTCAGGGGAATCATGTCAAATGTCCCAGAATTTTGCTGGAAATCACACCACAAACTAACTTCCCTCGCAAACTCACGAAGAACTAACATGTCAAGTCAAAATATTTTCCATAAATTATGCACAAAAGTTCAGTAAAAACTTGTGGCTCAAAAAGGAAAATAAAATAATCTAAGGAATTGCAGATTTAGCTGTTCTTTGATTAAAGCATTATTGGTTCTTTAATTTTACCTGTCCAGCCTCTATTTCAGTTTGGAATTTTCTCGCAGCTGCACCTGATGTAGTAAATATTGAAGCTCCATTCCCATACCTGAAAATTTTGAGCACACGTCGAACAGATCAATGGATACAGGAAATATAAAAGTTATGCTACTGATAACTTATGGTTGAGAATGTACTTATTTCTGTTCACAATGTTGATGGCTTCTTCAAAGCTGTCAGCCTGGAAGTTAGTAAGAGGATTAAGGACATGTTAAACAATTCCAACGTAATTAGATGCCTAATCACATAAACAAAAGCAGTACTCAACCGACCTCCATGCAAACGAGAACAGGACCAAAGATTTCCTCCTACAAAGCTCAAGGTACAAAAAGTCAGATTTGAGGCGTTATGTACTTCATCTACTTGGAAATTACAAATTTAATCTAGTTTCTTTAGATAATATATATCATAAGGAAAGGATCCGGATACCTTGTAACATTCCATGTCAGCTGTGACATTTGATATGATGGTGGGACCTATAAAATTGCCATGCTCATACCCTGGAACCTGTTTGTCACCATATAAACAAATCATTGACGTAGAATATGAAATATATATAAAAAACAAATCCCTGTTCAGCTTAAATATAAAGAAAGATTCACGCAAGCAACATGTTATCTTGATATAACAAATATGAAGATACAGACAACTTTTTAACGACAGGTTCTCTCGACTCTTGAACATTCAAAATAATGTGTAGTGGCTTCCAACTATTTCTGAAATATTAGCGAATTATGATATATTCCTGACCTGGGAAATATATTGAGTGCCACAGATAGAAAATGAACTAAACTCTCCCTCCTAATACAGAAAAGGAATCCCAGAACTTGATTACAAAGTAATATAGTTTGAGTAGATAAATATTACCACTATGTTTCTCCCATCAAGCAGTAACCTCGCACCACTTTCAACACCATTTTGAATTAATCTATGAATTCGTTCTTTGGCCTGTGGATACAAAATGAGGGAAAAAAAAAGCATAAATGGCAGCGAAGTTAGATATGAAGGAATAGCCATTTCCACTGCAGAATCATACTATACTAATAATTATAACAAAGTTAAGGCAGACCAGATCGAAATTAGTTAAAAAATTGCTAATGTGGATCTATTGAAGTTAAAACTTATACATACCTGTTTGCTAATCACTGGACCAAGGTCCGCATCAGGTTCTGTTCCAGCATTTACTTTAAGACCTTTTGCGAGTTCCACCAATTTATTCAACCTGGTCAAGGTTAAAGGTGAATGTAACACTTCTCCTAACACAATCATTTTTTGTATTGTCAACTATCCTGTAACAAAATGACATCTAAAGCTTTGCATAATTTATAACATGTGTGCCCTGAGTCAAATGCAAAATGAAGAGTAAGATCTTTATTAAATCAAATAATCTCCACTACTGTGGCTCACTAAAATGTAGCAGAATGGTGTAAAAGAAACTATTCCTCAAGAAGAGAAAAACAGCAAGGAGTTACTAGACTATTAAGCCTGCAAACTTAACATAGAGTATGCTATTTAAGAACAATATGAGTAAACCACTAAGAACAGATACAGAAAATATTCCCTCAGATTTTTGCTTAAAAATAAAAGTAACAGAAATGAAAAAAAAAACACATATGGAACTTGTCACCTGATCAAATCCCCAAATAATGAATAAGAATAAGTTCAAAAATTGATTCGCAAGTTTTAACCTTACAACAGAAAGTGCGAAAGATGAATGGAAGTTAAAGTTCCAGAAATTGAAACAGAGAGACAAGTGTACTACCATGACTGTGAGTCTCCAACAAAAACAACTGTACTTAGTGCCATACACCTTTGTCCAGCAGCCCCAAAACCAGCAGCAACCAAAGCATTTAAAGTAGCATCTATATTTGCATCAGGGAGGACAATTGCATGATTTTTGGCACCCATGTTTGACTAAACAGAAAAAAATGATTGGTCCAATTAGTTTTGACTTTCAGCCGAAGGCCATCATGGTGCTTTAAACAGAAAGGTAATGACAGAGAGAAAGGAGGGCAACTACTTGAACACGCTTTCCATTAGCTGATGCTCTCCCATAAATGTGCATGCCAGCCTTTGGACAAGTCAACAAAACCAAAGGGTGAGAATCATTTGAGCAACGTAAGCAATAAGGTATGGATGGCTATAGTACTGACTTAACTGACCAAGAATGCTCCTAGACTTGGTGACACATGCAACTGGAGGATTGATGATATAAAATGAAATATTTTTAAGAACATAGTTAGTCATGAGGTCAATTCATAGCATGCTATGAAAGCCACTGCACTTTTTCAACAGTGATCTGAGGATAAGTTCTACTAAAATTGTGTGATTATGCATGTCTGCAAGCAAATGCCCTAGTAAAAGACAACATTGTGCCACTTAGAAATACCCTACTTGCATAATTATGATCATTTGCATAATGATGGCTTACTAAGTGGAACATGCCAAGTTCACTGAACAATTACTTACAGTGTTTGAACCAACGAATGATACAGCTCGGATATCTTCATCATCACAAATTGCATTAACAATATCCTGTTGAAAAATGAAGCATATCAAAATTTTTAAGTGTTATGCACAGTATGCAGGAAAACCAAGAACAAATGCTCATAAAATTATTACAAGCTTGTCTCTTAAATAGAATGGAAATCTTATCATTCTAGTGGAGGCAAGCCTCAATCAGAAGTATTTTGATTCATAAAAGTGGTTCAAATCAAAGGTCAAAGTTAAATCAATTGCAGAGTCAACTTCTTCTTTCTTGACAAGACCTAAAAAGTGCCAACAAAGCCAAAGAAAAGAGAGAGAGAGAGAGAGAGAACATGAATGAGCATAAGCACATTGGAAAGTAAGTGCATACAGTGGTCCCATGGACAATATTTAAGACACCATTAGGCAATCCAGCTTCCATTGCTAACTCAGCAAGTATGATAGAAGCCCCTGGTGAGAAGCCACAAACATAATAAATTCTTGAGAACACAGCACAAGATCACAAGCAACAATTAAATGCCTTAACCGTAGAAACAAAAAAGTTAAAAAGTTAAACGGAACACTCCACTTCTTCGTACGTATGAGTATTCAAAAGTTAAAACTCGCCTGGATCTTTCTCAGATGGCTTTAAAACAAAGGTATTGCCACATGTAACCGCAATAGGAAACATCTGAACAAAAGAAAAAAGAGTTTATGCTAAGAATTTAGTTCATTTTTGCCATTTCTTTGCACTGAAAATATAGTATCAACAGAAATAATCAGCTTCAATTCAGGGATACAGTTATAAGCAAGCCGAGATAACTCTTTCCACATATCAAACATAAAACACCAAAACTCAATCCCGGCAGTAACAAGCTTTCCATGTATACTGACGCAGAGGCAGTTGTGAACTCTGCTCTAAGTGAAAATTTAATTTTCTGAGAAGAGTGCAGAAGGCTTACCCATAAGGGAATCATTGCAGGAAAGTTAAAAGGACAAATCCCGGCACACACGCCTAGTGGTTCTCTTATGCTATATGTGTCAATTCCATTTGATACATTAGAGACATACTCCCCCATTTGCAACGTTGCCATTCCACAGGCATGTTCCACCACCTCTATATCAAAAACAGGCAAATTGAGAAAGCACATCAACTGATTGAAGTCATCTAAAAGAGGAGAATTTCAAAAAAAGGAAAGATCAAAATAAAAGGGGACGTGACATGACCCAACCTAGTCCACGGAACACATCTCCTTGTGCATCCTTCAAAGTCTTCCCTTGTTCTGTAGTGATACTCATTGCAAGCTTATCCTGCAAAAGCTCATCAATGCTTGTGATCAAAGCATTCAAATGCAAAGATTTAAACTAAAACAAGTAGAAAAAATACAACAAAAACATACAGTGTTCTTGCGGATAAGCTCTTGGAGCTTAAACATAACACGTTGACGGGTTGTGATGGGCATGCTACGCCATGATGGGTAAGCGTTCTTTGCCGCAGACACTGCTGCCTTAAACTCTTCATTTGTTGTCAAAGGAACTTGAGACACAACTTCTTGAGTGGCCTATGGCCAAAATGTAAATCAGCTAAATATTCAAAAAAGAATAATCAACCACAGTACATGAATTCATAAGCTAAAGCAGGGGAAACAAAAATTTTGTGCTCCTTATACTCACAGGATTGATGACATCTATAGTTGAAGACGACTGTGAATCAATGAATGTCCCGCCTATAAGATTGGGTACCCTCTGCTGGAATACGTCATGGACAAGATTATACTTAAATTGCACATATAAAACCGAAAATAATAAAGAATAATTACGAAGAGAGAAAAAGCAACAAGATGAAGATTTTCAAACTTTTGAACTTCAGTCAGTTCAACCCAAAACGAGAGAAAGGGGATTTTACCTCAAAGAGTGCGAGAGAAATAAATAAAAATAAATGAAATGAAATGAAACATCACAAAATTATTTCTAGGCGTGACAAAAGTAATTTTCCTGAAAGGGTACATTTCTGAGAGACCGAACGGAGCATAAAGCTTGCAAAAAGTTTTCTAGGAAGCCAAACAGAGAGTCAGAGAAAGTGAACAACAAGATTACCGGAGGATTACGGGGCTTGGAAGAAAGCTCAGCAGCAGCGGTAGTACAAAAATGAGTAGTTAAAGCAAAGATCTGAGGCCTTAAAGCTCTCAGATTTCTCGCTGCAGTTTTCCCAATTACAAACAAACACAATCAGTTCGATAACCCTTAGAGAAAATAAAAACACATGATTTTGACTCCAGAAAATGAAAAAGATTTCACCTTTATGCAGTGAACATTGAAGCAGCATCATCTTTTTCTTCCCCTCTCTAAAAGATTTGACCCCTTTTTATCACTGACTCGGAGGAGATAAGACAGACACCTAAAGCATAAGATTCTGCTCTGTCCCGTTTTAATTTAGTATCATCAACTATTGTTGTACAAACAACAATTTTGTTTGATGTGTTTGTTCCTAACTTCCTATACTGCTGCAGATAGCCAAGAGTAACACAGAGCTTTAAGGCAGATTGGAGTTTAGAAGATAGCAATCCGTTTACTTTCCTACATTTAAATCATTTCATAATATAACAAAAGCCATCACCTTATATTATACGCATTTCAATGTAAAAGAATAAGACAGCTCATCTACATGTCATATTTAAGAATGATATGGCTGTTGAAGGGCACCAACTTCGTGATTTTGTTTTATTTCAAAATTTTAACATATCTATTATAAGTGATGTTATAAGTATACCACCATCCACCCTTTCAATTTAGTGTATTTTTTATAACATTATTTATTTGCAATTTCATTTAAGAGAGAAACAAATTGATGTCTGTAATTTGGAATGACGTGAGATCTTACATCTCCGATTAATAAGTCAATTGAGTTCCTGTATTTTACTCAAGTCATCATCGGTACCATATTTTGTTCTGTTATGATACTGTATTAGTACCGATTAATATTAAGTATTATTTTAAGTAATTTTTTAAATTTATAAAATAGTCTCAAAATTTTTTTAAATTATAAAAATTGTCCTTTATTATATTGTACTAAAAAATTTATAATTTTACGTCAATTACGTCTCCAAAAATGATAATAATATAAATTTGAAATAACAAAAACATATTTATTTTTATTAATATTAATTTTCACATATTTCACATGTAAATAATAGTCATAATTAATATAAAAATATCATTTAATTATCATATGAATATAAATTAAGAACAATATAAAATATTTAAAATGTTACAATTTTATCATATAATAAATAATGATTATATTAATACATCAAATAAAAAGAATAATAAATATCCATGACTCTCTAACAATTATATTTCCATAACTCTCTAACAATTACAATTTACAACAAGAGTTTGTGCCAAGGAAACAATCAACTAGAAGTAAAACATGAAATAAAAACATTACAATTATATTTATATTGTATAATGCATATATAGATTTTAACATGTACATCAAATATGAGTGAAATTAAAAGACGAGGATAGATAAAAACCTGAAATTTCATTCAATCAAGTACCAGCTCAAATCGCATTGATTCCAATTCAAATTTTGTACAAAATTCTCATTATTGAGAGGGAGTTTATCATCACCATTATTTAAATTCATTGCACCAAATAACATGTTAATATTTTCTCATCCAAGATTAGTTTATGTCTATCGTCATCGATTGAAGGAGTTTTGTATCCTGGACCATAAGAGGCAATAACATCCACCATTGACTGATAATAATAAGATTGGGTAGCATTGAATGATATATCTTAATCATATCACTATCTAGTCATTGTCATATCCACATTATTAGTTGTTTCTCTATATTGTAAGTCATTACGGATTTAACCCTGAGTTCTAAGAGTTGTTCATGGTGCAAAAAAATTAGACATCTGTCTTCTCTTTTCCTATCATCAGGTATAATATTTCCTTCTTGTTTGGTAAAAATACTACCACCTTCAACATCCTGACTATCATCCTAAACACGAACAAAAGAATTTGTACCACCAATTTGGTAGTTCAATATTTGCCTTTTATCTTTCTCACGCTGATACTCTTTAAGCAAAGTTATCATTTGCCAATTGACATCATGACTTACTTTCTTACAAGGCTTCACATCATCTTTGATCCAAGCTAAATACTTCTTTAATATGGTGATTCTCTCACCTTTCAAACGCTTTTTACAATACAAGCAAATATTATAGTTCTTCATTCCAGGAATCAATCTAACATGAGCTCAAGCTAGATCATCAAATCTTCCTATGCTTAAAGCAGTTGAATTATCAAGAGCACTTGAACTTTCTTCCATTTATCTGTAAAATAAATAATATATATGTCAAAATTAAATCAATAACTTTATAGTAAAATAAAGAATACTTAATTTTATTATCAACTACCATCACAAAATATGTATTGTATAACTCAAAAGTCAAAACTAACACAAAAGCACATACATCTTATAAAACTCATTTTATATAATTACATCATTCAACCATAAACTAAAGACATACACTCACAACTATAAGTTTACAATCGATTTTATGTAATCACATAATTTAATTATAAACTAATATATTTTGTTTATTTATATAATTAAATTTGTAATGCTTATCATTATTTTGTTTTCTTAACTAATTTTAATCAACATTGTTACTAAAATCTTAATTCTCAACTTTAATTTAACAATCTTTCATTCACTAATTTAATCAAAATTCTTAGTTTCTTACTCAAATTAACTCCATAATCAAGAGTTAACATACGTTATATAATTCAATTTTATCTAACACGATTCACCAATAAATAAAAAACCAACAATTCAAGTATTCAACAATCACAATTACACAATACACATATATATCTTGTATAGCTCATTTTGTATGATTATGGCCTTCAACCATAAACTAAAGTTATACACTCACAACTATAACCTATTCAATTTCATCCATAACTCATAACTATAAGTTTACAACCTATTTTATGTAATCACATAATTCAATTATAAACTAATTTATTTTATTTACTTATACAATTCAATTTGTAATGCTTATCATTATTTTGTTTCCTTAACTAATTTTAATTAACATTGTTACTAAAATCCTAATTCCTAACTTTAATTTAACAATGTTTCATTCATCAATTTTAATCGACATTCTTAGTTTCTTACTCAAATTAACTGCACAATTAAGAGTTAACATACACTACACAATTCAATTTCATCCAACACAATTCACCAATAAGTCAAAAACCAACAATTCAAGTATTCAACATACACAATTACATAATAAACATATACATTTTATATAATATAACTCATTTTGTATGATTACATCATATATAATTCAATTTCATCGAACACGATTCACCATAAGTCAAAAATAAAAAATTCAAGTATTTAATATACATAATAACACAATACACTTAATAGGCATCAACTTGAATATGTTCGAGGACAAATATAAAAAATTACATGCATGAAGTGAATTGGATTTAATAAATAAAGAAAATTTTTGCTTCATTATGTATGACTTAAATATGACATTAGTCATTTAGTCTTTTTAACATAAATGAGTTTGTCCATTCACTTAACAAATATATTGAGTATTAAGGACTAAAAAATGACAACTTATGTCTAGCAAAGAACTTTTCTTCCCTTTGCCCAATTTACAAAACAAAGTTTAACTTTAAATACCTATTAAGATATTAGAGAAATATTTTACTGATGTTTAATATTAAACTATCAAACATTTAACTAATTCATTTTAATTTGATTCAATCCACAATAGCAAGTATCATCAATGGTAAGTTTTTTTTAATAGAAGATAATTTAATGTATTAAGCAAAAATTAAACAAAACTTTATAAATTTAAAATTTTTTATAAAAATTTGATTAGAATTTAAAAAATATTAAAATCACATTTAATTTAATTTAACTAATAACAAGTACATACTTATTTAACATTGTATGTTCAACACTTTTCAAAGCAAAATTGAAGAGGATAAACTTAATCAACATTCTAAAAAACATCATTATGTTAAATTTGAATAATATCTTGTAAAATATAATATATACAAACAATTAAAACTTTCAAGTTTCAAACCCAAATTTTCTAATCCAATTATTATCTTCATAAATTGACAATGCCTAAATTACATTCAAATTGAACCAACTTACACAAATATTTCTAACTTTCAAACTCAAATTTCTTAAATTTCGACTCACACAAACAATTATAACTTTCAAGGCATTCACAAATTCCATATGACATGACACAACCAAAACACTTCAGAAGTAGAGAAGAACGAATTCAAAGCACACCTTAAAAAATCAAAAATTGCAATTTGGTTCAGTGGCTTGAGTCGGTTTATTTAAGTTGGATTGGTTTTTTTGGTTCAGGTTGGTCAAAAAAACAAATGTAAAAGTTATGGTTTCAACATCAAGAGAGCAACGACCAACAATGGTGGAGGAGAGCAAGGGCCAGGTACGATGGGGAGGGAGACCATCAGGTGGAGGAGGTATGATGGAGAAGGAGACCAGCAGGCGAAGTGGGAGCAATAGCCAGCAGATGGAGTGGGGGGAGACCAACGGGTGGGGTAAAGAGTAGCGACCATTGGGTGGTGGCATCACGGTGGCTGGAGGGATAATGAGGACAAATGACAATAATGATAGGTTATGCTAAGAGGAGAGAGAAACAATTTTTAGATTTTGTGAGGGAGAGAGTCTGCGGGTGGGTTAGGTGGTTTTGTTAAAATTCTTGTTTTTTTAATTTAGTCCCTATAATTCTTAAAACTTACGATACCAACCAGTACTTGGTAGGTATTTTAAATATCGGCTAGTACCAGACCAAACTTTTGGTACTGGTCGATACCCAAGGCTAGTAATAAAAAAGGTGATTTTGTACCATTTTTCGGCCAGTATCTACTGGTACAACACAAAATTCAGTACATTGGACATAGCTGTATAGTTGATCATGTAAGTCACAAACTCTTTAAAATTCAAGGGACACAGGCGTCTAAGTATTCATGGACTTTCACGGTTATGTACACAGTCATGTATTTAACCGTGTAAGTCTACATGGCTATGTCTAGTGAGTGTGTAAGTAAATATGTGTGAAAATTTTTTAAAAGATCCAAAATGTACAAGGTTGTGCCCAGAGACTGTGAAAGTCTTTGTGACTGTATATCATAAAAAGTTGTTGGAAAACTTAAACATTAATCACTCAAAGTTACAAAAATTTGACACGCATACCATAAACATGATACTTTTTATCCTAAAACTAAAACATGTCAAAAATCAATAAAATCCTATGCTAACACTAAATTAAAAACAAAATGAAATAAAATAAAACCTATCCTAATTCTTAGGTTTCCTCCTAAGTAGTGCTTATTTAATGTTGTTAACTCGATGTACCTTTCACCTTTACCATTAACCTGGGATTATAATTAGTGGTTGGCATCCATTGGTTTTTGCACATAACAGTTTAATGGCCTATGAATAAGCCATATATTGTAAGATAGTACAAAGACATAATGTATGAAATTAATTAAACTAATTGACTTTATTAATGCACTTTTCGATAACAAACTGTTACTAAAACAAGGAATAATAAAACTTCCTAAATCTTTAGCTGACTAAAGCAATTCGCCTTGTCTGAGGTTGATTGAGCCCAAGTTTACATCATTAATTAGCTGCACTTTCATAACTACTAATGCGCTTTTTGACTCCTAATTCCGACTTTTGTGCTTAAATTAGTTTCTTATATTGAGCTCATATTATTTGCAATTTGTTAGTAAAATTGTTACAAATTAATATTAATGGCATTATAATTTTTCCTAAGGACAATTGATACTGCAAGTTGCTATTTTATTTTGCAGGAAAAATGGAGTAAAAGAGATCAAAAAGTCAACGCGTCCACTCTCATGTCGCGGCGTATGTAGAAGACAACACGTCGCGGTGCACACCATTCGCCTCGCCGTGGTGAGCGAGCTAGAGATGACGCGCCGCGACGTCAAAAAATGAGTACGCCGCGACAAGCAAGCTGAACAACACGTCGCGGCGCACATTAATTCGCACGTCGCGACGTGCATGCGGGCACCCGAACTCCAAATAGAAATTTCCCTTACTGTGCTGACCTGGCCCGTCTCAGTTCTTTAAATACTTACCAAATTAGGTCATCTGGGGGCGGCTAATATAGGGAGAACACCGAATACACGCAAACGGACACCATATTCGGAGCCACCAGAGACGACAGACTATCTCACCGTGCCACCTTCACCACCCACCTCGATCATCACTATTCATCGATAGCCAGTCACTTAACGCCACCTCCCTCGTCAGTCTTTGGAGCTATGTCTAGCATCGGTATCCCAGCAGTGATGGAGATCACCGGAGTTATGCTCGGTTAAGGTTCTGATCCTCTCGAAGATGTAGCCATGGCTTGAGTTCACGGGCTTCAAAGGGGAGTAGTTAAATATTGTCTGAAAGTTTAGTTATATTATTGTGAAACTCTTGGTTAGAGATTACTGATAGGATTGAATTTTATTATATTTTCCTATACAATTTTCATGCGATTTCAATCCTATTTTTGTGACAAAATGCTCAATTTGTGTTCAATTTGTGTTGACTGCTAACGCCAGCGTTTTGAGGGGGCAGCACGTAGCTGGCGTGGATGAAAGGCTGTGAGGGTTTTAACGTGTGCTGGTTTTAATTGTCTCATGATATATAGCGTTGATGCACAGCGCCGGCACAAGAGGGAGAGGAGAGTTTTACAAGTTGAGTGGTGGATATTAATTTGTCACATCATATGAATGCGCCGGCACAGGAACAGAGGGGAGAGTAGCCAAGGGTTTAGTGAGGGTTTAAAAATTGAAAAGTCAAGAGAGAGCTAAGAGTAAAAAAGTTTTGGTCGGTTGTTTGAATGGTCAGATGAGAAAAGAGAGAGGAGAGTTTTCTTGAATGCTTAATTGTCTAATCAGTCTATAGTGCCGGCACATGTCATAAGGCGTTAGCGATGAGGAAGCTGTGAGAGTTTTGTCTGTGTAATATTTATTTGTCTTTTCATTCAGAAGCTAACGCCGACATAAGGGTGAAGAGAGTTAAGAGTTTTTAAGTTTGTTGGGAGTTGTTTATTTGTCTTTTCAAGGGAATAGTGTCGGTAAGAGAATCAGAGCATAAAGCATGACCCAGACAGGATTTTAAAAAGCTAGTGAATGTGTTAACTGTTTTATCAATTTTGTTGCTACAGGATTGGCGCGCAGGACACGGGGATTAACCATCTGGTCATGAACAGTGCCGGCACAAAGGAAAACCGAAGAACAGCAGCTACAAGTCGATTCAAATAGTACTGGAGATAAGATTTTACTACATTTGAATTGTTTCTCCACCGTGAGCACTAAAGAGAAAGTAGGGTAACATTAATCTGGCGTTTTACATGACATTTATGGCCTATTTTTGAAGCATAAAAATGAAAATCGTAGGCTAATTTTTCAACACCGATTCTACGGAGATACCGACGCCAAGTCACGATTAAGCCATTTTTGTCATTTTAAAGCTGTGATTTATTTTCAGATTGTTGTGTTGTGGTATTGATTGTTATGGTTTTGGAATTGATGAATTCAATATATTATTGTGATCATTTTATTTCGAACCTATTGCTAAAATATTAATTGTGATCCGTAATCGTTACTTTTAATATTTCAGGGTAGCATCTGACGATCATTTATCATTAGGAACAACACAACTTAGGTTAGATAACCCGAACGTGTGAGGTTACTGCCTATATTGATCGTTTTCCAATTCATAATGCGACTGCCAAATTGAATCTAGAGATCGTATCCTAGGTTATTCGGTAGTTAGATTTAATTAATGATCGTATCTTGATTAAATACAACCTAACGGAAAATCGAGAGAGCGTTCTACTAGTCTCAGATCAATAGTTCGAAAAGAATTGTAAAGACTTTAGAATGAAGGAATATGCTTGATTGTGCTTAGGCCGAGATTGACCCTAGAACTGGACCATACTTATATTCGACACTTTTCTCATTTTCGATTATTTGTTTTAATTTATTTTCGATAGTTTACTTTTACTTTTAACTTCTAAACTGTTTGAAATTCAAAAACCCCCCGTATACTTTCCTTGCATCAATTAATTTCATTACGAAATTAATCAAAAATTCCTTGTGGATTCGATCCCGACTTATCATAACTACAAATTTTAGTGTGCAGATTCAAGTAAATTTTGCAGTGCACTTGACACGCGCTGTCAAATTTTAGCGCCGTTGCCGAGGAGTATGGTAGCTTAATTTTTGAATTTGATTTTGGTTTGTGTTTTATGAATATATTTGCTTAAAATCGTTCTTTTTGTTACTTGTTAATTTTTAATTGTCCATTAGTGGTGCATGGTAGTGACCAGGTCTCCTCGTAGAGAAATTGAGCAACTTGATCTGGAGGTCGAGAGAACACTGCGGAGATTGCGTAGTGAAGCAAGGTCAACTTTGGTAAACAAATTGGAAGCAGAATTCGAAGACACAGTAGCAAATCCAAGAACTCTAAGGGAGTTGGCTGCACCCGATTTAACTTATAGACCATTATGTATAACATTTCTGAATGTTACTGAACATGTTACCTTTGAGTTAAAATTTGGATTAATTCATGTATTGCCTAACTTTCATAGCCTTGTAGGTGAGGATGCACATAAGCATCTTAAGGAACTCGATGTGGGGTGTTTGAGCATGATGCCTTATGGAGTGACGGACGAGCAGATCATGTTAAGGGGCCTTCCCGTTCTCGCTCAAGGATGCAGCAAAAGATTGGCTATTTGATTTACCTGCTAGAAGTATGAATACTTGGTTAGAGATGAAGAGATTATTTTTGGAAAAATATTTTCCGGCCTCCAAGATAGAAAGTATTCGAAAGGAGATATGTGGTATTAAGCAACACAATGGGGAGCCTCTTTACGAATACTGGGAGCGATTTAAGAAGTTATGTGCCAGTTGCCCACATCACAACATACCAGAGCAACTTCTTATGCAATATTTCTATGAAGGATTGCTGCTAATAGAGAGGTGTTTGGTTAATGCAGCAAGTGGTGGGGCACTTTGCAAGAAGACTCCCATTGAAGCCAGGATATTACTTGAGCGGATGGCCACTAATACCCAACAATTTGGCACTCGTAATGATGTTCGACGAGTAAATGAGGTAAGCACTTCATCCATTGAACATCGTTTAGATGAACTAACAACTTTTAGTAAATGAGGTAAGCACTTCATCCAAGCCATCGCTACATCTCCAAAAGGATCGGGGCACCTGGCCAAGCATGTCGGTCACAGTCCTTAACGCTGTTGATACTCCGACGGCATCCATGGTAGAGATGATCCTGCGGTGAAGAAGATGATGATGCTGAAGCGTGGTAGACGGCGAATGATGGTTGATGATGGACTGGTAGCGACGTGCGGCAGTGATCATCTCTGTCTAGGTCTCCATAATGAATGTTGAATGTGTGTGTGTATGGTGGCCGGCTGTGTGTATGTAGAGTATGCGGTAATGTGTCTAGTGTCTGCCGTCTCTCAAATGACCTAATTTGGCAATTATTTAAAGAACTGAGATGGGCCGGGTCAGCACAGTGAGGGAAATTTCTATTTAGAGCCCGGGTGCCCGCATGCTCGTCGCGACGTGTGAATTAATTCTCGTCGCGACGTGTGAATTAATTCTCATCACGACGTGTCAATTTATTGACGTTACGACGTGTGGTTGTCTGTTGAGGCGTCGCGACGTGCGGCTCTATTCTGCTGGACCTCGTCGCGACGTGCGGGAAGGCTCATGACCTGTTGACTTCTTGGCGTGGTTTACTCCTTTGTGTTCCTACAATTAAATCACAATTTGCAGCATCAATTGTTCTTGGAAAAATTATAATGCAATTAATATCAATTTGTAACAA
>JANKOD010000192.1:27404744-27432546 GCA_026284645.1 Erythroxylum acuminatum
TTGAGTTGTTATGAAGTGATTTGGCACTAGAAGAGTTGATTTTGGGGAGATATTGAGTGAAAATGAAGTTAGATTGGATGTAGGAAGCATTAGAGGGGCTTTGGAGGGGTTTGGGAAACCCCTATGTCCATTAGACGGACATTAGGTCCGTTTAACGGACCTTCACAGGTGTAAAAACACCCCCAGGCCAGTCTATGTCCATTTAACAGACATCGTGTAAAAACACCCCCAGGCCAGTCTATGTCCGTTAAACGGACCTTCTCGGGCCAAATGAACTCCCAAACCCGATACATGTCCGTTAAACAGACATTCACAGGACATCTTACGAAAATGGCGATGTTTGACACTTTTAGAGGTAGAATCTCATTTTGTAGTCTTCATGAAAGTTGTAGATCTAGAAGTCTTCTTTCAAAAAGTCCAAAAATGAACTCAATCCGATATCTAGATTGAAAGTTATGGCAATCGCGCCAAGATAGGTACAAATCGATTTAGGGTATAAACATGTTCTACTCTTTTGGGCATAACTCCCTCATTCGACCTCCAAATGAAGTGATTCTTAGACCAATAGATTCTTATCACATGTCTCTACCTCTACATAAAAATTGGTATCTTTTGGACTTGTTTTGAGAAAGTTTACATTAGAGAAAGTGAGGGGTTGGTTAGGAGAGCATAATTGAAGCATGTGCACGCGTTAGCTTTTTAAGTATATCTTGAGCTTTAGAGCTCCAATTGAAATGATTCTTGTTTCAAATCAAACTAGAGACTTAGAGCTGCAATTTCTTTGAAGAATTCAAGTTGTGATTTTGATAATTGACTGGTTTGGGCACACCACTCTTGTGAAGGATGACTAATGACCCTACAGGGTAATAAGCACAAGGCTTATGACTCTGGATGTTAGGCTCCAGAAACGGGGTCCATCACAAACGGGGCCTTAGTGCAGAATGTTAAGAAAACAACAGGTTATGTATTATTGTGTTTATTAGTATTCTGGGATTTTGAGGGTTAAACAAAAGAATTTGTTTTCTTCATGTAAGTCACGATCGTGAATTAACTTGCACACACGACTTAACTTGCATGGTCATGCATGCAAGTCACGGCTGTGCATGCAAGTCACGACCAGTGAATTGATTTAAGTCTCGAAACTGTGACATGGTCAAAATATGAACTGCACAATTCTTCTTGTTTAATTTAATGCCACATTCACAAATTCATCCAATTAACATTCATGCAACATCCACGCCGATTTCACTCAATTCATATTTATTCAAATGGCAACCAATTTCAGCTTATGAAAACAAGTACAATCAAACTAAATTCAAAACAACAATTCCCCCACTTTTACTCAAGTAAAATAAAGAATACTATACTATAAAAACAAATAATGGAAACAATAAAATTTTCCAAATAATAGTCAAATATATCAATGATCATTTCAATAAACACAACCTAAGAAGTTGAAAGTCATAATACTCTATAAACAAGCTATTCTTTGCATATTTAGCCAAAATCAATGAGCATTTCAATTCAAAGAACCATCGCCAAAATCAACAAGCATTTCAATTCAAAGAACCATCAAACAAGTGTGATAGATAGTCACTCCACTCTCCATCCTCTCAAGCATTCAAAGGTGGGATGTGTATTTACTCATCGTTTATTTCATGTAAGGTATCTACCATAAGCTTGCTTACCAACCCAATCTCCAACACTCATATCAAATACAAGCATCAATTCGAATGTCTTTATTTAGGTTATAATGGGGCCGAGCTAAGGGTAGGAAAAAGGAAAATTATAGTTTAAAACCACAACACAAATTGGGCATTTAAAATAATACAAAAAATGACCATAAAACACTCAATTCTTTCCTCTCACTTAACAAAATTAACACTTTCCATTTTTATTTTTCTCTCATCTTTTTTTCATTTTCTAGTCATCTTCTCTTCCTTCCTTTTCTTTTCTATTTTTCCTCTCTTTTTTCATTTTTTCATTTTCTTATTTTTACTATTTTCATTTATTTATTTATGAATTTAAAACAAGGGAATTAAGAGAAGAGAAATATAGAGGAGAAGTAAAAATCTCCATAACCATACCCATCCCTAATGCAATAGCCAACTATATGTTATGATTCCCTCCACACTTATTCCCTAAACCTAATTATACCCATTCAAACTTGCCTTATGATAGGTATAACGAAGAGAATAAATAATCAAGGTCAAGGCTCATATTTGGGTTTAAAGAAAGAAATGTTTTATGTTAAGCTCAAAGCGAGTTCACTAAAGGTAACATCATGGTGGCCTTTTAAGCAAAAGGGGTAAATCCTAATTGCGTTCATCATTTCAACATTTGCATAAGATTGTGTAATCTCAACTAGTATTTACAAGCAAGTTCTAGAGTTCCTTAATCATAAAAGAACACTCTCAACAAAGAATTGTAGAATTTGGTCTTTAATATTTCAAAAAGGCTCAAAATCTTATCAAATGAAAGGTGTCATTCATTTATCACAACAAGCCAATGTCCTTTTAACTGAAATCCAAGTTAATTAGTCTAAGCATGCAAGTATACTCATTCACTCATATTATGCATTTCTAATCCAGATTAAGTTCATTTAATAATCATGCATCCCTAACTACTATATGCGAAAACAAACACACAAGACAAAAATAATCATTTTTTTTCTTTTTTTAAGCTAATACTCCCGCGATACTTGAACATTAATGTGATAAGAAAATGAAAATTGGATCTAAGAGGCAAAAGAACAAAGTTAAGGACAAAGATGAAAACAAAAAGAAATTAAAACAATAACGAATAAAACGGGAAAGGATAGAAACACATTACAAAGATGGAGGTGGAGGTTGTCCGAAACGAGCATTCAAATTGGCCATGAAGGTTTGGAACTCCGCCACGCTAGCTTCAATATGGTAGAGCCTGTCATTTGTTTTTCGTTCAAATGCTATCAATTGATTTAGCAGTGATTGATACTCCACGAAAGTAGTTGAAGAAGTTTGATGCATTTCTTCGAGCGGTGGAACACGATCTTCTTATGCATCTTCCATTTCAGCAACTCGAGCTCACTTATTGCTCGAAGCTTCCTCCATGTCATCATGGATAAGAATATAGCGATCACCTTGCTGCTTGATAACCTTCATCAGCACCAAAGATTTCAAGTCGAGAGTCGAGTTGCCCGAAACTAGCTGCATGGGTGTTCTCTCGGTTAGTAAGCCAAAATGTTCTGTAATTTAGGTCACAAATGCCCCAACTACTACTTTACCTGCATTAGATTGGCCCGCTTCATTTAAATGTAGACATAACCAATTATCAGCATTAAAGGGCCTAGCATGTACCATACACCACAAAATAAATAATTCAGTTTTAGAAATTGCCCTATTGTTATCTCCTCTACCGAATAATGTAAAAGTTAAAAATCGATGGAGATAGCAAAAGGCAAGGTCTATGATGACAGATGGTTTAAACCGACTGAGGGAAATCACTTTCCTAGAATTGGTCACTTGGGACCAAAAGTCGCTAGCCACAAAATTGTCAGGATATTCATAGAAATCACTATTTAGAAAGCCAAAAATAGCATTAAGTACTTCTAAAGTGATCATATGATATGCATTCATTAATCAAAATTTAAGACTCCTCGCAGTGTCCCTAGCATTAGTTTCATGAACTAATTCTAAAGTGGTCAGAAACTCTAATGATAATTCCATATATGAATTTTTCTTAAATTCAGAAAATTGTTCGTAACTTATATTTTATAGCAACTCGTGGACTCAATCAAATATTCCTAATTCAATAAGTGCTTGAGAATCTAAAAATCCTTTCAGAATAATTTGATGATCTTTAAGAAAGGCGCACCTTTGCTGGTGCTCTCTAGTTTGAAATTTGAGGCACGGGATACCTGAATTTGGCTCTTGTGATGGAGACAAGGGAACTCTGGGTTGTTTCATTCTTGGAGGCATATCTGGCTACGTCAGTATAGGCGACGTTTGTTCTCCTACTAAGTTGGTGTGGTAGATGCGCGGGTGTGCGTTGTGCTAAGGGAGGTGATGCACAGGCGTGCGGCGTTGAGTGGAGCGGTAACAAAAGTGGCAGGGTTTTGTGCTGGCCAAGGTCTAGGGGCATGGGTGTGCACTTGTAAGGTGTGGTTCGGGAAAGTGCAAGGGCGTGCGGTATGGCAGGGTACGAGGGCTTGCGCGGTGGTGGTTTGGGTGAAGAGCGGCGCACAGGCGTGCGTTAGCAAGGGGTGTGCTGGTGAGGCGTGCATTCGTGGTTGGGTGAAGACCAGAGAGTCAGGTGAGAAGGGCAGCGATTGCGTGCGATGGCAGTGCAGTGGGATTGGTTGGGTGTGAGGGTGTACGGCTGCGTGGCGACTACGGGTGGAGACTAGTTAAGGAGTGACGACTGCAGGTAGAGAAGAAGAATAACGCCAAACGAGATATGGAAACAAGGAAAAGGAAAAAGAAGAAGATAAATGGGGAGGAGGTTTATTTAAAGGGTGTGACTCCCCTTTAAAGGGTTTGGGGAGTCACACTCCCCAGTCACAGCCATGAATGGGAAGTATATATGATACTGTTATTGATCAATTACTTGATATATACAAACAAGTTAAAATTGGGGATCTATTGGAGAAAAGTACCTTACTTGGGCTATTACATACTTTTGAATCAAGAAAAAATTTTGAGAAGGAAATACAAATCATCAAGTCCCAAGTATGGTCAGCTTGGTATATCTTTCTCTAAATCATATAAAATGGATTTGTGTCTATGTTAAGATTGTAGATGGTATTGAAATGAAAAGGTCAAGATTTTGCGCAAGATACCTTTAGAATGGCTAAGAGATTTCTTCTTCTATAACCCTATAACTTTTTCTAGTTGTAAAGTCAAGAAGCTGTTTTAGTTGCATAGTTAGGATTTCCAATCATGGCTACATGTTCGTTGAATGAGTTTTTTTTAGGCTAGGAGTATATTTCCTGAAGTTATTCAACAATTAGTTTTCACTAATATTTTGCAGGGAGGTAAGATCCTAACAGGTGGCTCAACTGTAGAGTCTGAGGGGAATTATATGCAACCCACTATATTTAAGATTTCTTTTAAAGCAGATGTTATGAAGGAAGAGCTATCTGCTCCTATGCTTTACGTGATGAAATTTCAGGCTGGTCATTCTATAGGAACATTTTGTTTGGCTGGGATGATTATATGAACAAGTTTTTGTTGTTGATAGCTTAAAAAGAGTATCGTGGTTGCCTTATAGGCTTGAATTATATGATGCCTTACAAGAAAATTGTTGTTGCCATATAGCTCTGGGTTACATAATTGTTTTGTTTATTTGCTTTGCAATTGACCTAACTCCTGAAAGCATGACTCTTCTCTAGACTTTACAGGAAGCTATTAAAATAAATAATTCAATCCCTCAAGGATTAAGCAGCTCTATCTTCAACCGCAATCTTGAAGTTATCTTCAAATGGGTTGGGTAAGCGCCACTAACTTTTATGAAGTGCATTACTTGCTTTCCAAATGTTTAATGGCTTTGAATATATGATATTGCCCAATATTAGAACTTTCTTATGTCATATCATGAATTTGTCTTCCTCTAGAGTACTCTACTGTATTTTCGGTCAAAAGCTTACATGTTTACACATAACGTAGACCACATGGAAGTGATTATGAAATTGTAAATGTAAATATTCCAACAAATGGTGCTGAAATTGGTGGTGCTTTTAGAGGTGAAAAGGCTATAAGGGTGGCCGTGAAGCAGGAAGTGATTCTTGGAAGCAGTACATATGACGCTCCACCTAGTAAAGACGATTTCTATATCTATTTAGCTTCATTGGTGGATTTGCATATATTTTGACATTTCTATCTCTCGCATCTCTGGTCTGCAAAGAGAAATATTCGTTTGTTGATATTGCCATTTTAATGCTGAGTTTCTTGGCTGATCTTTTTTGCAGTACAATCAATTATGGGAGTGAATTACCGTTGGCACAAAGAATCAATTTTGGCTAATAAACACTGCTTAAGGTGATGAATATCTTCATTTTACAAATCAACACTACTATACTTTCTTACTAAGCAATGCTCTTTTGGGTTAAATCTATGATTCTTGCTTGTGGGTTTCAGAGTTTTATGCATCCTTGGCTTTAACGTGAGGGGTCTCCAAACTTTGGTTATGAGCTTTCATCTGAATTCTTTTATACTTGAAGCTAGCATTTCTTTGAATAAAAATTGACTGCACAAAATTCATTAAAGCGTAAGAATAACAAAATTTTACGTTCATTTAGACTATTATTACTGAACTCATACTTGGTTTGGTATATACTTCTGTTGTCTCATAATCTTAATATGAATGAGAATAAGCTATTTTCTTCAACTCTGAATTGATTTATGCATTAAACTTATCTTGATTTATGATTGACATATCAATATGAGATTGTCCAAGTATAATTTTACGTGGTTAACAGGTAATTATGCGTACCCGAAGCGATATTCAATACTAATCTAATGATTGTTGATGATTTTAAGTTAGCTTACGCACAGCAGCTGTAGCATTAAATAACTTGAATTATTAAAGTTGAAGTTGTTTTCTATAGAGTAGTTCACCTTATTTAATGTTAATCACTGAAGTTAATTAGTCTTAACTTATAAAATTATTAGTCTTCTGAGTAAGACAAGCAATAGATATGAATCATGTGTCATTTTGCATCAACATTGACTCATGTTGTTGAAAGATGCATGCAAATTTGAGAATCATACCTATCCACTAAATGCATTACAAAATTATTTGCATTACTAGGTGCTCGTACATAAGATACAGACATCATAAGATACACATTGATTTCTTAACGGAGTAAAAGGAGGGGTGGATGGCTGTTGAAACTAAGATATGGATAAAAGAACCTTTCTCAGGTAAATAAAAATCATTCATTAAAGCAAATATCAAATTCTACAAAGGGAAATTGCAAAACAATGCCTCTATTTGCATGGAAAAATGAGAAGACTAAACATTCACTTTTCTTAGTGAACTGAACCAGTACAATTTTCTTCAATCACAGATTGAACCTACAAAAGAGATATAGCCAGAAATTTAACCCATCAAGATTTCTGAAGCTACAACCACAATGTGATTAAATGAAGACAAAATTGTATCACAACATCTTTGGAAGATTAAGGAGATGCCTAGATAAAAGATACATAGACCTCTGAAGTAAATTACCATTATTAAGAATAACTTGAAACCAAAAGATACATCCCTCATCTACCTATTTAACCCTTTCAATTTGTTGTATCCTACTTTATATGGGTCCATACATCGATGCTCGTCAATCTTGTTTTTCTCCTCCAACGTATTAATTTCAAAATACTTCTTCCTTAGAAGTAGGGGAATGTTTAGGAAGATGTTAAGTCACGACCTTGCATCCATGGCCGTGCAAGCAAGTCACGACCGTGACTTAACTTGCATGGTCATGTAAGAAAGTCACATCATGACTTAACTTGCGTAGCTGTGCAAGAAAGTCACATCGTGACTTAACTTACACGACCGTGCAAGTGCAAGTTGAGATACCTCTCAAAAACTTCAAGATGGTAATTTTGAATTGGTTTTAGATCAATAGTGGTGACTGTATAGAGAGACAGTATTTGGGAACACCATAAAGATCCCATGGAATTGATCAAACAAAATCAGAAAGAATGAAGAAGAATGACAGTTGTTCATGAAAGATTATACACATTTATATAAAACGAGTTTGTGGAGACAACAAATGATATTGAAAAGAAAAAGGATAAAGCTACACTATATTATCAATTCAAGATATTACAATTGGACTTCATAAAGAATTCAGCCAGATACACTTCGAAGCCCCAAAAGCTATCCTTGGCAAAGCAAACATCCACGTCACAAGAAAAATGTTACTTGGTTATGATATGGAGAAAATCCACACAGAGGGGCTATTTTTCTCAATGACGGCCTTGAGAACACCAAGAAATTTATAATATCAAATTTCACATTATCACACCATTTCAAACTTATATCTCTTAATCTCCTATAGTTTTGTGCCACCTAAATCGCCCCTCTTGTTGTCACATTTAGGCAACCCACCAAGTCCAGTTGCATCAATATAGGACATTTTTTTTGAAATCACTATCAATACTCATCGTCCATTCCTAGTCCCTTTTCTTGCTATATCTCCAATTTAGAAACTTCAAAGTTTAAATCAATATTATTTATCCTTAGACATTCCTGCATTTTCTCTGTCATTCTCTAATCCCTTCTTCTGTGATAGAATGACAGAAGGCAATATTACATAATGTATTCATCACTCAAGTTGTTTAGCTTAATAATGGACTCGTTTGTGAGCAAATTAGCTCAATAATGGACTCGTCCGTAAAAATCGCACACTTTGATGTAGTTGAGATTTGGAGATTTGGGTATTACAAGGTGTAGGAAGGGGACGGAGAGAGACGAGACGGTGAGAGAGGTTCCAATTGACGATGGTCTTCTTGGGATTTGAAGATTAGTAAAAGTGAAGGAATCTGGGCTTCTTTAGTGTTGAAAAGGAGAATTTTCGAAAATTATTTGTTTTGTGAGAATGAAGATGAAGACGAGGAGGACGTCGACTGAAGTCGGCTTGGCTTATAAGCCACCACAACGTTTTTTTGATTAGACAGAGGATCCCGTCTCCAAACTAAGTGCAAAGGAAGAAACTAAAATGAATTTCACCTAAAGAAATTGATGCAAGGTTTGGATCCACTCAATAACTAGATATATTTACGAGTTCTATAAACTTCCCAAATTTTTATTTAGGCAAATAACTTATCTACTATGAACAAAATAAATGCATTGATGAACAAGTAAAAGGGAGAGCCTCTTTGTAAAAAATACAAGGGAAAGGTTGCGTATATGACCCTTCTCAAACTCTCGCAAAGTAGGAAGCCTTTTATACTGGGTACGTTGGCTTTGACTTTATTGATGAACAAGCAACAACAAATTATTTTGAAATTGACGTTGTGTGTCAATTTCACTCGCACAAAATTGGAATCCAATTCTATAAAGGAACTTAAACATAATTATAAGATTTTTTCGAAATTTAGTTTTATCAAATTAATATAAATTTGGTACAAGTTGAAATTGGAGTTTATAATACCAAATAGAGCCTAAATGTAAAGTTGAAAAAAGAACATGTAAATGATCTATCATTCGAGTTCTATATACAAGAACTGAAGGCAAGAAGTAAATTAACAAAGAAAAACTTCGTGGGGGTAAAACAAGATATTCTTGCAACTATCATTTAGTTGAAGGGTTTGTAGTGCTAAGTCTATAGAAATAAACCGATGGGTAGAAAACCAGAAATGTTAGGCGAGCATTTGAAAGCTATTGCCTTTCTACAAGTTCAAAGCATAATGCTTTGTACTCCCCTTGAAGGTAAAGCAAGACTGGGTTTCCTTAATGAGATGTGTAAACTGGAATTTCCATAGGTCTCAACTGGAAGATGATTTTCCAACAACCTAATCATGCTTTGAAAGAAAATTTATATCAATCAACAGAATAGCAATGGCTAATTGTGCATAAATTTTCTGAAGCTTTTTTTTTATAAAGTTGTATAGAAAGCCTGCAATGTCTTGAATATTGCCTCCATTCAAAAGGAGAAAATGAATAATGCATACAAAAGATTCATCCGTAGGAAGTAGTCTATTGCCAAGTAGTATTACTGCATTTTCAAATTGATATTTTCCAGCTGGACGATACAAGGCGCAAAATTTGATGTGATTCTACGCAATTTAATGCAATTCTTGGTCTTGGAGATATTCTGGAGAACTAACAGCCAGAAATGAGTTCCAACGAAATACAAGTTACTAAAAACGATCTGTCCAGTAGATCTCCCAACATAGAATAAGTTACACGCGCAAATTATTCTCCTAAAGAAGTTCTCCCAAGTACTGATGAGCAAAACAATGCTTAAACCATTTGAAAAGACCAGGCAAATGGTACAGCATAAACAAAACAGCTAAAAAAGACTAAAGCAACAAGTTGTATCCACTTGCTAAATGTTAAATATTCGCTGCTTGTTCTGTTTAGTGATTTCAGGGAAGAATTGAAGCAAGATAAAAATTCAAGAGTACAACCAGATAAATGTGAGCTTCTTTTACAAGAAAACCAGGACCTACGTTCATAATGTATAATTGCAGAGTGATAGAACTCTAGTTTTTAGCACTAAAGTCTGTATTATTGAATGAAAAAGTACCATACAGTGGTGATTCTAAGAAACACCCCTGGAGCTGAATGCTCCTCGGAAAGAACAATCTCCTTTCTGCCTACAATGACTTCTCTTCCTCCTCCCTTTTTCTTTCACCAACCTCCCAGCCTAAAAACCACCTATTCCCAAAACATTCTATTTTGCAACTCAGCCCATAATAACTCCCCTCTACATCTTCTTTCTTTCTTCTCGAGTATACTCTCCATATCCTAGGCTTATACCCTTCTTTGTTATTCTCCCCCTTTTCTAAATTATCCTCACCCACATGAGTCCTAACACAGTATTTGTTGCATCCAATAACATCTCATCTAATCACTCAAATCTCCCATGCTTTAATATAGAACTGCAGAAATGGAGCAACTTGCTCACAACAAAATTTGTGTTAAATGAGTTTTCAATAGGAGGCAAGAAATTTTGGATTCCTTGAAGAATTTCATTTAGATAACAACTAAATGTGACAACTAAACCATTGTAGATGCCAGTTCACCATTGTTAGTTATCAGTAAAAAAATAACATTATCCCAAAGTAATACCCCAAGGAAGTTTTGAAATGAAATTCTGCTTTCAACTCAGTATTACGAGGACTTGGTGAATCTTTTCCATTGATGCTTCAAATTTGTAAATAAAGCCTCCTAAACAAGAAACCAAGCTCATGAAGTATGAGAACATGTAATGCAGCATGTAAAGTTTTAAATCCCCCTCAGGAAGGCATAAAAATGGACCACATCATTCACATTGTCAAGCCAACTGCCAGCCCCTACGCACCCAAATAAACAAACAAACAGTCGGTGGTATAAAACAAGGGTTTACAGCTACTGCAAATTGCTCTAAATTAATTAATGCCAATAACATTGGATACAAAAAAACTGCTTCTGCAAGGTATCAACTGTAATACATTCATTTCCGGTGGACTCCTTGATCAAAAGTATATTTACAGAAGGGAAAACCAGTAGACTACCCCAAAATTAAGTGAACCACTTTATCAACTGTCATGAAAAATTATTCAGGATTCTACATACACTTGAAATGTCAACGATGTGATGTCAACCTAAGTATTCAGCAGTTCTTCAAGACCATCTTCCATGGTTGAATCAATACCTATCGTTTCTTCAATATCATCTTCCATGGTTGAATGAATATCTAGCATTTCTTCAATACCATCTTCCATGGTTGAGTCAATGGAGCTCAAGCTAGCATCAAAACTTTCAAATTGGACTAGTTCCTCCTTCATACATTCCTTGAGCTTTTCCTTGCACAGCCTCAGCTTCTCCTCCAATGCATAGGTCTCGGATTCCTGCTTCATTATAATCCACTCCAGTGAATGAATCACTTCTTGGTCAAACACTTGCTTCTGCTCTGCCAACTTGCGATACTGATTAGCTTCAATCTCCAACGAGCTCTTCTCTCTCTGCAAGTGCAAAATCATTGACATTGCCTCATCAGCTGCTGATGCAGCAGCCATTCTCTCCTTCTCAAGTTCTGCATAAGCCATAATAGACTTCAGCCTCTCAATCTTCACCATTCTCCTCAACGCCATAACATCAAATTCTTCATCTTCAACGCAACTTTCCTTTTCATAATCATCATCAGAATCATCACCATCAGGATTAATAACCTCTTTCGGTACTAGTGAATTGTCATCGACTTTTGGTTTTGGATTCCCCAACAATATCAATGAACCACATTTGCAAGGCGGAGTCTTTGAATCACAAACTCCATCAAAACCATTCTTTGAACAAAACCCCTTTCTCAAGCTCCTTGATTTTCCCCTAACAAGAAATAAGAACTGAACCAAACCCTTCCCATGCGAAGTAAACTGCGACAACCATAACCCCGCAAGGAACATCAAAAACAACCCCAAAAAATTGAAAACCGGCGAGAAAAGCCCAAAAATGAAAAGCCCACCACCGAAAACACCACCACGAGTGAAGAACTTCAAACAAGAGGCGTAATCCATCAAAAACGTCCCAGAAACAACCTCAACAACCCTCTTATACAATTCAATAACCGAACAAACGACAACAAATAAACAAAAACTACGCAGAACACGCATATGATATCAAAGTTTCCAAAGACATTAGTCCTAAAACCCTCTACCCGGAGTCCCAAGTCTCAAGAAATGCCGTCCCAGCCATTAAAGAATCAATTTTTTTCCAATACCATTGCAATTAAGCGATGCAGTGAAACGGGATCCCTTGGGACTCTGCAAGAAAGGGAATATTTATCAAACAAGGTCTATCGCGTACAGGGTGACAAAACAGAGCAAGTAGTTAGTGCTCGTAATGAGGGCTCCGGAAGAGAATGGTAGCACAGACGGATGGAAAAGGCACCTGGTGCGAGGTATATATTGGGTAGCGAAGACACGGCGATCAAATCGAGGCTGCTTAGTCGGTTGATTCAGACTCAGGATACGGTATGCACACGTCATATCTTTTATTTAATTTATTTGAGTATAATTTGCAATATATATATATATTTAAAAAATGAAATATCTCCAATACTGAAATAGGATAAGGTGGGGCTTGCTTTCCTTATCATGACAAAGTAGCAGCTTTTAAAAAAAAAAGCATGGTAGTACAATTTCAGGAAATATGGATTTCTTTTTACTAAAAAAACCAACTTGTTCTTTTAATTATTGTTATTAAATATTGTGTTTGCTAATATAAAATTAAGATAATGAAAAGGGAATCGAGTATTTAATATTTATCCTCAAAGTTTTGAGACAAGTATGCCGAACAAACTACTCCATTTACTAGTTGTCTATGGATTGCATTAGATAACCGTAAGAGTTACACTTGTTCTACTTCAAATTGATATTTAAAATTGAGCTTTCATATACCATATGCAATTACAAAATGGCATTGTTTTTATATTGAATAATGAGACACGGGAAAATTGAAACAATAATGATCAATGCAGTGAAAAACACGAAACTTGGACCTCATATGGTATATTAGAAAGGTAGTGAATTATGTTTTTTTTTTTGTTGTCCTACTTGAAAAATTAATCAATGAATTTTATTGGTCGACCATTCACTATATTGGTTGATCAATGTATCTAAAAACCAACTATATGTCAACCACTGACTAAATTGGTTTACTAGAGTGCTCAAAAAGTAAGCTTGTAAAACTTCTTAAGTTCTTTAAAAGATTAAATACACTCTTTTGACAAAAACTTAATTCAAAATCATTTCAAAAGTTTTCTAAAAGTATTTTGATACATAAAGAGGGTTTTCTTTAAAACTTTCTCAAATTTTCTCTTGACTATGACAAAGTATATGTGATATTACCTAAGTGCAGAATGATAAAGTAACAATTGAATCCCTAATTCATTGAAACGACTAAGATAATGTTACAAGAATGATTAAGATGATTTTTTTTCAAGTCTTGATGTGTTTAATTTGTTTTTATTCTTGGTTCTTCACTTAAATTACATATGTGCTCTATTTTGTTCATTTTTGTAATCCTTTGATTGCTCATTTGCTTTAATTGACTCCTTTACTCACTTTACCCTTCCATTGAATTAGATATTTCATATATTAAATTACTAATATTACTAAGAATAAAAAAAATTAGTAGTAACATTAGTGCATGTGACAAGTACTTATAAAAATGCGGCTTATATGCATTTTTGGCCTTTTTTTATGTGTGTAAGGTATGCAGCTCTCTTCCTCTACATATGACCACCAAGCTTAGGATGCAAATTCAAAGTTTTGCACAAAAGAGGGAGAAGCATTCTATAAAGTTTGAGAGAGATATAAATCTTTGTTTAGCGAGTGTTTATATCATCAATACAATATAATTGATTATACAATTCTTTTGTGAAGGCCTCATTCTCACATATCAATTTTTGGTTGATATAACTACAAGAGGGACCATATTTATGAAATTGACAAGGAAGTCAAAGAGATTATTGAAACGTTAGCTAAGAATTGATAAACTAAGGTGGTAAGGAAAAAAAATCAAAAGCCTCCATTTATAAGGTTTAAGCATCTTCAAACTTGGCATTACAAGTAGTGGATATCTCTAACATAATGAAGAAGTTGAACTATGACATGATTGATAGGTGCTTAATTGATTATGAAATTATTTCATAACACTTAGCAATTATTGACATGAAATTGCTTAAGATACTCACTTTAACTCATATGTCATTTTAGGCACAATTTGGAAGCAAAGAAATTAAAGTGAATCGAAAGCACTACATTTGGGTCGTTTTTCGAAGAATCACAATCCTTTGTCGACATGGAATAAGAATGATAAATATTGGAGCAAGTAATTAATGCCAAGAAAAATGAGACGTAATGTTAAAAAATACAAAGAAGATTAAAGATGAAGCATGCAGCAGTCCATGAGCTAAACGCGTGAATTAAATGCAAGCGACCTATGTTTCATACAAACAAAACAACGTGAAAGAGGAGCATAAACATTTTTTCAGGAGAGACCCATGAAGGGCTAGACCAGGCATAAGTGTATTTCTTTGTTTTTGTTGTTTCTTTCTCTCATTAGGAATTGATTATGTTATCTTGTGTTTATTGAATTGGGTATTGTGAAAAGATGATTTTAATGCGTTCATTGAATCGTTTAATTACAAACCTATTGCTATAATATCGATGTAATCCGTAATTGTTATGTTGAAATTCATGTGTAGCGACTAATGATTCGTAATTATTAGGGATAACATAACCTAAGTTAAATAACGCATCATATGTAGTTGTTACTTTGATTAATCAATTTTTCTAATTCGTAATGCTGCTGCCTAATTAAATTTAGAGATCGTATCTTAGGTTATTCAGTAGTTAGGTTTAATTAACAATCGTAACCTAAATTAAAACTTGGATTAATCATTAACTCACGATTAATAGTTGCTAAGAGAGGTTTAAGAATAACAAATCAAGGAAATATGTTTAATTAAAGTGTAGGCCAAAATTGAACTAAAGAATTGGGTCCCTACCAAATTCTCCATTTTTATCGTTTTTCACATGTTTTCTTTAATTTGTTTTTATTAGTCTAGTTTCATTTTATTTTCTCATTCCAGAACCCCCTAAACCTAAACATCGATTAATTTCATTTCAACAACTTTACACATATTCTTTGTGAGATCGACCTAGACTCGCCACTGTTATAGCAATAGTCTAGTTATTTTATTTTGACTAGCGTTACAGCGCACTATCACAAACAATTTGTTCAATAGATGTGAAAGATTATATCCAACCTTGTGGATATCTTATAACCATTCATTTCCGATTTTAGTTCTAAACTTAATGGATAATATGTGCTTCAACTACATTCCTGAATCATTAACTTTCACTCTTTCAAAGACTTAGCGTTTCATATATAATATGAAATCTTGCTAATTGATTCAATTGGAACTATTGAAAGTAAGTCATTGTACTAGACATCGTTATAAAAGAAATAATATTTCATCATATAATATCTCATATTTACATAAATCTATACTCTTATAGAATTTTGTTATAAAGGTATTCACTAGAGAATGTCATTCCTTATAGATAATTGAAAATTTAAAACTTACCACAACGATCTCATCGAAGTTCCTTAGCATTCTCAATTCTTAACTTCTACTTAGATTTAAATAATTTGAATTTTTCAAAATTTTAAATGATCATTTCATTTAATACATATGACTATATCACATAAATTCATTAGTAATATAATGAAATATAAGTATTATCCTTTTATGAATTGTTACTCCATCCAATATATCACATTTATAAATTTAACAATTTATTATCATCATCGTCCTTTCACTAAAGGTTGATTTGGTTATTCTTCCACTTGACAAGTTACATAAGTTTCATATAATTCATAATCAAAAGGATACATATATCTTTGTATGTAACTTGATTATTTTCGTTTTGTTGATTTAACTAATATGACATAAAAGGATAGTCTTGGTTATCTAACTTTATATTCTTGCCACTTATGTTAAGCATAAGTCTTCTTTGGTCCAACACATACAATTTGTATAAAACTGGATCAATTACTTTTACTCAGCAATCTATTTCTTATTATGCTTTGAACATTGTAATAATGTTAAATCTAAATTTAGTATTAAATACTCATAAGCATGAATAAGAAATACATATGATCTCTATCATATCTCATATAGACAAGAAAAGTCATGCAATCATTTTTCTTCTTATGATAACTATAATCATACTATAGCAAAGCCTTTAATTGAGGTCCCTGTTTGTGCTTTTAGTAGGCTAAATTAAATGAAACAATTCTAATAAGGTACTGTACCTTTCAACTCTACTCTACCCAACCTCTTGCATCTTACTATCATCGTGTTGACATAAATCTTACATGTTGTCATCAAAGTTTAAGAGACATTAGTCAACTCAAATTATTAATACATTTTGTCATTTATATGATTTTGACATATCTCTAAAACTTTGTCACCGAATCCTCATTAGGATTATAACAAAATTGCTTAATGAGCATATGATTTTCTTTTCTAAATTTGAGAACTCTTCTCAAACATAACCTATGTCCAAGAAATTAGGTTCACTAATTTAGTATCAACTATACTAAGTAAGCTAAATTCCACTAAAAAAATATATAAAATGTAAGAAAAACAAGTAATTAATTATATGTCATGACTACCAAATGAGATTAGGACTTCAATCATACATTTAGTTACTCCCACTATTTTATTCAAAATAATAACCCTTACTACTATTCGAAAAGATTACTCTAATATTTCTAGTAGGCTAGGATCTCATTCGAATATAGTTGACCTTAAGTTTTCTCAACAAACCAACTAAACTTAAATTAAGTAGATAACAGCTTTTTCAATCACATCTCATGTGACTCCTAGATCTCTTAGGTGACAACTCTTGCTAAAACATATCATATATGTTATTCCTTACCTTGCTTCTAAATTCATATGATCATGAGTTTGCTCATCCAAATCTCACAGATTTAGTTAAGTAGAAACCACTATCATAAGACCAAACATATTTGGGGTAAAGTGGCATTGAGTTTACTTAACAAGCCTACAATAAATAGAACTCTAGTTTATTCTTATAATAATGGAAGACAACAATCACGTTCCCAACGTGTACTTAATATTTTAACTAGGGTTTTTAACTTCATTTGTCTCATCAAACACAAAATTGCATGTAAAATATCATACATATAAAACATATAATTTAATATGCATCCAATATATTATCAACTATATAAATAAAGTGTGCAACTTATACACTCATAATCAAATTATATGCATAAAACATGAAGCTTCGTTTGATTCTAGTTATTGATCTTAATAATCTAAAATAATATTTCCAACCCCTTGGCAAAATTAAATTAGATTACACTCATTGATTCTTAAGTGAATTAAATTCCTATTCCAAATAGAAATTTAGTTTGATTTGAAAACAATTTTCAAATGCAATTGAAAACTATTTCTAATTATATTTACTCCTCTAAATAAAATTTAATTGAAAATAATTTTCAGTAAATTGTACCTTTTACTTATTATAATTTAGAAAACTCCTTTTCAAAATTATATAAGTAACACATTCTAATCCAATTAGAAAACTATTTCTAATCTAATTAGAAACTACTATTTCTAATCTCATTATAAATTATTTTTTCTTAATTAGAAAACTATTTTTTAATATTAAAAAGAAACTACTTCCAAAATTAAATAAAACACTTTTAAATTTGGTTAAGAAAGTCCTTTATATTATTTATTTAGAGCTTGATTTTTAATTAATTAGAAAATTTTTCTTTAATAAATTAGAAAATTATTTTTAAAAATTAAAGAAAGCACAATTTTCTTAATTAATAAATGAAAACACTTTTCAAAATTTAATCAAGAAAAATACTTTTCTAAAAAACAAGGAACTTATTATTCATAAATAAAGAAACAATTTCTAATTAAATAGAATAACAATTTTCTAAATAAATAAAATTATAAATTTAATTTATCTCAATCAAATTGAAATAAATAAATTTATTGAGATAAATTAAATTTAACTAAGAAACATCTTTTTTAACAACTTAAGAAAACAATTTTCTTAATTTTAAGGAGTCAAATTAATTAATTTGAATCTAATCGAAACTAATTAATTCTAATTTTAGAAACTACTTTTTAAAAATTAAATAGCAATCAATATAATTACTAATCTTAATTAAATTAAGAATAATTAATTTAATTTTTATAATTGATTTGATAATTAATTTAATTTAATAATCCAAGACCTTGAAAAATTAAACTAAATTCCAAAGCATTCTCAACAAATTTGATCCTTTGAAAACAATTAGAAAACACTTTTCTAAATTTATTAGGGACTAAAGTAATTTAATCTTAGTTAAATTAATTTAAGGCCTTAAAATGTTTAAAAAATCAAATAAATAAAAAGGAAAAGTATCTGTACGAGTCAGTATATTTTCAAATGCTGGCCCACAGTGGCTGTCTCCTAATGTCAGGCGCGTGTGATAACGTTTCCAAAAACAGGGTTTCTACTATTTTCTCGTAGCCGCCTGTGTTTTCTAGTTTTTCTTGCACCGTCATCTCCTCATGTTCTCTGACAGTCTAACGCTGCCATGAGCAGTCGCCTTTCCATTGCCGACTTGTGTCGCTACCTATAGTGGGCAAGTTTTGCCGATTAAGCTGGGCAACTATCGTCCTTAAATAGTGGCAATCTCGCCACTGTCTTCGTCATGACTGATGACGGAGGGGACTCACTAGCGACACACCATTGGCGCAGTCCAGATGAAACCGCAACCACCTGCAAAACGAGTCTAGATTAATAGTGTTTTTTGTGTCCAATAAATCTCAGCTATTTATTTATGTGAGTCCTGCATGAGTCCTGCAAAATAAATGACTAAGATTCAATGAAACAGAATAAGACAGAATGATATTGAACAAAAGATTTGGGCTCCCGCAAAATACCCCCCAGTCACGGTAACTTACTCCGCAATCACACCATATGCAACACAAATATATTTTTCAGGCAACAATAACACGCAAACAAAAACAATACCCATTCACAAACAACACAAATTTTCAACGCTACACAACCAGAAGCTAAAATCAATTGTTGGGCATCTCCATGCCTCACTTATTCCAGAAGCAAAATTCAAGCAACACCCAAACTCAAGCCCAACTTTAGACTCTTATTTAGTAATTGCAATAGATGAGTTTCTCAAACCTAGAACATAAAATCAACAAATGCAATCGCAAGCGTCTTATTGTAGAATTCCAGAACAATTATGGTATTCGTTGTTTTTAGGATTTATTCAAGAATCTGATTTGATATGATTATAAGAATTAGAGGTTTTCAATTCCAATATGTATCAATAACAATCAAACATTTAATTAAATTATATAATTAAAATTCGGCTCTGATACTATTGTTGAAAACCACGCAGTGGAATAATTAAGAAATCAATATTAATGGATATTCTCCCTAATTACTTTAAGGTGATGAATAATATTTTGATTACATAACTATCTCTATAGAGTTCATACTACATCCAATGACTATCGATTGAATAACTTATGATTAAATAGGTCATAAGTAGTATCAAAACATAGCAATCTCTATACATGATAACTCTGATGACCTCAAGTGAAAGGATCACTTATATAATCATCACAATGAGAACTCCATAGATATATAAGTAACGTTCCAAATGGATTTCTAATATTGGGTCTATTCAGTGAACTTGTTCTTTAACAAAAACCCATACGTTTGTTTAAATATCTCCATACTTTAACCTATGAGATCAACTACTTCTTTCAGAAAAAAAAGCATATGCTAGTATTTTTACGTTATATTAATGTTCAGTCTTCATAGAACAATGACTAGAAACAATTTAGGGATAATACATAAATCAATTTGAATATTATAATCTCATTATAATTTCATTTACAATGTATAATTATTTCATAGACTTTATCATATACATCTAAATATATACAAAATAAATAATGCCTTTAAATAATTGTCACTAAATTACAACCAAATCGATTTACTGTAGGGCATAAACCAACAATAAGATGCCACTGAGGAGTTGACATATTTCTCACACTTGTTAAAGTCTATGTAAGGCATGTCTGGCTTACATTTTGTTCGGTGCCAAGATCATTCTAACACCCTGACAATTCGATAAGGCTCTCTTTAGTTTATCAACTTTATTCCAATTACATTATGGCTCCTTTAATGCTTAAGCCTTATAACTCCTTTAGAAATGATTCAATACATTTTTAATTTAAAAAAATCATGAAATGTCCAAAGGTAAAGAACACTAATCATTCTACAAAACCTATATATTTGTCTACATTTAAAAACTTTAATCATCACAAAAAAGAGGAACGAACAAGAAAATTTGAAAATTTTAAAGATAATTTTCATAACTGTAGCATTATCAATCACAAAGAAATCTATGGTCCATACAGCACACACTTTCCCAACATATTTCCCAGTCAAGAACATGCCATGCCATGTATTCATATGCCCATGGGAGCCACTCTCATCAGCTTGTTTACAAGGGAGAATCTCCTAACAGTTGTCAGGATACAGTTGAAGAGATGCATGTTTCCAACAATTTTTATCTTCTCTGTACGTGTAATATGCATGCTGCATTGCCGGAACTTTCTTTATTTCATCATAATCGACAAGTCGGAAGACAAACAAAAAGTTTCATTAATTTGTTGTCTTTAAACATGGTAAAGGGACAAATATGAAATGAAAAACTCCTTGGTCGACAAAAAGTTTGTATGTCGAAATCATATATTTTTTATAATTTTCCTCAATTTAGTATACAAGTTCTCTAGACAATAATTCTATCCTACATATGATAATTATGTATATACATATTCCAAATTATACTATATAGATATTGACTTTAAGCTCTATAATGTTTTTTTATTAGACTAGGGTGTCTATATTTTCTGTCTAAAGTTTAATTATCTACTGATTCTCATGTGCAATATATAAATTTGGAAGACTACCTCCAATGGTCAAGGAGAATTTTCTTCATATTCATCTAGGTTTAATAGACTAATTCTAGAAAAACGAAGGCCAAAAAAAAGAAGAAGCTAAGAATAGAACTAGATGGACATACGAGTTCATAATCATATTAACAACTTTAGTTATTTATTTTACAAGCTATCCTTCTTTCGCTGTGTATACCACGAAAAACAACTGGTGTTCGAGCTGGGGGAATATCCAAAAGGGGTTATGAGCCAGACCACACACATCTCCATGTTTGTGGGAGATCACACCTTTCTTGGAATTTAGAAGGGAACTCGTTTCTTGGCCACAACAATTTCTTTCGTTCTTTTTATTAATGTTTTGTGTACTGGTAAGTTACAGAAATCCCATTCTCTGCCTGAGATAAATAAAGAAATCTCATTCACTGGTAAATTAAAACAACTAAGAAAGATAAATTTAGAAAGGCCATCACTTCAACTTCAAGGGCTGATACATCCACAAACAGAACAACTCATATATGTACAAAGAAAAATGTTCATTTATACATAAAAATATCATTAACCACTTAGGATTTTGCTAATACTCTTATTATCTCTTTGTACATACTAATTGTCATATATATGTTGGTCATAAAGGTCAATTATACTTTAGCCGGTTCTAGACGTAAACTCTGAAGGAGGTCAAGGCTCCATCCATTAGGCCATCGACCACTAATAAACAGTACCTAATCGATCCGAATATGCAAGATACTCCAACAATTATGTGCTGAAAACATGTATATTATGCTTGAACTAGTTGGTGTTCCAAAACATGACGTTGATACCAACTCGGCCATATCATATCCGTAATTGTCTACAACTCACACACCAAATTCTTGCGTGGTTGATTGCTTTTATGGATAAGTATTGAAGGCTCAAGCAAAAGTTAAAATCTCCCACTTGTTTAGTCACTATCACGGATAAAATGGTGACGATCCAAAAGAGAAGAGTGCCGTGTTGGACATTACCAATTGGGTCCAACTTTTCTCTTGTAGCTTCATATGCATTTTCTCAAGGTTCTGAGCACATTTACCTTTATCTCCTTTGACAAGAGAATCATTCACTTTGTTCATAGGGAAATGCTTTTGTAGGTCCCATCCCATTTATACACGTAGCAGTAAAAACTGGAAAGAAAATAACTTCTCCAACAATAACTACTTCAATTCCCATGCTTCCCTACATCGTAGGAAGATTAATTCTGTTATTATGTATTGATAAGAAGATATTAGATTGGACGATAAGATTGCTAATATGGTATCAAATTTTGTTTTCCTGCAAAATGTTAGGTTACTGTGGTTTGTAGACCACCAGGACTCCAAATATTTTATAATTCGCGCAATCTTTTTTTTTTTGGTCTTATTTTTAATCATTACGTTTGAAGATATCATAATTTATATAGTCCTAGATGCAATCCAACATGACTACTAGGCTTGCGAATTTAGCTCGGGCCCAACTTGTCCCTTTCTAAAGTTAGTGGGCTAAGCTCGAGTTGACTAGATTTTGGGCTGAGTCTTAAGCCTTTTTTTAAATCGGGCCTCAAGCCAAGGCAAATCGTGTCATTTTAGGTTGATATGTTTTTAATCTGGTACGTCGTTTTGCACTCATTGCAAACGACATCATTTTAGGTGTATAAGATTGTGTTTTAAGTTTTAACCTAGAGTAAAACGACGTAGTGTAAAACAAAACACACAAACTCTTCTCTCTTTTTTTTTTCTTCTTTATCTTCATTGTTCATTGCTGCACCCTTGACGTTTAAGCTTCAGGTGAAGGCAATATCTCCTCCGACTACGGCACTTCCAACTTTCGCCACCATGTCGTCTTCCTCTTCATATCCACCAGATGTCCAACATGGTGTCTTCTTCTTGTATTCTTCATCTCCAGAGTTTCACCTTCCAACTCCCACACCCAAATCATGTGGCAACCTACTCACCAAGGTAAGTCCTTCATACAACTTTCAATGGACTTGAATTGAATTAAGCTTGCCATTGTTCAATGAATCTATTTCTTATGGATTGTGCTTTCTAGTTCCTGTTCGTGTATTCAGTGACTTACGTGGTCACATACATGGATGTGTATGCGATCATACAAGTCTATGAAAACTTCACAGTGTGTATGTGACCGTGTAACCCTGTAAAAAATATATAGTGAATTACACAGTCATATACACAAGCAAAAAAAAAACACATACACAATTGTATTGTGTCATATAATCACAGTGACTTACACGGTTAATGACATTGTCGTGTAACTGATCATGCAAGTCACTATTACACTTTAAATTACTCTACGTAATTTCTTTTTATTTTTTTGATGTAAATGTTTATGAATAACCTATATATTTTTATATGTTGATTTTTTAAAATGAATGAACATATTCCTTCAGTAGAGAGTTCTAATCTAGTACTGGAGAGTATATAAGTGAAAACTTCTAATCCTATAATAAGTGAAGATAGAAGTCCAAGTTTATCGAAAAGTGATGTTTGGAATCACTTCATCAAGACTAGATCAATAGATGAAGTAGAGAAGGCTGAATGTAAATATTGTCACAAGATGTTGACCAGGAGTTCAAAAGGTGGAACCTCTCATTTAAAAAGACATTTGGATTCATGTAGCAGAAAGAAAATCATATCAGGAGGTCTTTTAATGAAATGGTAGCTATAACTTATGACGGTAACATATTAAGATTTTTTATCATGGTCAGAATACAATATTATAACTACGAGTACCATACCGACCTCGGGTATCAATCATCATCGGCTAGTATTTGTAATACCGGTTGAATACCAGAATTAAATGAAAATTAAAAAAGGAATAAATTGTAAAACAAAAAAAAATAACACTAGAAATCTAACCCACTTTGACCCTCCCTGAACCATACCTACTTTAATCACCCCTCCTCTCCTCCTCTATTTTGCTGTCCAGAGTCTCTAGATCATTCTCTCCATTATGTTCAACCAGTGTTGTGTGCATTGTATGGTGTCGCCTCTCCAATCTCCACCATATTCCACTAGAGTCGTGCCTCACTTAGCCACTCTTTCTCCCCTACGTTATAGTTACCCCACCCTCTCTCACCTCCACCAAAATTTCCTTAGCCTCACTCTCTTGTAGTCAACCAACAACTCCTATGCTATAATCATTCCTTTTTTGTACTCAAGTGGTCACCTGACTCGCTTCACTCTCTCACAATCACCACTCTCTTGTAGTCAGACACTCACCCTGCACGTAATCTTGCCTCATCAAGTCGACATCCCAATTAAACCTTACCAACATTAAGTCTTTTGTGTTATGTTGAGCTGTGTCAAAATTTTGGAAATTCTATATAGAATTACAATGTTTCGAAATTTGGATATGTTTCGTCATTTTTGATGATTGGATTTTGGAAATTGAGGATTCAATATAAAATTGAAGTTTGTGTTATTGTTTGAAATTTGAGAAATATTGGATTAAATGTTCATCTTTATTATAAATTAGGTTATATATTATAAACTAAATTTTGTAATATGCAAAATGGGTTGGTTAATTTATGGTTCAATTATGTGGTTGAACAAATTAAGTCAAAGATTTAAGTTTATGATAGATATAATCACATAAAATGAGTTATAGTTATGAGTTTATGGTTAAGTTACGAAATTATACAAAATGAGTTATGGTTACAAAATTTATTTAATCATACAAAATAGGTTATAGATGTGAGTTTATGTTTGAATCATGTAATCACACAAAATGAGCTATATTTGTAACTTTATGGTTGAATTATGTGATTACAGAAATTAAGTTATAGATATGACTTATGATTTTATGGTTAAATTATGTAATCATAAAAAATGAGTTATGGTTATGAGATATGGTTGAATTATGTAAGCATAAAAAAATAATGGTTTATAGTTGTGACTTTATGTTTAAACTATATAATCACACAAAATAGATTGTAATTGTGAAAGTGTAGCAATCAATGTATATATATTTGAAGTATGGGATAAGAAACATGATAATTTCTTGGATAGAATGTGCTCAAGCATCAAATTTTCTTAAAGAATCATTTATACAAGTTTATGAAGTTCACTTATATGTGTATACCATAAGATTGTTAAGAAACTGTTGTTTCTTTATTTCTTCCTGTTATTATACATAAATTGATTTTGATATGAAGTTATTAAATATATGTCTGTGTTTATTTTCATAGATAAACGAAGGGAAATTCAAGTACTCCTAATAATTTAGTTGCTTTAGGAAGATTTGATGATCCAACTAGGCTCATGCTAGATTGGTTCCTAGATGAAAAATCATACTATTGTTTTGCATTATATCAAGCATTTGAAAGGTAGAGGAATCACTAGATTAAATAAGCATTTAGCTAGGATCAAAGATAATGTAGAGCCTTATAAAAAGTGAGTCATGAAGTGAAATGATAAATGCAAGCTTTGCTTGAGGAGTATCAGCAAGAAAAAGATGAAAGGCAAACTTTGAACTATGAAATTGGTAGTAGAAGTTCTTCTTGCGATGGTTAGGATGATAGTGGGGATGTTTAAGGTGGTAGTATTCCTACCCAATAAAAGTGAAATTTTGCACTTAATGTTAGGAAAAGAAGAAGACATGTGTCTAATTTTTTTGTATCATGAACAACTCCTAGAGCCTAACCTTCAATCCCTAGTGCCTTCCAATCTAAGGAACGAAGGAAAGTTCTTAGAAAGGAGGGAAAGTTCCTAGCAAAATGGAAGGTAAATTTGAAACCCAAACTCGTACTTATGATATTAAATGCTCTTTATGTTTAGAGATAAGGCATATAGCTTCATATTGTCCTAAAACAAGTTTAATGATCATAAGAAATGAAAGGAGAATTGAGACTGAAGGTGAAAATGATAAGGACTCCATTATGCCAATAGAAGATTGTGATGATGATGGTACTGAGTATCTAATGAATAGGGAAGGGATTGAATTTATAAGTCAAATTAAGGAGCAAATGGAGAGTATTTTCCATACAATACAGCACATTAATAATAATGTATATAGTATGGATATTAATGTAGGTAATTGCACAAATGTAGCTAGCACTATCTTGATTAAAAAATTAAACTTGCCTACTATAAAACATGCTCGATCATATAAGTTCCAATGGCTAATTGAATGTAGTGAGCTGAAAGTCAACAAATAATTGATGATTTCATTCTTGATTGAAAAATATTATGATGAGGTCTTGAGAGATGTGATGCCTATGCATGCTAGCCATATTCTCTTAAGGAGACCTTGAGAATTTGATAGAAGTTAATAAAAATGGGTTTATACATTTTGCATTAAAAATAACATATTTGTCTTGTACTATTAAAACATAAATAAATTTATTAAGTTCAACTCAAGTTAAAAGGAGAGGGTAAAAAAAGGGAGACTGAGTTTAAAAATGAGAATGAGAGATCAAAAGATGGAAAAGGAAGGATAAACAATTGAGGGAAAAGAAAAAGAAATTGTTGAGAGAAAAGTAAAGAAATAAATGAGATTTTATGCTAGAGAGAATGAGATCAAGAGAGTTTTCTATTCTAACCAACTTATAATTATACTCTTATACAAAGGGGCTTGTTTTAATACTAATCATCTTGGCATTTCCTTGCCTAGTGTTTTTGTTTCTTTATTATAGGATTTCAAATATGTATTCATTGATGATGTTCCTAGATGTTGCCATCAATAAGGGAAATAAAACATTAAAGTTGATTCCATACCTGATGCTACCATTCATAATAGAATAACTTGTAGAAGTAATCCACATATAATAGAGAGCAAGAGTCCTTTTTTCCCCCCTATTTTGCTTATTGCTAAGAAGAATGGTTATGGAGAATATATGTTAACTGTCAAGCTATCAATAAAATAATGGTAAAACATTAACATCACATTCCCACATTAGAGAACATACTTGATGAGATAAATGGCATTTGCGCTTTTTTAAATTAATTTTAAATGTAGTTATCATCAAATTAGGATTAAAAAAAAGAAGAAGAATGGAAACCTACCTTTAAAATTAAATATGATTTATATTAGTGGTTAATGATGCCTTTTTTAATTATCTATTGCACTTAGTATAATCATAAGGTTAGTGGACCATTTTTCATACTTTTATTGAAAAATTCTTGGTTTCTTATTTTGATGATATTATGATTTATAATACATATTTAGATGAGCATGTTAAGCATGCAAAAATTATTTCAAATGTTGTAAAAAAATAAATTTGTATATGCTAATCAAAAGAAATGTTCCTTTTGCATGGATAAAGTAGACGTTCTTAGATTCACTTTGAGTATGAAAGGGATAAAGTTGGATGAGGAGAAGGTTAGGGCCATTTGCACCCAAAGTTATAACTAACACGAGAAGTTTGATGGTTTAGCTAGTTTTTATAAAAAAGGTTTGTAAATTTAATTCATTAGATGTACCACTCACTGAAGCTATTAAATAATATACTAGTTGGTGATGCTGTCGCCTACAACCAAATATAAAAGAAATCACTTCCGTTAAAACAAATTAATGTAGTAGCGGTAAGCGGATATCGTTCCCACGAGG
>JANKOD010000192.1:27438403-27450793 GCA_026284645.1 Erythroxylum acuminatum
TCTTTTTCATTTAATTTCATTTTAATATTTCTAATTTTCATCAAAAGTTCGGGGTCCAACATTTTGGGTTTAATTTCATTACTTTGTTTTGGGTCAAGACTTTGTATTGAAATTTTAGTGAAATTGGTGATTATTCAAGGTGGCTTGAATTATTGGATCATTATATCTGTTGCTGGCATTAATTGCGTTTTCTAAAAGTCCAGCATTGGTGTTAGTATTTTGTTAGTCTGGTGGCAGTTACTAGATTGGGATTTTGGAAAATATTTTTGTAATAATTCGAGGTGGCTCGGTTGTTAAATTAAAGGCTCGATTTTAATTCTTGGTTTAATTATTTTAACTCCCACGTCTGTTTGAGTGATGATTCCCTACGTTATTAAACTGGAGGATTGCATTTATCATTGTTAATTACTTGTGTTTGTCTTCTTATTTAGTTCACTTATTATCATTTCATATCACTCATTTTAATTTTAAAATACCAAAAACCATTCCTTAGTTTTTATTTTAATTCATTGCAAACTTTAGCGGTAATTTTTCAAATCTAACCTCATTTTATAGTTTAGGTTGCATTGCATTTAGTTACTTAAGAAATTAATTTCATCTTTTGGTTCCTCAAAGAGAACGACCCAAGGTTGCACTATATGCAATCTTTAGTTAAATTTTTAAAGTAACCTCAAGGCGACAATTGGACCAAACGGTTATTTCAGTTACCTCACCCAAAAATTCAAAAACTCATGTGAATGAGTGATGTCTTATAAGAAAAAGTCAAGTTGAAGTATTTGAACCTAATGAAGGAGGTAGAATAGTACTTGTTTTGTTTTGATTGTTTAATTATTTTTAAAAAAAATATTATGTATTTTTGTCTTTCAATTAAAAGTTGAAATATGTATATCTTATGTCGTAAATCGCTAAGTTAACTAATTTTTGTAGGTCAATGTTTGTAGGTATCATTCAGATAAACTCTTAAGAGACTATAACTCTTCCAATAAAGACACTTAGAGGTTTAAAGGCTTGTGACATATGTTAAATGCTACCGAACACTTAAAAGAGTGGAATTATTTCTTATTTTAGTTAGTTAGTCTAATTGGTTAGGTTGTATTTCGTCGATTACTTAAGGACAAACAATGAGTCAAGTATAAGAAAATTTGGAAGTCTATATTTGCATGCTCATAGGGCTTAAATTAGCTTGTAATAAACTATTCTTAAAGCATAGTTTATTTGAATTAGATGATTTTTCTCGTATTTAGTTCGTTAACTTATAGGTGATAATTAGAGGTGAAGTTTCAAACTTAAGTGCAACATTTTTTAAATTTTCTAATTAATAAGAAATTAAAGTTGATTAGAAGTTAAACATAATGGACAAAAACTTTGTAAAAGTTATTAGAAATCAATTCAAGTTCAAAGATATCGAGGATTACAGAAACAGTAGTTAACCAGTGTCAAATATATGAGTGAGATGGGTGCTAGTTACTTGCTATTTATACCAGAACCTAATCAGCATTAGTATGGGAAAATGAACAGGTACCTGACTTATGATACAGAATCCAATGATTTGTGAAAACTTAATTTCAATTACATTATGACTCTTTTACATAACCATAACTTACAAAAATTCTTATTAAGTTTAATTAGATCTTTTGGAGGAGAGCCTTTAAAGAGATTTTTTGCTTTTTGAGCCTTTGGAAGCCGCTTTTCATTGAATTCATTGAAAAAGAGCTCAAGAGCAAGATTGAGGGAATATTCATCTCCAGTTGCATGCAATTTGGGATTTCTCTTTAACTCTTTCTTCTTTCCTTTCTTTTATGACAAGATTGTTTTGTTTTTGTTGTTTGAATTTCATTATGTTTAGTAGAGAAATCCCTAATTAGCGTTAGGGATATAGTTTATGTTTGATATTTTAATTATTAATATATGATTAGTTATTGATTAGTTTAAATTTGTTCTTTGATCTTAATTATTGAATTTATATGTGGCCATCATAGTTTGAATCTTAGGAATTATATGAAGGACTGAAATCAGAAGCATATTATGTACATTAGAAAAATAAACACTCTAGATCTAGAGAAAGAGACACTTTGAATGAGTTTGAATAAACTTAATTGTTGCATATGAGAGGTGACACTTTCTTAATTAAATAGACTTGTGTGTGTCGAGAGAGAGAGTGGCATAGATACTTTACTTTAATTAATTGTTATTTTAATTTTGATAAATAATCTTACTTGATAATTGAAATTTCTCATAGGTGAACTTCACCCTTCATACTTATTTATATTGATTTCTTTACATTTTCCCTTCTCTTTAAAACTAAATCTCAAAAATCCTCTCTCGTGGCTAAATTTCATTCTCTTTTAGTCGATAGGAGTTAATGTTATTAATAAACAGAGCATAACTTGTTGCCTATCAACATCTACTTTTTTAATTGAATAAATTTCAAATAACAAGTGAAAATGGGAGATTAGTACAATTACATTGTGTTTAACTTCAAAAGATTTTATTTAATTTTTGTACTTATGGCGTGATTAAAGGACTATCGATATTTAACTAAAATGTGGTATACATACACTGGTGTGTCGGATATTACAAGATAAAATGCAAATATTGGTGGGATCAATTCACCTGTTTTCGATTCTATGTACTATTTTATGTTTCTTTCCATTCATCCATCTATTAACCTGTGTTCCTCTTAATCCATCCATCTATCCATTAAATATTAATAGATAGATAAATAGAGAGGAACACAAACTGACATATAAAAAGAAGAACAGCCACTCTGTATCTAATATTGGCATGTGGCATATTGAGCAGTAGCATGCAAGAAATTGAGAGCCAACTGGTTGTAGGCTGAGAACAGGAAGTCTTTTGAGGCACTAAATTACTGTTTCTTTATATGTCGTGGGGATCATAGGCTTTCGTGATTTTCAGAGATCGATTGGATGGACTTTCCCTAACATTTGGTCAGCATTTACTTCAGCATTTGTCCCTGCTGTTGTTGCTTCCCCATTCAATGCGATTTACCAACATGGCCATGCTTTCTATATATCATAAAGATAAATGGATCTTATAGAGAAAAACGGAAGAAGTGACCAAGTTCTTGTTTAGACGAGGGGCCGTTTAATTACAATTTTCAATTATTCAAATATGGTTTTATAATTGTATTTATAATTATTCAAATATGGTTTTTAATTGTATTTATGGTTTTCGTTTATTTGTGAAATGTATTAGTGTGATGCAAATGCAATCCCATTTTGTATTGTGTATGGCCCAATCTTTTAGATCTTATGAGGGAACTTCAACTCTTCAGGTTAATATTATCGTCAGCTTCGTGGTAGAATTAGAGCTGCCACTCAGGAATGACAATTCGGCAATTCCTTTAAGAGGGCCCAAGTCCTACTGAAGCCCCATGTGGCCCAAGTCCCAAGTCCCAAGTCCCAAGTCAAATTGAGACCATGAAATTACTCAAATTACTTGTAATTTATATTCCAATTATGGTTTTTCATTTGTTTTATTACATAAAAACTTGAAATATACACTTTATTTAAAGAATTCAAATGTAATTAAGTAGATTGAATTGAAAATGTCACCCTTCTTCTTTTCCCTCATTTGCTCTTAACGATAATCTTATATTAGGTTGAGAATTGTAGCAAGAGAAAAGACATAAAATTTTCCTGTAGTTTAAGAAATCCTCTGATATTTAAAATTCTCAAAAAAAGTTCTTTCTAATTTAAGTTTTCAGAAAAATTCTATCTTTTAGATTTCGAATAAAAAATAATGACAAAATATATGTAATATGAATATCAATCGTGAACTATTCAAATGTTATTTATACGACGATTCAACCTAAATCTTAAACTCAAACCGAACTAATTAAATTTGATTCAAATTAATAATTTATTATAATCATCTTAAATTGTTAATTTATGTCAAACTTAAGTCATTCAATTCATATTTAAAAGTTGAATTAGATTATCATATTAGAACCATACTCATTAATAAATGAAGAACATTTAGAGAATGGAAATGATTATAAGCGAAATTACAATGTCACGTTGTCAAAAAGGTGAATTTAAATCTATTTCTGCATATTTTGGTTTTATTTAACTTAATCTAAAGTAAATGAGGTTTATTTTAATTTTATATGACTTATTTTGAAGTCAATAAGAAAAAAAATTAGGTTCAACTTGAGTTTGAAAGGGTTGATATAATTAAGTTAGAATTGATTTGAATAAAATAATATTATTTTATTTAATGAATGAAAAATTAATTGACTAAATGACGTCTGCTTACAAATTTTCTTAAAATAAGGTCATTTTTAAATATCAAGTTGCCAGAATTTGATTAAGTTGATATCAAGCTATTCAGTATGAATTTGATCATAATTTAGACTGAGAAATCAAACCAAGTCTAAGCCGCCCTAATTACCATCCCAGTTAAATGTGAGTAGATTTGGTAATACGTTATTGTCCTTGTCACTAAATTAGCCGTGGAACTTATTACAAATGAAATCGCCTATTTCATAATTACTGTGCCAATGCTGTTCCATTGTATTTGGTCTATATATTTTTGTGGGTCTCATATAAATGTATGGACTAGATGCAATGGAACAGCACCTGGCACAGTAATTATGAAACAGGTGATCTGTTCCCAACTTATTATTATAGTTTATAAAGAAGTAAAAACAAATAAAATACATGCCTTAGATTTTTTATTCCATGGTTTACATATAGCATTCAGAGATTATTTATTTTTTAAATAACACCAAAAAAGTTATATTATTTATTTAATTGAGTTAAAAATATTAATTATCCATTAAAAATAATAAATAATCTTTTTAAATTCAAAATTAATAAATTAGGTTTGAATTGGTCAAATTTTCAATCAAACTCAAATTTGAATTATATTATTATACGATATAATTTGTATTTCATACTTGTTTTTTCTAAATTTCTTTGTACGTAGCCATGCTCTAGATGGATTTTTCGAAATGTCCCTGCCGCTCTTGCTTAAGCATTGATCTGTCCCTCATTTGTTTCTTTATCCTTACAATTTGTTTTTTCTGCATTGCCCATCACTATCAATCTGTTTATGTCTTCGAAGTCTTTGTTTGTTCTTCCCTTCTTCCATCTTTATTTTTGCAAATAGTTTTCTTATAAAACGATAAAAACACTGAAATGATGAAGAAATGTAGCATAAGAATACACGGTCATTCTTCCAATGTACTATGACCATACATTCAAAGATTAAACTGATGAGATATTGTTCTTATACTTTTTGGCCTTTTACGATGAACTCAAGCATTCTCCAACTCATAATGTAAATTATAAAAATACATAACTTCGTAGAGGTTAAGCTAACTCATGTGATGCCATTTTTTCGCAATTTTTATTTATAAAAAATTACAAATTTGAATAAAAATACCTTTTTAATAAAATATAAAGAAAAGACTGGAGTCCTTTTCGAGGAACTTGTAAACTGAAGTTTGCCGAGGAATTCTCCATGGCTTTCACTTTTTTTGAGTAAGTACACTCTCTCCTAGAATCTTCTGTACTTATTCTGTCATATTGAATCTCAGTCATCTATTTATGTGAATATTTTTTGTCATCTTTTCTATCCCTATCTTGTCCTATTGAATCTTAGTCATCTATTTATACAGGACTCACATTAATAGATGATTAAAATTTATTAAGATTTAACGGGACTTCCTCCTGAATGAGAGGCAATTTAGGTTGAATTAAGTTTCAGCGGAAGAGTTTTCTCACTTTTCGTTGCTAACAATTATTTTCCAATCGCTGTTTTTTAATTTCCAAAAATGTTTTAATAATTAAAAATAGCAGCTTCTGTATGCAAGGCGGTCGTGACGTTTTATAGGCTCGGGCAAATAAAAACAACCCCTATTTTTCTTTTTTTTATGATAACTAAAAGTGGGCCTTATAAAAAATAAAAGAGGTAAAATAGGAGTCGCTTTTGTTGCTCTTTTTAAAAATCAAGACTTTCATAAAGAACAAAATAAAATAAAATGACCCCCCTTTTCATTACCTATTTTATTTTTCATTAAGCTAGGCCCTGAGCAGGTGCCCTGCCTAGGGTCAGCTCTGTCTGTATGTGGTATTTCATTTCAATATATCATGCATGTCTTTAGATATTAGATTGCATTTAGTACCCTGAAAATTAAAATTCAGATGTCGAAATTGAATCGTTAAATTTAATTTTTCATATGAAATTCTAATTGATTAAATCAATTTCAAGGAATTTAATTTAATAACTAATTTTCAAGATTGCTCGTGGAATATGTAAACAGAAACCTTTTGAAACGTATTCATCTAAGGAATATCATTAGAAGGTGCAGTATTATATTCCGAGGATTCAGCTGTGTGAAAGTGGGTAGTATGGACTCCGTCAAGAGCGTCGCCAACTTGTGATGGAGGTCCTGAAGTTTCCAAAGCAGTGGCTTGAAGAGCAGCAATGTCTGGTGGCAATGGCATTTGTAAAGGCAATGCAGGCAATTGAACTTTACCTTCAAGCATATCAATGGCTTCTCCAATTGAAGGGCGATCGCCGTGACTAGGATGAGCACAAGCTAGGCCAACAACAATCAACCTTCTCATTTCTTCCAAAATGTATGTTCCATTTAATCGCGGATCAGCTATGGCGCGAATCGTTTCTTCGTTGTCTCTTGCCCCATACTGTTCCCAAGCCCATACAAGCAATCTCACTGTACTGTTTCTGCCATTTCTCTGACATTCAAAGACTGCTCGCTTTCCACATGCTATTTCCAAAACAACTATGCCAAAACTATACACATCTGCTTCCTTAGTAGGCCTCCTGTTCTGGCAATACTCTGGAGCCATGTACCCATCTGTTCCGATCAAATCCGTGGTACGTGCCGCATGCTCATGTTCGACAAGCCTAGCCTGTCCGAAATCACCTAGCTTAGGATTCAGCTCTGAATCCAACAAGACATTTGCTGACTTTATGTCTCGATGTACCACATATGGATCGCATTCTTCTTGCATGTAACGTAACGCTGTCGCCAAGCCTGACACTATTCTTTTCCTTTGATCCCATGTCAAGAGGCGAGATTGATTAAAAAGATGCAAATCCAGGCTCTTTCCTTCCATAAACTCGTACACAAGGAGCAACACTTCTTGCTTGAAGCAAAACCAACCCTGTTTTTCACGACACCAGCCCTTTAGTAGTACCAAATTCCGATGTCTCAATTGGCCAATGGTTTTTATTTCTGACTTGTAATCTTTGAAACTGAACGAAGAAGGCCTGAAAGTAATTCTCTTGACAGCAATTTTGGTCTCAGTTCCCCTCATCAGACCTTCGTAAACCCTCCCAAACCCGCCTCTTCCAATTTCATTCCTGAAGTTATTAGTTGCAACCACCAAAGATTTGAACCTAAATTTCTTTGGCCCAGAATCCTCTTCAAACTCTCCTGTTCTATCTGTTGGAGGACTCCAATAGAAAAATCGACAACAGGTACCAAGAGCAAGAAGAGAACACAAAACAGCGGCCACTATAGCTACCCAAACAAACCATGGAAGACCCTTACCTCTAGAATGAACTTGCAATTTGGAAACGAAGTCCCATGAATAAATCTCGTTTTTCTCAAAAAACATCGTAGTGGTAGTTGCAGAGAGGCCAACTGTAACCCACTCTGGCAAATGATCTCTCATGTCTACTATCAAATTGAGGTTGTATGTATGAATATCTGCATAGGTTTTATAATCACCGTTCGTCACCGAAACGCTCAAGTTTTTCGAGCTTGAGTTGTAGTGAATGGAAACCTCGACTCGGCCTCCATTTTCTATGTCATTTAAGGACCAATTCACTGTTTTGACTGAAAGCACCGAGTTGATATCGATACCTATGTGATCCTCCGTATTTTCGGGGTCCCAATCATTCCAAAACGTGTCCAGCTCCACTGCAACAAAGTTAGACTTCATATAATCTGAGAAGAGACCAAAATATCCTCCTCCTGACAACGTTGGGATATAAGATCCTGTCGGAACAAGGAAAGCTGTGATTCCATCTGCCCTTGAGAAGTTGCCTCTGGAGTTGATGACACAAGAAAAATGCATCGAAAAGTCTGCTAAATGACCAGTAGCTTTGTCCCATAGGTGAATCGGGTTGCTATATGTGATTCGACCGATGCTACTTACGGATATATTTTCAAAATTTTTGGTGAGTTCGACGACAGGTTCGGCTGCATATGCATCTCCCTCAAAGTTTATGTCATGCATGTTAGAGGTGAAGCTGGTGAAGCTGAAACTGCTGCTTTCTATGGATGCCTGGGCCGTGAGAGAGAATATACAGAATAGGACCGTATGGATCGCATAGAAAGCTTGACACTTGGGCAGTTTGGTATGTAAGCTGTGGAGGATTGCCATAGTCAAGATTTATGAGCCAGTGAGAGCAATGTAGCTTATATATATACATGCCTTCTTGAAATTTTGTTTGGTGTACTTGGATTTTAGAAAAAGTAGATACTCACAAACAAGATGTTCACAAAGTATATAGAATAATCACAAACAAGATGTTCGCAAAGTATAGAGAAGGATATGCTTTTCAATATTAAGTGTTCCTACACTCTTTTCGTGTTGATATATAAATACATCCATAATGAATCGAATGTTACATCTAATTTTAGTAACTTAAAGATGTAATAACTTAATGGTTGATACTGCCTCTCCAAATTTTGGAGATCCTATATTCAAATTTTTATTTAAGATTTTATAGAAGTTTTTAAAATTGTAACTCAATATCAAATTTTATCATATTTAATAATTAAGAGTATATTTATATATCCAAAAATAAGCACAATGTGAAATTTGATTGCACATTGTGAAGTGATGTAGAAGTTCTCAAGCAATAAAATATTTATTTTCAGGGTGTAATTGCTTGTATATAAATAATGATTCTTTTAATTAACTTAAGAATTAAATATTAAATAAATAATTGAAGGGCAAACAATAACATATAAATACGATAGTATTAAAAACGTGAAATTTGAACACAAATACTGAAGGGTAAATAAGTTTAATATTTATATTCTTGGAATAAGAAGAAATCCAAACTTTTAAAGGGTAAAGAAGGTAAATCAATGAGATAAATCACAATCTATGTATTTGTCCTAGATAGAAAGAGCTCTTGAGAGTATCAGGCGACCGAATCTCCCTTGTTAGCGCAAGTCCTACACATTTTTTTTGTCTTTTTCTTTTTTAATTTGATGGTGTATTAGCATTGTTATTGTAATTAACTCTTGAAAAAATGGTTTTAGAGGCACTTCATACTTGATTAATGGAATCTTTATCAAGCCTGTTCTGCCAAGCCCGTTAAATTAATAATTCTAGTTAAGATTACTTTTTCTGTCAAAATTAAAACTGAATATTGGATAAAAACTCAATAATATGGTCAATTTTTAGTTATCATTAATGATCATTTTTATTAAAAATTTTATTTTTATTATTTATGACGAAATAACACTAAAATATTTAAAATTTTAAATATAAAATACAAAAAATAGTCTAATACTAAACTTTTTGTTAATATAAATAATATAAAGAGTAACGTCATACTAGTATTTTTTCAAGGATATCAAAGGTTATACTTCAATCATATATAAATTTTATTATTTAATAAATAAAAAATATTAAAATAATTATATATTATCAGCAAAGCGTAGACTGTCCACCTATAGTTTACGATTTTCAGTTGGGGTGGGGCCGATGTGGGAGAAGAACTTGTCCTCCAAGCTGGGCTCACCCAAGTCAGATTGGAACGTGTCTGGTAAGTTTATCCAAGTCCTTGGAGGCCACGCACATGAAACTATATATAAGAACCTTTTCAAAGAAGGTCCCTGTCAAGCCACTCATTGTCGAGTCCAGATCTCCTGTCTAATATTATGGTATCTTATTGTGTCCAATAAATCTCAGTCATTTATTTATGTGGGGTTCGCATGGGGCCCGCGTGCGTCCCGCAAAATTAATGGCTGAGATTCTATGAGACAGAATAAAACAGAGTAAAACTGGACAGAGGATCTGGGTTGCTCGTTGTCACATTTCTTTTTGGCAACAATGCATCGAAAGGAGCATAAGAAGAACAAGAAACATGTTCCATTGATTGCCACAGAAACAGACGATCCCAGATTATGGCCTCATCTTCCTCAGCAAGTTATCAACCTAATTGCATGGGACTACACGTTATTGAATCATATTTCCTTCAAGGGTGTGACTAAGTCATGGATAAGAGAACATAAAAAATGTTCAGCGAGTTCTACTCAACCACTGCTTCGGCTTTATGATGGTGACGATGGATGTGCTGACAAAAAGCCTAACAACTTCGCTATACATTTTAAGACTGGGTTTTACTTTTGGTATTATAGAGGACGACCTCAACATCCAAGGCTGCGTTTAGTGGGTTGCTCACAGGGTCTTCTGCTGGCACATGATGTATCTTATTTTCTGTGGGAGGCACCTAGACGTTTATGGTGGCGTGTTCCATCATGGGATTCAAAGTATCCATTTGTATGTGCAGTTCTGTCTCCCTCACCTGTGAGCACTCGTAGGTATCTGATGTTGGCTGTGACAGGAGTAACTAGCCCAGCTTTTACCTTCTGTAAAGTTGGGCATGGAGTCGAAGATGGTTGGATCAAACAAGAATGCACTATCCCTGATCCTCATTGCTCAAAGTCCTGCATAACAAATCGATCTATGCGGTTCACTAATGCCATTGGGTTCAAAGGTAAGTTCTATGCTTTGAGCTTGCAAGGAACTCTTGCTGTTATAGAGGTCATTGATTCTCATCCAAGAATCACAGCTTTGAGTAAGAAAAGAGCCGCCCCTTCTGTTTCATCAAAACATTTCAGGGAATGTTTTGTTGAGTCAAATGGAGAGATATTGCTCGCTTTCCTCATATCTAGAAAGTCTATGAACATTGTAGATGGTGTGGAAGTTTACAGGCTTGATATTGGTAACCTCGCATGGATCAAGGTAGAGAGTCTTGGGGACACAACACTGTTTATAAGTGCTAATTGCTGTATGTCAGTTTTAGCAAGTAAAGTTGGTTGTCGGAGAAACTGTGTCTATTTTAGCCGTCGATCAGCTGATGGTTGGTGTGTGTATGACATGGAAATCAACACCATAAGTTCAGGTTGGAGCGAATCCGGTTCTTCGGAACGATCTCTGAGTTGGGATGAACCTTCTGAGGAAAGGATTCTCAATCCTGTTGGCTATTGAAAGTTATCTTGGCTTCACATTTCCTTGGATGGCTTTAAAAACAACATCGCATCCTGAGTGCACTTCATTTAAAATGTCAGTTCTTTGTTGGTTATTGAAATATTTGTCTCTCTTGTAGCTAAATTATTTGTCTTCTCCGTCTGTTAGCTTGTCTTCGGCTGTTTCATGATTCAAACTTGTCTTCCCTTGTTACATGTGTTGAACTAGGATGAAAAAGGATAGTGTAACAAATTTGTTGTTTCTCATATTTTTCTGTATTGGTACAAGGATGGTCTTATAGACCTGGTTCTAGAACAGCGAGAATTGGGGGAAAGGATTGATCCTATAATTAAAGGAGTCAATCCTTTCCCTACATAGAAACATGATAATTACAAAAGGAGTCAACATTATAATTAAAGAGAGTCAACCCTCTCCCTACACTGTCCTTACATAATCATTTTCCTTTCTAACACTCCCCCTCAAGTTGAGTCGTAGGGTTACCAACGCGCAACTTGCTTAGAACGTCATTGAAGACTTTTCCATTTACAGCTTTAGTCAGGATATCTGCCAATTGTTCTTCCGACCGAACATATGGCAAACTGATGATTCCTTCTTCTAGTTTCTCCTTGATGAAGTGTCGGTCCACTTCAATGTGTTTGGTGCGATCATGCTGTACTGGATTCTCTGAAATACTGATGGCAGCTTTATTATCACATAATAACTGACAAGGCTCTTGTGGTGGGAACCCAATCTCCGTTAACAGCTTCTTGATCCAAAGAAGCTCAGATAACCCCCTAGCAATCCCTCTAAATTCTGCTTCTGCGCTTGATAGTGCTACTACTTTCTGTTTTTTACTTTTCCATGTCACAAGATTTCCTCCAACTATAGAGAAGTATCCAGAAGTAGATCTTCTATCGACTGGGTTTCCAGCCCAATCTGCATCCGTGTATCCCTTCACTTCTAAGTGTCCATTGTGTCGAAATAAAATTCCATTTCCAGGTGTTCCCTTCAAGTAGCGCACAATTCTTAAGGAAGCATTCATGTGTTTTACCTGAGGTTTGTGCATAAATTGACTTACTATCCCAACTGCATATGCTATATCTGGTCTTGTATAGGAAAGATAGATCAACTTTCCTACCAACCTCTGATAAGTCTCCCGGTCAGCTTCATCTGCTCC
>JANKOD010000192.1:27462888-27473526 GCA_026284645.1 Erythroxylum acuminatum
CTGAGTGTAGTGCCCACAAACCTTGCCTTCTGCGCAAGAGTTGGAGCCGTAGTCGGAGAAGGGTTTCTCGTCAACCCACAGTTTTATTCCTATTTTCTTAATTTTTAATAGTTAAGATGATATGACAATAATAGGGCATGTGAGAGCCATGTGTCTAAGAAATAAATGGCTGAGATTCTATGGGACAGAATAAGACAGAGTAAAATTAGACTCACGCGGGACCCATGCAGGATCCACATAAATGAATGGTTGAGATTCATTGGACACAATAAGACACCATAATATTAGACAAAGGATTTGAACTCTGTGTCTAATGAGTTAATGATGTGACACTAAATTATTTTTACAAAAAATTAAAAATTTTAATAATTTGGCACCACTTTTGAAAGATCAAACTAAAATTACAAATTTGAAATTTTAAAATAATTAAAGAGTTTAAAAAATATTATAATCAGAGTTATTCTTTATTAAAAAGAAAAGGATAAAATTAATAAGAAAATAATTAATAATAAGGCAGAGTTAAGTGAAAAATTATAAAATTTTACTGTACATGGTAGCAAAAACTTGTAGTAAAAAAATTAGTTATTATTTTATAAATTTAAAAAATTTTCCAAAATGATACAAGGTATTAATCGGCAGTATTGTACTAAAATCCAATCTTGTACCATATCCGGTACAATATTAATAAAATTTCTTTGAACCTTATTGTTTTATATTTGTATATATAGACACATACACATACACATAAATTCAAAATCTAGTTAAGTTTGGGATGTTTTCGAATTTATCTTAATATGTACTTGTGTGAAAAAGAAATCAAAGTTCAGTGAGCATTTGCCAGTTATCAAAGCTTTTTGAACTAGTTTGATGCAAAATCCAGTTGGAATTAGATTAAGTTTGATACGAGGATATACCCCAAAACTGCACATGATTCTACAATTAACATTATTATTCCAGGAATATATAACGATAGATAAGCCAAAAACAAATTTGACAACACCATTGACTACTATTTATCAAATCTCACATAAGACATTGCACGAGCACTTTTAACTACTACGCATAGTTGAAGGGTGGTTCAGTTAGAAGCGATGGTGCCGGAACTACCGCCTGAAAGCTGGATTTGTCCTTTCTCATCATTATTACTTCCTCGAGATATTTCAGACTCAAAACAACGAGACGTATTGTCACAGGAAACGAACATGTTTGTTAACTCTGGCATTTCTAATGGTAAACATGGCAGTTCAGCTTTAGTATTGAGCATGTCAATAGCTTCTCCAATTGACGGACGTTCACGATAATCTGGATGTGCACAAGCAAGACCAACTACAAGTAATCTTACTATATCTTCCTCTACAACATTTTGGTTCAGTCGGGGATCAGCGGCGGCGATAACTTTTCCTCTTCCATATTGCTCCCAGACCCATTCCAGCAGTAACTTCCCAGTTTTCCCACCATTCTTAAAAATAGCACGCTTACCAGCAGCTATTTCTAAAGCAAGTATACCAAAGCTGTATACATCTGATTCTTTACTAGCCCTGCCACTCTCAGCATACTCTGGAGCCACATATCCTTCTGTGCCAACCAGTAATTTTGTGGTATAGGAACTGTGGTCATGATTCACAAGCCTGGCAAGGCCAAAGTCACCAAGCTTGGCATTGAAATTGGAGTCCAATAACACATTGCTTGATTTAATATCGCGATGTAGGACACATTGGTCGCAGAGTTCTTGCAGGTAATGGAGTGCGGTGGCGACGCCTAAGGCTATTCCATACCTGGTCTCCCATGTCAGCATACATCTCTTACTGAAGAGATGGAAATCCAAGCTGTTGTTAGGCATGAACTCGTAAACAATGAAGAGTTCTTGCTTTTCTCGACACCAACCGATGAGTTGAACCAAATTTCTATGCCGTAATCGGCCAATTGTTCTCACTTCTTCTTCCGCAGTGAAATCCGTGGACTCTGCAACAATCTTCTTGACAGCTATTTTGGAATTCGTATCCTGCAGGAGGCCTTCATATACAAATCCGAACCCACCTCTGCCAAGCAGTCGAGCATCAGCGAAGTTGCTGGTTGCATTAAGCAGTTCCTCGTACAAGAAACTTCTGGCGCCTACCTCATTTTGTAATTTATGATCTGTAACATCTTTTCTTTTTCTACTGTTCATCCAACAGAGGAACCAAACGAAACCCGATACTAATAGCAGTATGCCGCAAATAACAGGTATAGCCCACAACCAAGATCTTCTCTTTCTCTTTGTGGTCATAGCTTGGACAGGCGAAGTAGTCTGGTTTGTTACAAAATCTGGAAGTTGCAAGTTTAAGCTAAAATCCCACGAGTGAATTGTATGGTCCTCGTATAAATCTGGAACGGTGGCTGCTGAGAAGCCGACGTTAATCCATTCGGGCAACTTCTCTCTTAAATCAACTGTGTGCCAAAATTCATAAGTATGCGAGCCTCTGAAACTTTTCTCATCACCACTAGTCAGCTTAACGCTTAAAATTTTTGTAGAAGATGTATAAGCAATCCAAGCTTCAGCTGTTCCTCCATTATAAATGTCATTTAAAGACCAATTCTTGGTAGCAACAGATTTCATCGAGTGCACATCGACACCAACGTGGGTTGGCATATCTATTGGGTCCCAATCATCGTGGTGTGTGTCAAACTCTACTGCAACAAAATTAGTTGATGAAGAATTTGAACAAAGTGCGAGATATCCCCTTCCTGAGTTCCGAGGAATTTGGGAACCGTTTGGAGCGAGGAAAAATGCAAATCCATGGGCTCTGGAGTGATTGCCTGCAGAGTTGATACTGAAGGAGAAATGAGTGTTGAAATCAGCAAGATTTCTCGAGACGCTGTCCCAAAGCTGCAATGGTCGGCGATATGTAAGTCGACCACTACTGTAACTCCCACCATATCTTGTTAGTTCGACGACCTTTGAATAGTCTGGAGCATAAGCGTCTGCTTCAAATTGTAGTTCTGACATATCTTGGCTAAATTCCGTGTAGGTGAAACTGGTGTTTGCCATGGTTGCTTGGACTGTGTGCCTGATGGTTAAAGAGAAGAGTAATATGGAGAGAAGTCCATAATTTGAAAGGTTTAGACGGAAGATGATAATACAAAATTGATTTTCCATGTTCTTACGAAGGTAGTGTGTGACAAGGTTGAAAATTTTTCTTCTCCAATCAGCTATATGTACAAAAAAAGGGAAGAAAAAATCACATTAAAGTGTGCCTGGCAGGAGAGGAGAATAAATTAATAAAAAAGAAATGAATACTAATAATTAGTTATTTATAATAATTAACTTAATAGTTTTTTTATACCCTAATTTTAAGTAATAGTCTATACCCCATATTTGGAAGGAATGATTTTGATTAATTGATTAAAATATATAACAAATTAATTGATTAAAATATAATTAATTAGTTAATTATAATATAATTAATTAAAAATATAACAAATTTTTATTTCTTAATATTTTTAACAAATCAACTACTATTAATAGTAATGTTAATCGTTCCTTCTTCTTAACCAACCATCATAAATATAATGATTATATCTATTCGCATTTTTTAATTTATTGATACTTATATATATTACCATTTCTTACTTAGAACCGGTCGTCCCTTCTTAAGAAGTAAGGACTCGATTATTGGAAGAAATTAATAAAAGTAATAATAGCCAACATAACATTCCATGTCAACTAACAGGTCTCCTCCTGTCAATTGTCTTCTTGACTTTTCGGTAGCACAAATTAATAATAATAAATATTAAGATGATGACTATGAAAACGACGATTTTTAATTCTTTCGTATAAAAATATAAAATTTTCATTTTTAGTCTAGAGATTGTAAATAATATTTAAACAAGATTATTAATACATTGTACAATTTTGAGAAATATATGAAAAGTTTAAAATTTTTGTTTTATAAACATAAAAAACCTACTTAAAAAAATCCTAACATCCTTCTTGTCAGTTGTCACAGCGTATGAATGCATAAATACTAGCTTCTTGACTCGTTCAAAGATTGTCGTCAAGTCAATGCACATTGCACAGCTGGTGAAATGTATGGTGCGAACATGGGGTATACATTAAAGGGGCGTGTGCATCGATTAGGAAGCTGTCCATTTGAAGTCTACATAGGCCAGAGGATATACCTTGTTATTTGTTGTTTATTGGACGAAGGAGTTGGGCCCCGTGTTCATTATTGGTGACCTGACTAATCTCTTCGCCCAAAATTTGCAATTTATCTATGCTATTAAAATCACAATATCATACATAATTATAGGGGATGGAAAACGGGGAGATTTAGTTTATATTTGTGGCTTGTAAGTTCATGTAATGAAACTCCCGAAACTAATCATTATTTAAAGCCACTATAACCAATTCACAAAACAAGCCTTTAGAGTGAAAGTTGGTAGAATTTTATACTATACACTTAGAAATTTTGGGTGTGTATAATTTATTAGGATTTAAGGACATGCTTTTTTTTAATAGATTTCAAACAACTTATCCTAATTAAAATTGTAACATCCCGTGCTTACATTAAGAAGCGTATGCTTGAAAATTTTTATTCTCTAATAAGTTTTTTTTTATTACACGGGAAAGAAAACAAGGAGACTAGCTCCGATAATCTAATCCCCGACGCAGGGATCGAGGGTAAAGAGTTCCTTGCTGGTCCCTGTGAAGTTCATCCAAAAGGCTCCAAGGAGGCTCGCGCAGTAAATGTAGGCCTGACGCCGCGACCGTAGCTAGAGAAGTCAAATGATCTACACAGCGGTTCCCCTCTCGAGGCGTGTGTGCCAAATGTACGTCCCAGTCTGGACGAAGCAAGTTGCGAATACCTGTCACCAAAACAGAAATCTCAGTTAGATAAAAAAGGGAAGCCGAAAGAATATTAATGACCTCAAGGGAATCCACTTCCAGAAGCACGCGGCGATAACCCTAATCCCAGGCCAGAAGCAACCCAGAATACACCCCGTTGAGTCTCGCCAGGATAGGTGTGCCGATGCCAATCCACTGTAAGAAGTCCCCGCACCAGTGTCCCTGACAGTTTCTAAGAAGACTGCCAGCAGAAGCTATAGTTGAGCCCAGTTGCACGGCCCCATCCGTATTGAACTTGACCCAACCATCAAGAGGAGGAGTCCACCCAACTAACGAACCTAAAGGCAGACCCTGAGACGGAAAGAGACGATTTTCCAGCGCACGGGCTCGAAAGATCGAATGCGTGTAAGCCATGACAATAGTATGCCCATTAGTAGGCCAAGTAAAACCCGGCTCAAAGATGCTGTTATTCCTCCATTTCCACAAAAACCAACAGGCAATCTAAAAAATAGTAGCCCACGCGACCTGTTGGACATGAACATGATGATGAAGATTAAATTGGAGCCATTGGTCTACCCCCTGACTAAAAAAATCACCACCGACTATGGTAACAGGAAGGTGTTGCCAGAAGGACTTGACCCGAGGACAATCTCGTAAAACATGAATGGTCGTTTCCTCCTGACCACAGGACGGACATCCCGCCTCCATGGTCAGATGTCGAGCCACGCGTTCTTGATTAGTAAGCAGCTTCCGCTTAGTCACCAGCCAGAGAAAAGATCTGATGCGTTGAGGCCCCGCCCATTTCCATATGGCCTCCCAGTGACTATTAAAATCATCAGTATTGAACTGTTCAATCAGGTCGTAAGCAGCCGCCACGGTAAACCTCCCATTCGAAGCCGGCCCCCAGTTCAACCAGTCCTCCTCACCAGCGCTAAGAGTGACCGACGCAATAGTCTTGCAAACAGAAGCAGGGAGGTAATTTTGGAAGACTAGCCAATTCCATTGGCTATTGGCGTCGTGAAAATCCTGAAGAGTAGCGTACAAAAGACTCTCAGGGATGTCGGTCTGAGCCAGTAAATAAAGGGGTCCCCAATCAGCTAACCAGGGGTCCAACCAGAAGAGAATGCGTTGCCCATAACCCACTTGCCATATAGCTCCTTGTCGAATGAAATGCCAAACGGCCGCAATCCCACGCCAAGTACTCGAAGCACCAGACCTTGCCAAGGTTTGGGGGAGGTGCACCATATCAACCTTATATTTGGCCCTCAGAGTCTGCACCCAAAGAGCTTGGGGCTTAGTAAGGACATCCCATCCGAGTTTCATGAGGAGAGCATCATTCATCGAACGAATACGCTTAATGCCGAGACCCCCCGCCTTCTTGGGTTTGCAAACTTCCTCCCAATTGACCAGATGTATTTTCTTGGGACCGTCCTGCGGTCCCCAGATAAAAGTCCGCATAACTTTTTCAAGATCGTCACACAGTTGACGAGGGAGGCGAATCGTTTGCATGGTAAAGATTGGAAGAGAAGTAATGACAGATTGAGTGAGAGTAACTCGACCGGCCAAAGAAAGCATATGAGCTTTCCACCCATTCAACTTCTGCTGAGCGTTATCCAAAATATATTGGTACGTATTATGAGTAACACGCTAGTGTAATAATGGGACGCCCAAATATCGCCCAAGATTGTTAGTTTGCGTAACCTGTAGAGCCTGACTCAGGTGACGCGCCGTTTGGGTCGGAACATTCTTAGAGAAAAATATCCTGGTTTTACTGAAGTTAATGCATTGCCCAGAAGCCTGACAAAAGGTGTCCAAAATCTGGGTGATAATTTGCGTCTGCGCTTCCGTAGCTTCACCAAAAAGAACCAAGTCATCGGCGAAAAAAAGATGAGATATCAGAGGGCCCGAGAAGCCCAAACGGATCGGTTTCCACTGGCCGTGGGTAACCGCCCGAGAAATGAGTTGCCCTAACCGTTCTATGCAAAGCACAAAAAGATAGGGTGAAAGGGGATCCCCCTGACGAATACCACGGGAAGGAGTAAACGGGTCAGACAGAGTCACACACTTCATGATAATCCGGATACGAAACAAAGGGATACCAATTTTTGTTAAAGTAGTGTGGATGAACTCCCAGCTAATTCTGTCGTAGGCTTTTTCCAGGTCAACCTTCAATGCAAGATAACCCTTGCGCCCAGTTTTCTTCCGCATCGAATGGATCACTTCCTGAGCGATGACGATATTATCAGTGATCTGACGACCGGGAATAAAACTACACTGGGTCTCCTGGACGAGATAATCCATATGAGGTTTTAACCGATTAACAATAATTTTAGCAATCACTTTATACAGAACAGTACAAAGGCTAATGGGTCGAAACTGGGTGATGCACAGAGGAGTAGGGATTTTAGGAATTAAAACCAAAATAGTTTGGTTTAATTCCCTTTCCCAATGATCCTGATGAAAAATACCTTGAATCAAGTTAACCACCGTAGGGCCAACCTGAGCCCATTGGTTTTGGAAGAAGAGAGCATTGAACCCATCCACACCCACAGCTTTATTAGGGTTGAGAGAAAAAACCGTTTGCTGTACTTCAGTAGCAGTGATAGGCTGTTCCAGATCGCGAAGCCGGTCTGGGGAAAGATGAGGAAAATCACCAGCAGCGGGAAAAGGGGTACTCTCAATGGTAGCAGGAGTGTACAACTGGAGGAAGAAATTTCGCACTAGGGTGCGGAGTTGAGCAGGACTTGACACTAGTGTCCCATTGTTATCCAGAAGACAAGCAATGTGTAACTTCTTCCGTTTAGCAAGAGTGACGGTATGGTAATATTTGGTATTCCGGCCACCCTTAGAAATCCAATCACATTTGGCTCGTTGATGCCAGAAGATTTCTTCCTCACTTAACACTTGTAAAAGGTTGTTGCTCAACCGTTGTTCTAAGTCCAACAGCGCAGCCGACGAGTCCGTCTGCATCGCTCGCTGGATGCCCTCCAGATGGGTTAGAAGACGTTTTTTTCGATGAAAAATATGCCCAAACACCTCATGATTCCAACGCGAGAGGTGGCGAGCGAAACCTTTTAGGGATTTGCTAAAGGAATCATCCGCCGGCAGCCAATGCTCGGCCACCACATCGTTGAAACCTGGATGAGTAAGCCAAGCATTTTGAAAATGAAAACCAAAAGAATGAGACGCCCTAGGCGCAGAATTCGTGATATGGACCAGCAAGGGCCGATGATCAGAACCCAGAAAGGGAAGATGTTGATTGACCGTGAGAGGAAAGGCTTGAAGCCAAGAAGTCGAGCCAAACATCCGATCTAAACGAGCGTGAGTCAAACCACGACGGCAAGTGAATTTAGATCCCAGAAAACCCAAATCATGAAGACCGCATTGATGCACCCAATCCCTAAACTAATGGTTAACAATACGAGTGTGAGGGGCTCCCCCTTGTTTATCAGAAGCCGCCAGTTTAGCATTGAAATCCCCCTACTAACCAGGGCTTCGAAGTATTAGCACCAATCCAGTCTAACAACCTCCAAAGGACCTTCCGGGTGGTCTGCTGAGGACTGGCATAAACTGGCGTAAACTTTAGGAAAGATTCTCAAACTGGACCTTCGTGTGGATAAATTGACGATGAGCAATGACCAGCGAGACCTCGATACCCTCTTTCCAAAGAAGCCAAATGCCTCCAGAAAAACCAGCAGCCTCCACTCTGAATGAACTAGCAGGTTAACTCTGCGCAAATGCGCAGTAAAAATGCCCAGTTCATTTAATAAAAATTGAAACGGGTAAGAATTTTTTTTTAATCATATAAAATTATAAAAATAGCTTAATAAAAATTGGAACGGTTAATTATTAAAATTATAGTAATTAGGTGTTTATTTTGATATATTTTTGGTTTATTAGTTTTTTGCGTCGTAATAATATTAATAATAAATGTTAGTATGAACAAAAGTAAGATGAAACAACGGTATGATAGTGGGAGGATAAAAAAGTGAGACGGAAGCGGAAGACAAAGTGAGAGTACAGAAAAGTAAGACGGAAGCTTAAGTGAAAGTTGGTAACTTCTGTCACGAGCAAGTTTTAGAGGGAAAAATAATTATAGTTTTGACAACTTCACCAATTCTGGAACATTCTTGATATGACCTAACTTCGACCTTTGGAGTATTCTCAACACAAAGTTCTTAACTTTACTTTTTCGACAGAACAAACTTACCCAGCTTAGAAGGAAATGGAGCAAGCAATGGTTTACGGAAGACATGTTGATTTTGAATTGTTGAAGAAGGATAATTTGGACATCGAACCAGAGATAGTAGCAGCGGGATGGAGGAAATTCTTTCAGATTCGAGAAATCGTTTATCTGAATGAAGTGTATGATTTATGAGGCTAATCAATAGCTGTACGGAAACAACGACCCGAAGGAGAGAAAGACCTGAAGTCTGGTGTCGAAGGGTAGGGTCTTACATGGAATTCTTTTTCATTGTATTTTACCTAGAGCAGGACCAAAGAATTTTGTGACGACGCTGGATGAACAATGCCTATTTTATCTATTGAATCGCCAATCAGTTGATCCACCATTTCTGATCTTTCAGTATATGGTTAAGGGGATGAAAGATTCGCACAGTTACCCATATGGAATGTTGCTGAAAGATTCGCACAGTTACCCATATGGAATGTTGCTGACACAAATATTCAGAAATTGTAGAGTACTTCTGGAACGTGGAATCAGAAGTAAGTGGAATGTTAAAATTTTTATAAACTCCACAACAGTTGGGAAAATGGGTTTAAAGAATCTGGACAGAGTAGAAGGAGATTCTGAGATAAAAATGATTATTTCACGTAGAGAAAGTAACCGAGTACGGATTATTGAAGAAGGTTCATTAAAGAGAAAAGGGGAGATACTTTTGTTAAGTTAAAATGACTTTACTATTAATAATTTTAATGACAAACAAAAAGTAGACGAATGAAAAGCAGACGGAAGCGAAGTAGAAAAGCAGACGAAGGAAAAGCAGATGAAAGCTATTTAAGAAGCAGACGGAAGCCAAGTAGAAAACAGTCGAAGCAAAAGCGTGAGTCTTCAGTTCGTAGAAACGAAGTTTCAGTGCGCAGACATCTTGACTAAACCATTAAGTGAAGAATGATTCACGGAAATCAGACGGAACCTTAACATGGTGATGCTAAGCGACCAACCGTCTGATAAGTGAAAGTTAACGGTGTTAGTAACAGTAAGTTACAGCTGGTAACTTCCTTCACAAGGGTGTTTTGGAGGGAAAATCTGTCATAACCTTGAGAACCACACCTATTCTAGAACACTCTTGATATGCCCCAAACATCGATCTTTCGAGTACTCACAACCCAAAACTCTTCATCTCTCAAGTTCTCTCAAACTCTCTGCGACCTACCTTTACTCTTTTCGAAACAACAAACCAGAGTAATCAGTTATTTCTCACAGAAGGAACAAATGGAGCAATCGATGGTTTACAGAAGATATGTCGAGTTTGAATCTTTGAGGAGAGACAACTTGGAAGTTGAGCCAGAAATAGTGGCAGCAGGATGGAGGAAATTTTTCGAAATCCGAGAACCCATATATTGTGCAAAAGTGTACGACTTCTGGAAGAATGTGAAGCTAGTAGATAATGTTATTGTTTCTACAGCGGACAGAATATCTGTCATTGTAACTATGGAGTCGATTGAGAAAGCGATTGAGTGTCCATCCGCTGGAGAGAAGCTAACAAGCAAAGTGAGATGGATGACAAAGTTTAAGGTGAAAGAAGAAGAAGTCAATCGACAGCTATATGGAGACAATGACCCATCGGAGA
>JANKOD010000192.1:27473626-27486550 GCA_026284645.1 Erythroxylum acuminatum
ATTAAGTGTTTTGGGAGTGTTTCTACATTTAAACAAAATGTGTTTTTGTGGTGTTTTTTGATCTGGTTTTGTGGAGCATCTGATAGATGGCGAACTAGGTTGGTTTGACCCAGCTGGAGGTTGAAGATGACCTCTCAATAAATTAAGTCATTTTGGTTATTTACTGAAAACAAATGTTGCGCCATTTTATGTGTGTTTAATAACATCGTGCTTCTTTGCAAGTTTTATTTTATTTGTTGTTTTCATAACCAATGTTATGCTACATGTTTTATCACTGTACTATGTTTAAAATACTGTGCATTATTATGAGATGCTTTAAAAGCTATGCATTTTATGTTATTAAAAGTTAAAATCAGATGCTATACTGTGGCAAGGCTCGAACCCACCCACGGGAGGGCATAGTGAGCCTCTACCATCTGAACTGATGGATTATATCTGTATATGTTATGCGTTGATATTATATTTGAAAAAATATTAACATGAAGCAGAATTTCCTATGCCTACTATGTCTATATTTTGCATTGTGAATATGATATGGATAAAAAGTTTTTAGTGATTAATTATTAGGGCTTAGCCACAACTACCCTAATTTTATATAAATTATATATTTATGTAATTAATTATTTTAGTATAATAAATTTTATGTCACAAGAATTTATTATATTTGAATAATTAATTAGGATGAAATATCAAATTGTTTTTTCTAATTTACCCACATAAATTAGAAATTGGTATATAATTGATAGTTTTATCATAAAGTTTAGCATAAATCTGTTTGAATTAAAATTTAGCCCACAAACAATTTTTATGTCAATTGATTTATGTCTTTTAAGATATGTTTTGCATTGGTAATACATATATATAGTGTGTTAGCCTCAATTTATTGATAAGTAGCATGTATGTTTAATTTATACAACAATTCAAACTATTAATTTCTCTTATACAAGATGTGAAATTCCTAAATTAAGGGGTGAAAACTATAAGCCATGGAAGGAGAGAATTCTTCTTTATCTGGAGAGGATAGACATTGATTATGCTATTTGGAAGGACGAATAGGCTAAGGTAATGGAGGTTATCACTACAGCTGAAATTGCATTTTATAAACGCTGTGAGCGATCTAATCGCCAAAGTGTGATGTTCATTAAAACCAAAATTTTTGTTGGCATTCGTGATTCCTTAGAACAACATGACAATGTTCGTGTTCTACTAAAGGTTGTTGATGAGTAGTTCAAAACTTCAAACAAAGCACTTGTAAGGCCCTAATTATGAATTGTACATCTACAAGACTTACTAGAGTCCCATATGTGTGTGAGCACATCATGAAGATGAGGGACATTGCAGCTCAGTAAAAGAAACTAGAGGTTGAGATGTTTGATTCTTTCCTCATGCATTACATTTTGAACACCCTTCCACCAGCATACTGACCTTTTAAAATATCTTATAATACATATAATGATAAGTGGTCAAAAAATGAATTAATGACCATGTGTGTCTAAGAGGAAGAGAGATTATCAATGGAACAAGGAGAGAGGTCATAGAGTGCACATCTAGTTGTTCAAGGAAAGAAGAAAAATTAAGCCAACTTAAAGGGAAAGGATCAAATACCTATCCAAGCTAACATTAAGAAGGAATCTAAGTGCTTTTTTTGCAAGCAAAAAGGACACATAAAGAAGGATTGTGTCAAATGTAAGGAATGATTTGAAAAGAAAGGTAATCTAATCTTACTAGTGTGTTTTGAATCTAATATGACTGAAGTTTGTCATGACACATGGTGGAATGATTCTGATTGCACAATCCATACTACAAAAGTGTGACAGGATTTGCAAAACCTAAGGAAGCCAGTGAGAGGTGAGCAGTATATCTTATCCGAAAACAAGATACGTTCACCTTTGGAGGCTGCTAGGGATTGCAATTTAATTTTATGTATTGGTTTTATTTTAAAACTAGAAAAGACATTTTATATTTCCAATTTCATTAGGAAATGAATTTTAGTTTCAAGACTTGTACCATTTGGATATTTCTTTCATTTTATATTCCCAATTTCATTAGGAAATGAATTTTAGATTCAAGACTTGTACCTTTTGGATATTCCTTTCATTTTTCAGAAAAATCTTTAAAGTTACATTATAAATATGAATTTGTTGGGAATTGTACATTATTGGATGGTCTTTTCCTTTTTAATTTACAAAATAATACTTATTACAATGTAACACATGTTCATGCTAGAACAAAACATTGTGTCATGAATGAAAATTCCTCTATGTTGTGAGATCGAAGATTAGGACATATCTCCATATAAAGGATTAAAAGATTGGTGACTGACATAGTACTTAGTAATTTAAAATTTGTTGATTTTAATACTTGTGTGGACTACATAAAGCGAAAGTAAACCAAAAAATCAAATAAAGGTTCCAAGAGAAGTTCAAACATATTAGAAATCATACATACAGATATTTATAGTCCAAATATGGACTTATATTGTCATAACTACTTCATCTCATTATTTGATGATTGTTCGCGATATATGTATCTCTACTTGATTCATAACAAGAATAAAGCACTAGATGCTTTTAGAATGTTCAAAGTTGAAGTAGAGAAATAACGCGGTAAGCAAATTAAGATCACAAGATTTGATAGAGGTGGGGAATATTATGGTAAATATACTGATGGTGGACAAATACCTGGTTCATTTTTTAGATATCTTCAAGAAAATGGGATGGTATCCTAATACACTATGCTTGGATCTCTGGACCAAAATGGTGTGAAAAAAAGAAGAAACCAAACATTATTGGACATGGTACCAAGCATGTTGAGTAGCTCTAAACTTCCTCTAAACTTCCCAAGTCCTCGTGGACTAAAGTTCTTAAGACAACTATGAATATAGTAAACCAAGTGCCAACCAAGGTTGTTCCAAAGACACCATTTGAGTTATTTAAAGGTTGAAACTGAGTTTGCAACATATACACATTTGGGGATGTCCATCTGAAATAAGAATTTATAATCTATAAGAGAAGAAATTGGAACCAAAGACTGCAAGTGGCTATTTCATTAGATATGCCGAGAGGTTTAAGGGATATAGGTTCTATTATCGATCACATCATACTAGAATTGTATAATCAAGAAATGCAAAATTTCTTAAGAATTACTTGATTAGTGGGAGGGATCAATTTCAAGATATAGTCTTTGATAATGATCATTTGGATACTCCACCTTCCACCTCAAAAAGTAAGGTGATTATCATTCACAATGATCCTCAGGTTTAAATAGATGTTGTACAACCAACTATTGAAATTCAATAGCTTAACGTAAATATAAATGAAAATCAAGATGTTCCACAATTTGTTGATAATGTAGTAGATCCAGGTATTCAGGAATTACCTTAAGACATTCAGTAACTAGTTGAACAACAGACCTTACAGTAGGATGTTGGTTCAACATTAAGGAGATCTAGTAGAACAAGAAAATACACTATTACTAGTGATTATGTTAATGTCTACAAGAATCTGCTATAATATAGGAGCCAAAAATGATCTTGAAACCTTTTCATAAGCCATGAGTTGCAGTTAATAAAATTTATGGTACAATGCCGTGAAGGAAGAAATGAATTCCATAAGAATAACGGTGTTTGGGATCTTGTTAAGTTGCCTAAAGGAGCAAAAACTATAAGTTACATATGGGCATTTAAGACAAATAAAAACTCATTAGGCAAAATTGAAAGATACAAGTCAAGACTCATTGCTAAATGATTCACTTAAGAAAAAGGAATCGATTACACATATACATTTTCTCCTGTGTCTAAAAAGGATTCACTTCGTATAATTTTAGCACTAGTTGCTCACTTTGACCTAGAATTGCATCAAATGGATGTGAAAATGACTTTCTTAAATGGTGACCTAGAGGAAGAGGTTTACATGAAACAGCCAAAAGGATTTTCCTCTAATAATGGTGAGCATTTGGTTTGCAGGCTTAAAAGATCCACTTATGGAATGAACCAAGCGTCTCACAAATGGTATTTGAAATTCGATACTATTATCTCATCATTTGGGTTTGAAGAAAATATCATGGATCAATGTATATATCAAAAGGTTAGTGGGATTAAATTTTTTTTTTCTTGTATTATATGAGTATAACATATTACTTGCAACTAATGATAGGGGTTTGTAATTTTGAAATGAAAGATATAGGTGATGCATCTTATGTCATTGGCATTAATATACATTAAGATAGATTTCGAGGTGTTTTCGTTCTGTCACAAGAAACCTATATTAATAAAATTTTAGAGAGATTTCAGATGAAAGATTGTTCACCAAATGCAGCTCCCATTATGAAAGGGGATAAGTTCAATTTGGACCAATGCCCTAAAAATGATTTTGAAAGGGAACAAATGAAAAACATTTCATATGCTTTTGCACAGAAGCTTGATGTATGCTCATGTTTGTATAAGATCTGACATTGCATTTGCTATTAGAATTTTAGGCAGATATCAAAGTAACCCAGAATTAGATCACTAGAGAGCTGGAAAGAAAGTATTGAGATACCTTTAAGGGACAAAAGATTACATGCTTATGTACAGACGTACTGATAATTAGGAGGAAACAAGGTACACAAATTCAGATTTTGTTGGGTGTGTTGAATCACGGAAATCAACATCAGGTTATATCTTTATGTTTGTCAATGGAGTCATATCGTGTAAGAGTGCCAAGCAATCTTTAACCGCTACTTCCACCATAGAGGATGAGTTTATTTCTTATTTTGAGGCTGCATCATATGGTGTATAGATAAAGAGTTTCATTTTTGGCTACTCTTACTACGAATGCAATTATATTACCTTCTCCTATATTAGGTTTCCAGCAAATTTATCCAATTGGTTACACAAATAAGTCTAACATTTAAAACTTTGTTGAAAAGGGTATTATTATTCTAGTTAGATGCAACAAACACAAAAAATAGAGAGCTTGCACAACTATAAAGATCTCAGTCTCACGAGAGTAAATGTGAGGTGGGTTTAGGCCATATAATGTAAAGTTAAGACGAGTAAATGAAATCCTAAGATCGATGAGTACAACAAGTTGATCAATAACCACTAGAATCATTGCCGAATTGATTGGGGTTTAACAGTGTTTCAAGGTTTAGGAAGCCCTAGATGGAAAAAAATCATCTGTGTTTACTTGCTTTGGATCTTTACAAAACTTCCTATTTATAAACACTTCAAATGTTAGAAAAAATTTTTGTTAAATCAAGTGGTATAAATGACCAAAACCATTTTTTCACTTATAGAAAGAAAAAGTGGCTAAAATATGGAGAATCTAAATATTGGGCAAATTTTTAATGAACTATATTTATTAATTTTAATCTCATATACCATTATTGATTGGGTTATTGATGGCTACAAGGAAGTTTTAAAGGGGACTTAAATTATATAACTCACTTTGAAGAATTTGTTGATTGCCCAAAGAAACACAATAATGACGTCTTATGGATTGATCTCTTTATTGTAATGAAATTTAATACTATTATTGATTTAAGGTGTCACTATTGCCTTAGGCTTCCAAGCCCCACTAATATTCAGCCTTTGTGGGGAATCTTAAAACTCCTAAAAAGAAATATCTTACTAAAAAAAGATGAGAATAAGAGAAATATCAATGATCATACTAATGTGAAATTTATTTATGTAGCAATCCAGGGAATGACTTTCTATAAATTAAAAGGAAATGACTTAAAAGGAAGCCCAAAGAAAAGGGCTTTAAATATCAAATTTCCTTATTATCTTAGCATGGAATGTGAGGAGTTTAAATTGCCTAAAAAAACAAAAAAGATATTTTTAACTATTTTCTCACTAGAAAACTAACTATACTTAGAGTTTTGAAGACAAAAATAAAGATTGGTAGATTGAGCAAGGGTTTATAGTTCTTTAGGAAGTATTGGAAAATAAAATCACACTATTAAGCAAACTACATTGGGAGAATCATAATTGCTTTTCCTAAAGAAATCAAGTTAATTCATTTGCATTGCTCAAATGAATTCTTAAACTTAAAGATTAACCTAGCTTATCATTCTAAATACATATACATCACCTTTATATATGTTAAAAATATATCATTTCAGAGAAACCATCTTTCGGAAGACTTAAAGATGATTTAATCTTCAATTCAAACCCCTTAGCTTATGTTGAGAGACTTTAATAGCAAACTATGTGTTAAAGATTACTCCCTAAGCACCAATGGTTTATCTTTTTTAAGATTTAATGGGTACTTTTAAATGTGGAGTAATAGAGAAGAAAGGAAGTGGTTGATTAGAATGAATCTTGCTAAAGCTATAGTTAATTTCTTATAGTTGACTAGCTTCCTTGATAAATCTACTTTTTCTAATTCCATTCTTATATTATATCATAAATTAATTGAGATACAAATCTATAAAGACAAAAGAACATAGATCCTTTTAGATTCATTAGTCACATGATTATTCTAAAGAGTTATGAAGAAGTGGTTTTAGTTATTAATATGGAAGGCTTTGAGGCCTTCAAATTTTTGACGAAGTTGCAAATGGTGAGAAATGAGCTTAAGAAACACCATATAAAGCACTTCAATAACTAGGATACGAAATCAACCATTTATGATGCTAAAAGTCATTGTTAAAAAGAATAATAGAAATCATATATCAATCTTAGTAGTAGTTTCCTTAAGATGAAAGAGAAAATAACACTAAATAGACATTTGCAAGTGCTAGTAGTTCACAACTCCCTCTTAAAGCAAAGATTCATAGTTCGTTGGCATAGAAACTTAAATTATTTTTACAAAGAAACTTTAAAAGAAACACCAACAAATTTGGTTCCTTCATAAACCCTAATTGTGTAACTTACTAAAAGTAAGGAGAGTAAAAGGAAATGACATACATATACTTTAAGGAAATAATAGGTAATGAAACTAAAAGTAAAAAGAAACTCAAACTTTATTCAATTTTGTAATAATAGCCCAATTTTTTTTAAAGCGGGGTTAAAATGCTCCAAATTTCATTTGTTAGAAAAATAAGTTAACGTTAGTTCTTTGTTAACATAGATGGTATGTGATAGGTGTAGATTATATTATGCGTTGCTTGGTGTTTAAGTGTGTTTTCAAGTATTTATAAGATTATTATTATGTATATAGGATTAGAAATTTGTTATTATTAATGTTTGTATGTATCATAAGTGTTTGTTTGGTTTAAAGCAATAATTGGATCCTAATTTTATGTTTCGTAAGGTGTTTTATGTGTTTGTCAGTGTTGGAAATCTCGAAATTGAAGAATGAAGAAGATGGAGGCAAGAAAACATCATAAAATTCTAGCTTTCCAGATCAAAGAGCAAATATAGTTTTTTTAAAAATTATTTTGCCTTATTCTTTCATTATTCTTAATGTGTAATCTTATTTCCTTAATGTTAAACATGTTTATGGAATTCGAAACTCATACTAGGAATTATTCTGAATTTATTTTGTGACATTTATTGTTTAATTCAATATATTTATTGATATATATGATAATTGTTCATACATAAACTTAACAACAAATCGAGAGAATGAGTCAAAGTAATTAGTCTTCATTTGTATAACGAGAGTTGAAACTTTAATAGACCCATAATTATCAAATTAATGATGAATAGAGGAGATATATTGGTTGTGAAATTGATTATTTATTCGATAGCTTCAGATCTAATTGAAGATGTTAGAGATAGTTTTGTAAATTGAGCGATTGCAAATCTAGAAATTTCAAATTCAAATAGGATTAATTGAATAGATCTTGAGAGAGAATAATCAATACCTTTGAAAATCTAGGACCAAACACATAAATTGAATCAATAATAGTAAGGAATAAACATAAAGAAAGTATAGTTCCTAAGTATTCAATCTTGATCAAACCTTAATTTTAATTGGCAACTCACTTGTTAATTGATTGCTTCTTTTGTTTTATTTATTTGTTTCAATTTCTTTTATTTAAATTAATTTCTAAATACCTTAGACGAAGTTAGGTTTAAATTGCTAGTTATTGCATAATCCTCATGGGAAGGATTATCTCTTATACTACAAGAACTGATCTGTATACTTGCAAGTATTTAGAGTTTTATTATTAGATATGAAACTTGCTCAACAAGCTTTAGGAACTGTTGCTGGGGATTTTAGTGTTAAGGTGATATGAATTTCTTTGATTTCTAATTGTTACCCTTTCTTTTGTGATTGAGGCACCCAATCCTATGAAATAAGAAAAAGAGGAAATTATGGATGCAAAGTATAAAACACATCAATCTAGACATATCAAGGAAAGAATAAAGAATTCAAAGAGTTAAATGGAAAGAAGAGATAGAAAGAACGATGATGGAAGAAATACATCACAGAGAGCAAAGGACCCTTATAGACTTCATAAGGCCAGGGTTCAACGCCTACCATCAAGGATTTATTCAACCACTAGTGCAAGTGACACATAATCTGTTATAAAAGATGGCAAACAATAATTATCTTTAGACATTGAAATGAAATAGACATCCGTCAACCTTCTAAGATCTAAAAGGAATAATTGTTGTAGATTTGGTGACAGTATTATAGGTTGAAATCGACAACCTAACCAACTAATTACATAGCCTAATAGCCACCTCTTTCTCTTAATTCAAATTAATTTAGCACAGATGTGAGCTATGTAGAGAAGAGAGCTATATCATAGTTGATTGCTTCCTAGTGGAAAATAACAACGTGTAGTAATTCCTCTTAAATAGAGCATAATGTGGTTGGGGATAATAATCCTTATTTAAATATATATAATCCTGGGTGACAGAGCCACTTGAATTTCTTTTATTCTAACAATGTAGGGAATCAATTAAGAAATCAAGGTCCAATGGGATTTCAATAAGACGAATCCAGTGCAAATCATTCAAAATTGGACAAGCTCAAAAGTATGAAAGAGGCCCAGAAGAGGCTAGAAGAGCAATTTGAGCAAGTAGCAATGACTCATACCTCTTCTATTCAGAATTCGCTTGAAGTGGGATAGCTTACCAAATTGTTATCTATGAGAAATGTGAGGTGCTTCTCGAGCAAGTCCAAAGAAAATCTAAGAGAGCAATTTAAGGCCATCAAAGTTATAATTGGGACAAAGCTAGAAGAAATAATAGAAAAAAAGCTAAACCCTACCGTGTAGAAGACCAAGAGAAGAAGAAAAAGGATGAAGTTAAGAATGAGGATCCTTCATATGTCCCTCCTCCTTTATATCCACAAAAATACCATTCCTGCAAAGACTTTAGAAGAAAAAAATGGATACACAATTTGCAAAGTTTATGGAAAACTTGAAGAAATTGCAAATTACTTTTCCCTTTATAGAAGCTTTGGAAAGCATACCTAAGTATGCAAAATTTCTTAAAGAAATCTCATCAAGCAAGTAGACCTGGGATGACAATCAAAAGGTCTCTAGGATGGAAAACTGTAGCTCTATAATTATCAACCATACGCCCTCAAAATTGAAAGATCCAGGGAGTTTTATTATACTCTGTGTAGTTGGTAATTTAGAGGTTTCTATGTTTATGTGACTTAGCTGCAAGAATTAATCTTATATTATTGACAATTTTCAAGAAATTGGGGCTAGGCAAAGTGAAGTCAACATTTATGCTTATTCAGTTGGTGAATCAATCAATAAAGAAACTGCTTGGTGTGATGGAGGATGTGTCTATAAAAGTGGACAAGTTTATCATTCCTGTGGACTTCGTTATGCTAAACTTTAAAGAGGATCAAACTTGTCCACTAACTCTTAGTAGACCTTTTTGAGCAATGGCAAAGCTTTGGTAGATGTCCATGAAGGCAACCTTATCCTTTGGATTGGTGATGAACAAGTAAATTTCAATATGAATAAGGTATTAAAGAATCTGGAGGAGGGTGGCTCATTCATGAGAATTGATGTAGTTAACTCTTTAAAAGAAGAGGAGGAGAAATAGATGACGAAGGATGATATAGAGCTAAAAGAATATAAGGAAGTCTCGATTCAAGAAGTGGATGAGAAAGAGAAGACGAGGGTAATTGCAACAGAAGAAGAGCAACTCACTTTCTTATAAGTAAAACTGTTAGATTCAATAAACAATGTTGGGAGTTTCATTATCCCCCATTTTATTGATAATTTGTTACTAAAAAGGAAATTATTGAACTTAATTTTTTTTAATTTTATCAAAATTTTCCTTCTTATTACGTTGTAGCATGTAGCTTATTTACAGGCTACAAAACTGAAATTGGGTGACACAGGTGGAAGCAAGTCACTCATAACAGACCCAGATTGAGGGTAGAAGCTAGAATATGTGAAGTTAATGACGTAAAACAATTATTACTTAGAAGGCAACCCATAATTAGGATATTTTTATTTTATTTTATTTTATTTTCATTTTATTTTGTTGGTACTTTGTTACTTTTATTTTTTATGTTTATTTTAAGGGAGTGAATTGCTGGTATTATATGGCATTGAGTGTCTCCAAATTCCATAGCCACACTGTCACTGCTAAAACACCATAAATATTCTTGCTCTAACTTTTTCTTTGTTGTTATTTATTTTTATTTGTATTGTTTTGTTCTCCATATTGAGGTTAATGTGTTATTCAAATGCAAGAAGTAAATGTAATTACATATTATGTGTGTGTGAATTTTGCATTTGTATATATCAATTGTGTGTGAATTTTACAATTGAATAGTTTTTTTTACTAAGTTGGCGTTGTGATGTGTCTATTGTGTGAATGTTTCAATGGCAAGAATTGAATGGATTTGCTTACTTTTGAACATGGCTATTTAAATTGTAAAGGCATAGTAACTTATGAATTTTGTGTTTTAAGTGTCTTTGGGAAGAATATGTATGTTAACTAGGATATGACTCTTATTCTTTCACTTTATAACTTTTGTTCGTATACATTTATAATTATAGTCAATTGAATTGGTTACCATGAATAGTATCTTTCATGAGAATGATTGACTATAAAGAAATGAGGTAGGTGAAGAAATTTAAATTTTAAATAAAAATAAGAAAATGTTAAATAAAATAACTATTATACTGGCTTTTTTTAAGAAAATTGGGTTAATAATAGAAATGGTAGCTAGTTGAGAGTTCTAATATAGCTGAGTAACCAAGGACATTAATGACAAAATGTTTATCTTCTCGTCCAAAAGCTAGAATGACACTCCAGCCAAGCTAAACAATAAATGTGACTAAGTTAAGTAATCGAGGGACGTTCATGACAAGATGTTTGCCTTCGAGTTAAAAGACTAGGTTAAAGTTAAAGAAAATCTAAAAAATTGATGTTACAATAAATAAACCTACTAATATTTCAAAAAATAGTAAGAATTTTCATGAAAGGTTATTTAGTGGTAGTTTTCCTTTTAAATTGATTATTATTAATAATAATAAATGCATGTTTACAAGTACTATAGGTATATGAATAGGGTTTTCATATTTTGATTAATATTTATATTAAAATTAAAGCACTTAAACATGAAAGGAATAAGTTAATATATTGGCACAGTTTGTATGATTGGTGTTTGAGGTTAAGTTAATTTTATAAGATTTGATGCCATTGTACCATTATTGTATTACTGTATGATTGTGTGTTTATGTATTTATGTTTTTTTATGCTTTAAGTTTTGCTTGAGGACAAGTAAATATTCAAGTGTGGGGATGTTGATATATGAAAATTATACTATGTTTTTCTAGGTGTTTAAGTGTGTTTTCTAGTTTTTTTTGGATGATTATCATGTTTATAGGATTAGAATTGTGTTATTGTTAATGTTTGTATGTATTTTAAGTGTTTATTTGGTTTAAAGAAAGAATTTGATCTTAATTTTATGTTTCACGAGGTGTTTGATGTGTTTGTGAGTGTTAGAAGTCAGGAAATTAAAGAATGAAGAAGTTGGAGGAAACTTGAAGGTCTCACTATTATGTACAATTGAGCATGATCGTGACAGAGGCTAAACCAAGTGAAGCCCGATAGTGACCGGAGATTTCTAGGCTTGACTTTTTTTGTATCTTTTAGGGTTCATGGTTATTTTCAGAAGCAAATTAAGTGGACAAACCCTAGTAACAACCCTAAAACTTTAATGCACTATTTAAGAATAAGAACAACATAAAAAAATGCAGAATTCATTGAATCAAGGTGGATCAAAGTGGAGAGATCAAAGAGCAAATAGAGTTTTTTATTCTTTTCCCTTGCTTCTTTTGTTATTCTTGATGTGTAATTTGATTTCCTTGACATTGAACATGTTCATGGAGTTCTAAGCTCAAATTAGGAATTAGATTAGATTTCTTTTACGACTTTTATTAATAATTGAATGCAATATATTTGTGGATGTTTGGGATAATTTTTCATGCATCAATTTGACAACAGATTGAGAGAGTGAGTCAAAGTAATTAGTGTTAGGATGTACAATGAAAGTTGGCAATTTAATAGAGCCATAATTGTCAAATTAACGATCAATCAAAGACAGATATTGGTTGTGAAATTGATTATCTATTAGATAGCTTCAGATCTAATTGAAGATGTTAGAGATAGTTTTATAAATCAAGAGATTGCAAATTTGAAAAATTCAAATTTAATTAGGGTTAATTGATTAGAGCTTGAGAGAGAGTAATCAATACCTTCGAAAATTTAGGATCAAAAACATGATTTGAATCAATAATTGTAAGGGATCAAAATAAAGAAAGAATAGTTCCTAATCATTCAATCTTGATCAAGCCTTAATTTTAATTGGCAACTCATTTGTTAATTGATTACTTGCTTTGTTTTATTTACATTACAACAAAAATGACAAACGGTAACAGGTGATAAGTGCTATTAAATATAAATGATAACACTAATGAGTATGCCATGACAGCCCATGTTACTAAAGATATGATGCTTTAGTAACAGTTTTGACATGTTATTGTCGAGTTTAATATGACATT
>JANKOD010000192.1:27494358-27515874 GCA_026284645.1 Erythroxylum acuminatum
CCATTTGGAATAGTTTGAAGTTTCTATAGCATGCAAAGGCAAGTAAAATTCTAATCGATCCCAGTCTAGCAACAAGTTCATAAGTTTCATCAAAATCAATACCTTCCTGTTGATTATAACCATGAGCCATAAGTCTAGCTTTGTTTCTTACCACCTTACCATTTTCATCAAGTTTATTTTGAAATACCTAACGAGTCCCAATGACTGACTTATTTTGTGGACGAGGTATTATATTCCAAACATTGTTTTTGTCAAATTGATTCAGTTAATCTTTCATAGTTGAAACCCAATTTTCTTCAATAAGAGATGAACGACTTTTAGTTCTAATTGTGAGATAAGGGCAAAAAAGTTTTTCTTGAAGGATGATCTGGTTCTTAGACTTTGAGAGGGGTCTCCTAGGATGTACTGATGTGTGTCAAGACCTCTCCATTCTCTTGGTGTTCTTCGTTATATAAGCTCCTGTTGAGAGGAAGGATCTTGCTCTATCCTGGCTTCAAAATGACCTTCTTGATCTAGTAATTCTGAAGGTAATATATGTGTTGCTTGAGTCTTTGATGTATTTTTAGGTGCTAAAGGATGCTCTTCATCATTTAAATCATCTGCTATTATTAAGGGTAATGCTTCATCAAATACTACATGTATTGATTCTTCTATCTTCTTTATTCTTTTGTTGTAAACTCTAAATCTTTTACTAGTGGTACTATAGCTCAAAAAGATGGCTTCATCTGATTTAGCATCTAATTTTCCAAGATTGTTTTTTCCATTGTTTAGAACGAAGCACTTACAACCAAATGCTCCAAAGTAAGCAACATGTGGTTTTCTTCCTTTCCATAATGTATAGGGAACCTTTTTTAGAATAGGTCTTATAAGGCACCTATTAAGTATGTAACAGGAGGTTGACACGGCTTCTACCCAATAACCATGAGGTAGACCACTTTAGCATAATATTGTTCTGGCCATATCAATGAGAGTCTTGTTCTTTCTCTCAATAACTCTATTTTGTTAAAGAGTCCTTGGGCATGAAAAATTGTGAAATATCCCATTTTCATTATACAAATCTTTGAATTTTTTGTTATCGAATTCTCCTCCATGATCGATTTGAATAGATGTAATGCAGTATCCTAATTTGAATTTTTTGGCAAAACTTCTCAAAAGTATCATCCTTATTTGGTAGAAAATAAACGCATGTAAATCTAGAATAATTATCTACTATAACAAAGTTGTAATGTTTACCAACATAGCTTTGAGTCCTAGTAGGACCAAATAAGTCCATGTGTACAAGTTCAAGCGGCTGGTTTGTAGACACGATGTTGTTAGGAAGGAAGCTACTTCTGTTTTGTTTTCCTTTTAAATAAGCTTTGCAAACCTGATTATTCTCAAACTTCAAGTTAGTGAATCCTCTCACTAATTCTTTTTTGGAAAATTTTGATAAGATGTCCATACTCGCATGTCCAATTCTTTTATGCCAGATAAAAGAATCCTTTTTTATAGAAACAAAACTATTGAAATTTTATGAAGACATATCTTCCATTTGAGCAAAGTGTATGTTCTAATTCTATGACCAATAATTATACTACTGTCATTAAGATTATCAATAATTTCACAATGTGATGCATAGAAAGTGACTCTATACCCTTATCACATAATTGAATTACACTCAACAAGTTATGTTTCAATCTATCAACATAAAAAACACTATCAATATAAGCAAGTTAGAGTCACCAATTTTACCAATTCCAGTGACTTTTGTTTTGTTTTTATCGGCAAAGACAACATTACCTCTATCTTTCCTTTCAATATAATTGAAATATGATATTTCACCTATCATGTGTCTCGAACAACTGCTATCAACTATCCATTGGTTTTCTCTAGTTTCCGCTTTGAAGTATATTTGTATAATGTATTATCTTATTTTAGGTGCCCAAATTTTTCTAGGCCCTTTCGTGTTAGTATTTTGACCTTTTAATATCCAAACATATTCTTAAGACAGTTTCTTCATTTTTTTCGATAGTAACATGAGTGACTAATATGACCTTTTCGATCACAATAATTACACAAAACCAATGAATGATAGTTACTATGATTTTTTCCATTTGTTAGGCTCTAGCTATTTTGGCTATAGTTACTATTGGATTTAACAAAGAAATTCTTGTATGGACTAATATTGATGTTTTCTTTATATCCTATTTTAGCCTTGTCAAAAAAACACCTTTACCACTACGAAGCAATGCATCAAGATTGTCCCTACCATCAATAAAATTGGCAAGATCTTTTTCTAGAGAGACAACACTTTCTTATAAGTGTTTTTACCTTAACAAAATCATTTTCAAGCAATGCATTTTCTAACTGACTTACCTTTTGTTCCAAGAATTCCTTTTCAGATACTTTGTTCTTGTCATTTTCAGGAGACATAATTCTAAGCAAAAAAAATTTATTCTCAGATTCTAGTGTTTCAATCTTCCTCATCAAGGATTTATTATTATTTTTGGACTTCTCAACCTTTTTGAAATACTGCACTGTCAATTTTTTATAATGATCATACAGTTTATGATATGCATCTCTTAGTTCATCAATTTCAATATTAGAGTTAGAATAATATATCTCATCATCTCCTAATTCGGCCATAAAGCAAACGTTTCTGACTTCTTCGGGGCCTTTTTCTTAAAAGTTTTCAAAGTCCTCATCTAACCAAGCTACAGTCATAGCTTGCTTTTTAGGTTTTTTATTTTCTGATTTTTCCTTTTGAAAAAGAGGGCATTCTGTCTCATGTGTCTAGCTTTCTTGCAGTGATAGCATATGATTTGATTGTTTTGTGTATTGCTATTACCACGGCTTCCTTTTGATAGGAACCTATTTTTTTTCTAGTTTTCTTGTTTCCTTCTCTTTTCTTCATAAGCTTCTTTTTATAGAAGTAAGCATATTTTTTGACCATAAAATTGAATTCGTCATCTCCATCTATTTGCAATTCATTGTCATTTTCACCTCTGTTTGATTCATTAGCTACTTTTAGTGTCATTCATGTTTTGTATGAGGATCTTTCATCCTGCCTAAGTTTGACTTCACGGATCATTAAGTTTCCTCTTAACCAGTTGAGTGAGATAGTGTCGAGATCCTTTGCAGTCTCTAGAGCTATCACCTTAGGTCTCTGTTCCTTTGGCAGTGATCTTAGAATTTTTGTCACAAGCTCTTCATTGGGATATATTTTACCCAAGTTCTTCAAGGCAGTGATGACGTTGTTGAAAAGTCTAAAGAATTTGTCTATTGTTTCTCCCTGTTTCATGCAAATAGTTTCGTATCAATGCACTAAAAGACTTATTTTATATTTCTTTACCTTGTTCGTTCCTTCAAAGGTAACTAGTAGTTTGTCCTACATTTCCTTTACTGTAGAATAGCATAAGATATTTTTTCGTACTCTTCCAGAGATAGTGCACATATCAGATAATGTCTTGCTTTCGCATTCAGCTGTCCATTTCTTCTATTAGCGTCAGTTCACACTTTTACGTCTTCAGTAGCAGGAGATGTGGCTCCAACTTTGATAGCTTGCCAGATTTCTATATCTATAGATTGAAGATAAATAATCATTCTCTCTTTCCAGTAGAAGTAGTTGTTTCCATTAAAATAAAGAGGCTTTGAGACAAATTGTCCTTTAAGACTTCTCAAATTGTTTGTCATGATCTATCACATGTTGTAAAACACAACAAATGTGAACCTTCACTCTAATACCAAATGATAAAGCGAACACTACAGGGGGTGAATTATATGTAAAAAAATTTGCAAGGTACTTTACAATTGATTATATCCTCTGAAACAAAATAACTCTATAAATAGAAGGGTCCTATCAACATTCGAAAAGATCCTGTTAACGTTGAAAACAAAAGGATCTGTTAATTGGAAGGAGCCTGCTAAAGCTTAAAAAGAAAGGAGTCTGTTAATTGATAAAAACCTACTAGCGTTCAAATAGAAAGGAACCTATTAATTGATAGGTGCCTGTTAACAGTCAAAATGAAAAGAGCCTGTTAATCGATAGAAGCCTGTTAATTCTTTCAAAAACGAAAGGAACCTCTTGCAATATAAAATAGAAGGAGCCTATTGCAAAATCGAATGAGCCTTTTGCAAGTTGAAAACACAACACTATAATGCAAAAATTTTAAAGTTAAGAGAGAGAGAGTGACACAGTTAATTTATACTATTTCGGCTTATAACGAAGCCTATGTCTAGTCCCCAGGTATTCAACTTGAGTGTTTCTCTATAAAATCTAAGTAGTAAATTTTTACGAGCCTCTCCAAGCTCACAAGTACATATTTTTCAAGGTTCTTCAACCTTCCATACTTGTAGTGTTTAACAAACCTCTACAAGCTCTCAACAAGAAATGTATAAAGAGTTTAACAGTCTCTCTCAATAGAGTGATTTTACTTTCTAAGGCACAAGGATTTTAATATAGAGATTGATGTTGCTAAAGTATTTCGCAAGTCTGCCTCTTATTTACAAATTTTGTGGCTTCTTCTTTAAATAGACATTTTCTTTAAATAGTCGTTTCTTAATCGTCAATATCATCTCTGCTGAAGTCTTTGGTATTCAAACATTAAGATAAACATTCTATCAAGGCTTCCGAAGCTAGATTGTCAAATTAATAAGATTCTTCTAGATGTCATGGAACCATTTCTAATTAGGTAAGTTCATAAAGAGAGTTTCTATAGGAAAGGAAACAATTTTCCTATGGTTTTATTTCTTTTTAAGGATTATATCGTTGCGTATAAAAGGAAATAAATACAATTTGAATTTTGAAATATTATATAGTTATCATCAAAATCGTTAAATATAAACCTTGACCTAACAAGAGAAGTTCATTTTATTTTTTATAAACATATCTCTAAGCACTTAGTTGAATTTTATTCGATGTATGGGTTGGTACTCTTATTCTATCACCTAAACAAATACATGATGTTATAATTTTATGATCTTTTTATAAAGGATGTAAATTATGATGCACAATCTTTATTGAGCTTGCTGCTTCATAATTAGTTGCACTAATTGTAATTGTTGTGATGTGCTAGAACAGTAAAACATAGAGATGGCAACTAGGCCCAGGCTTAGCCAGGTTTGAAGTCAACGGGTCAAGTTTGGATTGATCGGATCTCACGTCGAATAGTAAAACATAGAGATGACAACTAGGCCCAGGCTTGGCCAAGTTTGAAGTCAATAAGCCCAGTTCGGATTGATCGGTTCTCAAGCCCAAGACCCAAACCTTATATGGAAAACGACGTTGTTTTGGTATTTTTTAAATTTTTTTTAAAAAATTAGCCTGGCCAAGTCGGACTCGAGCTCGCTACCTCGGGCCCGATCCTAGCAACTAGAGCCATGGGGCCTGAGTCGTTGCCATCCCTAGTAAATCATATATCATTTACAACCCGTTATTCAAAACCTTGTTTTTCACTAAAGAATGAGAGATTAATGGATGAAAGACTTATTGAGATTCTTTAGGATATCAACAAAAAGTTCATGAAAAGAATTACGAGGATGCTTTTGATAATAACAGATATACCAACTTACCAAATGACTCGTGATAGGGAAGTCTAGTAAACTAATGAAAATTACTATCTGACATTAAGAACATTGTTACTACTTATATTGCCTGATATGATCATAGTGCCGAGTTAAGATAGTCTCTCACATTATATAGCAGTGAAATGTTGAAACGGCACTCTTGGAATAGTTTTCAATTTATGTAGACATCTTTAAAAAAACTATGAAATTCTGGCTTCTTTAAGCTATAAAAATTACATTTGTTAATTATTCTTTCCTGTACACCTCACAACAGAAAATGCCTAGAATGTACATTTTAGATTGAACATTTTTTTTTCTTCTTCTCTAATTTTGGTAGGTAGTTAATTTACAAGAAATACTGCTTATTGCAGCCTAATTTGTGAGTAAATCCATTAGTACATCTGACCTGAAACAACATATACATACCACTAATGTGTGACTACATTTGATTTATACTTATATAAATACAAATTAAATATCATGTTAGTGACTCCTTATAGATCGTTGGTCAATTTTGATAGCACAGACCAATTTGTGAACTAGATGAATATATCAGATTAACATGGTAAAGAGTAAAGATACTAGTACAACCTTAGATCAAAGAAACTGAAAATTGTCGACAATCCCAATCCATTGATGATTGAACTATACAGGAAGTTAAAAGTCCTGAAGGGTTTTTGCTTAATACCACGCAAAAGATTGCAGATATCCCGTCAAGTTAATATACAGGAATATGCTTGCAACATAAGAAACGACAATAAGATTCACATGAAAATTAGATTACATATCTAATCAAGTATACATCTCCAGTTGTCTCGAAAACCATGCTAGCCATTTCTCTTGTCATGTATGCTCAACGAATCAGAGAGTCACAAATTTGTTTAATATCAAGCTAGCTGTCGAGTTGCAGGCCCTAGCAGTTTCAGTTTTGTTGTTTTATTTATTGTACTGTTTCCAGGATTGGGCTCAAGAGCATTTTCCTTCTGTAAGAAACTATCAGTCTTTTGCTCTAAAAGTACAGCAATTGTAAGGGTCGAACAAATTTCTTCGATTTCTCAAATTTTTGTTTCATGCAGTCAGTAGTATTACCTGAAAGCGGATGAAACAGTTTAGGGTCAAGTAATTCCAAGATTATTTCTATCTTGGAAAAAAAAAGTTGGTATTGGCAAGCAGGCAAAAACATTTATCTTTATCTATGTTGTGTAGTGGCACATATATATATGTGCATATATATTGAAAGTTTCCTAGAAATAAACTAACAAGATTTATAAGTTTCCTTAAGTATGATATAATATAGCTGATTGCAGACAATATACTTAGTTTCGTTTTTTTAATTTTTGTTATTGCTAATTAACGTTTCAGCGGTTGAGCATAGCTTGTTTGTTGTGTATGGTACAATATCTGGCTTCTTGGAACCGATCCAATCCTAGCCTTTTTGTTACACCAAATTAACAAAAGTATTCTTGCCTACCCTCGTAGTTAGCAAATTGTTACAGCCTGAGAAGTTTCTATACTGCCGATCCTATGACATTGTTTAACATGTATCTTTGTAACAAGCAGAGATGCAATCTTGAAACAAAGAAGTTGAATTCAATGCAGGAAATATGTTATCCAGAAAATTGTGCCTAGATTGCTGCAAGAAAAGCAGCTATCAGAGAAAAACATTTTTAAAGAAACTAATTGAAATACCTTTAATTCCGTTATTACCCTATCTAAAGTAACAAGAAGCAAAACATGATTTCCAAAATAGATCATAGATGGAATGTTAGAAAATATTTTTTTTACGTAAATTTCTATTTTATTACACGTTATATCTTTAATACTAAATAATATTTATTATCATAAAGTAATTATTTACTAAATTGTAATATTTGCAATAATAAAAATCATTTGTTGTCCTTACATATCCTACTGTTTAAATTAATTTTCAGTATAAGTTATCAGCAATCATAATCTAAAATATTTTTCCATATTAATTAAATTTCACAAAATCTCGATAACTTTGATAATAAGAGTTATATCTATAGCAGACCATGATATCACCGTTGAAAGATTCCAGTAACGTTTGGAAACTCTTTATAGGAGGAACGAACAGGAACTGCACTCCTGGGAGTAGAGACGATCGGATTATGAACTTATTTATTCTAATCATTTCCATATCCTTTGCTTCTCTTTCTTCGCCAGTGATGGAATGATACAGCGTATCAGAACACTTTTGACGATAAAAGCCATACGTTTGTAGTATTTCCAAAATTTGCTTTTGGTATTTTTGATAATCATAAACTTTGAAAGGGCATCTTCCTATTTAAATTTCTTTAACAATGAACTACAGACTTGTTGAAACTGTTGAAAATGGAGTGGAGCTTAGTTTTTTTTTTAAGCCTGATTTAAATCTGGTCAAATATTTGTGTACAAGGGGCTTCTCCACATAAGGTCATCTAAGGCCATATGTGGAAGGTTTTTGTACCATTTTATTTTCTCGTAGATTCAGCCAGAAATGTTGACCACAAAGCATAACCCAAAAAGCAAAATAAAAGATTTATCTATGAGAAAAATGGTCAAAATCTCGTAGAACGTACGTGTAAAAAGGATATATGTTTGTGATCACTAAATGTGCTTTGTCACGAAAAAAGTCAATACATACATAACTGATAGATATGAAATGTATCGTATTTTAGAGTATAGTTTGATATGTATTTATCTGTTTATTCAATTGTTTAGTATATGTTAACGTTTTGGGTTGAATTGTGTTAGTTTGTGAATTATTTATGTTTTAGTATTTTTATAGGTTAATACAAACATTTGAGCTTAATTATTATGTCTTTGAGATACCTTAATGTATTTGTTAGTGTTTTAGGGTCAACAGTGAAAAACGGAGAAATTTTAGGAAGATTTGGACCGAAACAATGATCCACGATTGTGACAGAAGTAAGGAACACAGGCTACAATCGTGGTCAAATTGTCACGATTGTGATAGAAGCATAAGACTTGGCCCATGATCATGGCCTCCATGTCACGATAGTGACGTAAAGCTTACAAGTTGCCCATGATCGTGGCCTACGTTAGGTAAACGCGTAGACACAGAAAAGTTGAGTTTTTTTTACTATATGTAAATCATACCTACTAGAAATTTACAAAATTACCCATGTATTTTACGATGGAGCATTACCCCTACACCCACAGCCTATTTTCCATATCCTTAATAAAACCTCGATTCTCCTTAGCATCGTGTCTCAGACTATATCTGGCACTACATTTACACAACTCTTTCTTGAGAGGAACACAAGCACAAATACACTTGCAATCTTGGTAGTATATTCCTTAGTATTTGTTTTCAATAAGAGAAATGGGTACAAATACTCTCATATCTTAGATCATATATTCATCGGTTTCTACTCTATCATATGATGCTATATCCAAATTACATGTGTATTAAAACGTATCTTCAACTTATCTTTCCAAAGAAGAACACTTTATAATGCATGATCATGTTGTACTAAAAACTCCAAGATTATGTGCCAGTTCATATGAGCCATACACAATAGTTACTATAAGAAAAATATGAATAATATATATTTTAAGTGATTTTATATACAAAAAGAAATAAATATTTTCACTTAAAATGCTAGAATATTAAATAATAAATAACTTCTCTCTCTTTTCTTATCTAGTTTGGAATAATTTCACTTATAGAATATCAATAATAATGGATTCCATATTCAACAACAACCTTAGAGGATTGATGAGACTAATGGGTAATGGACTCCACCTTAAGACTATAGGATTAATAAGGAAATTTTAGATAAATGCCACTAGAATGTATTATCACCAAAAAAAAAACATGTAAAGGCATAGTGCTGAAATTTTTAGTATATACAATGCAAATTGTTTGAGGGAGAAGAACAATGAAGTCAAAAAAATGAAGAAGGTCAAATTTCATAGGTAGCTTGGATTTGGAACTTAGGTAAAAGTGGGAAACTATTCTATATGGCTGATAGGCAATTGAATGTGGACTTTAATATGGCTGAGATGGAACATATGTTGGTTATTGGATTGTGGTATCATAATTTCAACACATTTATAGTTGCATGTTCTAAATTATGAAGCCCCATTGCCAACTTTTCTCCCAAAAATGCATGTTAGCAAGTATATGATGCACCTTATTCATGAAGGTTAGTAAGTGTATTAAAACAGGGGGGAAAGAAAAACTCTCACCTTTTTTCTTATCACGAAATTCTTTACTTGCTTAAGGATCCTACCATCTTTATAAATTCTTGGAAAGCATTTTCTTTAAAATGATTTACTGAAACTCCCTAGGGGGGTATTAAATATCCAATCTACTAGTCTTATTGGAACTTTTTAACCTAAGATAAGAAGAACATGTTGGAAGGTGATGAGTTTTAATGCAGATGGAAAAGAAGATTTAGAATGGATACGCTGCTAAAACTAGGAGAGAATTTTGAAAAAGAACTTTATTAAAAATTTAAAAATAAGAAAGATACTCTTAATGAAAGAGAAACTCTCATATATCGCTAGTCCTAAATTGACCTTATTTTAACTTCTTGTTACCAGAAAAGCGAGGACCTTGCTTATACTACTTAAGGAATCTTATACACAACTAATATCCACAAGTAGTTTTTAAAGATATTTCTACAATTAACATATTTCTACAAAGTATCTATTGAGATAGATTTCTTTAAGGTGTCTATATTTCTTTAAGCTGTCTATATATTGGAATATGTATTTCTGGATAAAGATGTCTGTAGACAGCTTCTAAATTTTGGTTTATATTACAGAATAAAATAACTCAATAATGTATTTTCATTTTTTAATCTCTGTCGTACACGTGTAAGGCTTGTATGCCTTCTGGGGTTATTTATACCCTCTGTATCATCTTCTTATTTTTAACTTTCCTTTCCCGTAATACAACTCTCTGGTTGTTCTTCATCTTCAATCTTCAATTGTCTGTATCTTATCAGTTTATACTTCTTAGCCTTTGGACCCACACAAGTGGCCCATTCCCTTGATCGATACATGACATCTAACCCCCAGCCCCCCAGAAGTTAGCTTCTAAGCTTGATAATGATATTCTTCTTTAAAGGTTTTGTTAAGATATCGATTACCTTTGAGTCTTCACGTACTTCATCTCCTCTTATGAAATAGTACGTTGTATCTACAAGCTTACTCTTGTCATAAAAGATTGGATTTTTAACTAAGGCTAGTAAGGACTTATGGTTAATAAGAAATTTCGTAGGTTCTTCTTATGGTATATGAAGCCCCTTCATAAAACTCATTAACTAAATGGTATGACAAACACAACAATTAGTAACTATGTAATTGGCTTCACAAGTGAAGAGGGTCACAAAAGGCTTCTACCACGCACGATATTTAACGTTACTTCTTCAAAATCTAAGTAAAGATAGTATCTCCCATGTAAAATACATAACCATTGGTGCTTTCTATCATTAACATCTCCGGTTTAATTGTTATCACAATAGCCAATAAGATCGTACTTATTAAATGGTGAGTAAAGTAAACCACAATCAAGTGAACCGTTAATATACAAAAGGATTCTTTTATTCATTTTCAAATGTGTGGTTATCGGCAATTGGATTCCAAATTCAATTCTGTCATTAAGGGACATACTTTTGAATAGTGTAAGATCCACATTTTCTCCATCTTTATGTTTGGATAGTTTGATTCCACATTCAATAGGTATCTCAGTAGGTTCACATTCATCAATATTGAACTTTTTAAGAATGACCCTTATATAGCCTTCTTAAGAGATGAATATGCCTTTTTTTTTTTTGCTTTTCTTCAATGCCAATATACTAAGAGATAAGGCTAAGGTCACTTATCTCAAACTCCTTCGCCATTACACTTTTGAGTTCTTCAATCAACCTTGGATTGTTTCTCGTGAAGATCAAATCATCTACGTAAAAGCAAGCAATTAAGATATTCCTGTACTTAATCTTCTTCACATAAGGTGTGCCCTTAGTGCTTACTTTAATCCATATAAGACTTTCTTCAACTTTAACACTTTGTCTTTATGCCCTTTCACCATATAACTTAAAGATTGATCTACATAAACTTCCTCTTCAAGTAAGTTTCTAAAAACAGTAGACTTTACATCCATTAATAAATCTTCCATTTATTTTGGACTGTTAAAGAAATGATTAATCTAATAATCCTAAATGGACAATAGACATGAATACCTCTTCATAATTAATTATGGCCTTTTATTTTTGATCTTTTGCCACTAGTCTTACTCTCACCTTAATCTTTTTACATCTTCTTTTCCCAGTAAAATCACTTTACTCTAATTTTCTTTTTCTTTTTTGAAAAATAAAAATATTTTATTAGTAAATAGGTTTTATAATTTACATTAATTAACGGCCTAGGTATTAACCTTTATATCCAAAATCAACATCTGAAAGATGTAGAAGAAGTTAGTGGTAAAAGGTTCCAATAACACATGTCTTACATACAACATTTAATCTGTTCACTTTCCTCTGGTTGAATTTAACATAAAAAAAACTTTTCTTCAATGATCCCTCCGAAACTTCTGGAACAAGAGCTAGTGTTGGACCTCTAAGATTCCTTCTGAGTCTTCTGGAACAGGAGTTAACAATGGACGCTTCCATCCTAAAGAAATTCCTCGAGTCCAAAATAACTTGTAAGTGATCTCCTATTTCATTTTGATCCTTGTGTGTTGCCTGTGGTTAAATTAAAGTTTATGCTAAGGATTGATCTTCACGATATGTTGAAATTGAGATTAATTGTGTGATATTTTAGATTAAGTTCCATCTCAATCTTAGCTGAGGATTAGCATCATAATCTCTTTAATATAACATATCATCTTGTATGCTATATTATATTTATTCCGGAAGTACCTTTAAAAACTCTATAATTCCTCTCCATCTAATTCAAGTAAACACAGCAATTAAATGTTGTTTTGATTAAAAAAAAAGTTCCCTAATTTCCCTTTTAACAATAGCTAAGACCTAATTTAAGATATAAGCCCATTCAGTTTTGTCATAATAGGTATTCAATAAAGATTATAAGTTAGACCAGATTGATGTTGAGTATTGACATTGAAAAAATAGTTGCAAGATAGACTTGGGAACAAGATTTCATAAAGCGTAAATAGAATTAATATTATCATAGATTCTAACTAACAGATGAAGGAAGCCTTAAGAATAAGGGTTTTCTTCCAAATTATCTTATAACAATTTACCCTTATGGAATAGAACTTGAATAAATTCAAGTAAGAAGAATTAGTTAACTTACTTGACCTTTGAGAAACCCATATTAACAAATCCTCTAGGTTAGTGTTTGGGCTGCAATTTGGTATAATGACTTCCAATGTTCTTGACCCTCTAAAGTTAGTAGACCATTCTCCCTCCCTACAATTAATTTAGTTCTCTCAAATTTAGGGGACTGAGATCAATCAAGTGATCATGACAAGACCATATTAAGTGATCATATGAGTAAACTAATTATCTTTTCCTTAACATTTATATCAAGCTCTTCATTTTTATCTACCAAAAACTCATATGCTTAAGGTAGAATTCATTGACCCACTTTTCCCACAATGCTTCCTTATCATCAAACAACCTCCTGGTTCTTTTTTCTACTAAAACATCTTGCATGGTCTACAAACTGGTTAAACCAAGTCCTCCTTCATGCTTTTCAAGGCATAGTTCCTCCTTGTTAACTAGTGCTCTTTTGTAATTGCTAGCCTCAACAGTTTATAAGAAATTTTTCATAAAAATCCTTGTTTAGCTTTTAGGAAGAAACAAGTAGGAATTCCAGTGTCTATGCTTATTCCTTATGACTGATGAAATAAGTTAAAGCCTACCTGCTCTAGAGAAAGCCATATTATTCTATACATTAATTTTGCCTTTGAATCTTTCAAGTAGAGGCATAAAGTCCTCAATTATCTTATGCTCTTTTAGAAGTTTTGCAAGCTCCCATGTGTCATTTTTTATAATGGAATTAATCTCCTTATCTATAGTATTTCTCAGTGTCTTATTTTGGGTCACTTCTTCAAAATAAGATTTATTCACAATCAACAAAGAGATAAAATAAAGACAAATTATATTGATGGTCTTTTACCCGAATTATGTCTTATACATCTCTTTCCTTTTGTGTCCCTCGTTCCTTTAAGAATGATAGTAGAGAATCAATGCTAGATAATGTCCTTGATAATGTAAAAGGTGTAATTGGCTCTCATATTTTTTTTCACTTAGTAGTTCTTCTTCCTTGTCTTTAACCATCAGAGGAAGCAAGTCATAAATGTCCTTTTGGACATCCTTATTTCCATATACCTTCTTCATTAAACTTTATGTCTCTACTAGTAACTACTTCGCCATTACTTAAATTGTAAAGTTTGTAGCATTTTGAGCTTTGATATAACTAACAAACACAAATTTATTGTTTTATCATCGATTTTCAATCTCCTTTCATTAGGTATATGAATATAGGCTATGATCCTAAAAACCTTCAAGTGTGCAATATGATTATTATATCAAACTCATGCCTCTTGTGGTGTTCTTCCTTATACACAACTTATTGGTGAGTAATTGAACAAGTAGTCCACACATTCTACGTATTTAGTTTAAAACTCCTTAACATCTTTTTGTTTTTTCAACATACTTTGAACCATTTTAACAACGATTCTATTCTTCCTCTCTATTACTTTATTTTGTTTGTCAGATCTTAGAATTATTAAAGGATGATGATTTTTTACTCTTTGTAAAGTTTGTATAACTCTCTTTATGTGAATTTTCCTCGTCTATTAGATCTCAAACCTTTGATCTTATGTCCACTTTCTTTCTTAACAAGTTCCTTGAACCTTTTAAAAACATCAAATGCCTCTTATTTCTGCTTCAAGAAATATACCCATGTCTTTTTTAAAAATTCATCAATAAAGAGATAGAAGTATTCATTCTTGCCAAAGGAGCAAAGTGAAATTAGACCACATATATTGATGTGTATAAGTTGTAACAGCCCCTTAGCCCTTATTAGGGCCTCTTTTAGAAAACTTTTATTGAATGCTTTCCAAATAACATCCCTCATATAATTTATCTAGATAAGTGATGGGAGGCAATCTTTTCACCATTCTTTCTCATTTAAAAACTTTAATCCTCCAAATTTTAAATGCCCAAATCTTAGATGTCAAAGCCAAAAAGGGTCTTTAATATAAGCTTAAAGACATTTTGCTACATCATTTTAGATGTTAATTAAGAACATTCAACTTCTTATCATTAGCACTTTGACTATCAAATTATTTTGTTCATCTCTTATTCAAGTTCTATGATCTTTACAATGAATATTATTTCGTTTCTCTAATAGGAGGTGAAAACTTATTACATCATTTGTCATATTTGGAATATAATATTAATTTGAAATAAACACATTCCTTCCATCTTTCAAATGGATTAATATATTACCTTTTCTTTTAATCAGTATTTTAAATGCATCTCCAAAGATAGAGTTGCTATTTATGAACTCATTAAGTTTTACAAACTTGTCCTTACTCCCACACAAATGGTTGCTAGTGTCAGTATCTAAGTACCATGTGCTAACTATCCCTTCCTTTCCTTTGTAATCCAATAATAGAACGAAGTCTTCTTACTTCTCCTCTTAGATATAATGAGCTTTCTCTTTAATATTATTAGGAGTAATTTGAAGCAAAATGGCTTAGTTTGTGACAATTAAAACATTTAACTTAAAATTTTCCTTAACTCTAACCTCTATCATCTTTTGGTTTGCTTCCTCTTCCATGCCCTCATGTAAACATATTACTTTGTCCTTTTCCTCCATTTTTAGATAGTTTGAAGCATCCTCTTATTTGGCTTGTACATCCTCCACCACAAGCTCTTGCTCTTTGGCCTCTTTGGGTGCTAAAGTTTCTTTTCTTCTTGATAAGATCTTATCTTGACATAATATTTGATATTATCCTCTTTGTTTTGAATTTATTTTTGTGCTTAAATATTGAAATTAATGTTTGTTTTGTTTTAGGAGATGAAAAGTGGAGATTGTATCAAATTGAGACTCTATTGATGATAGTGACAAATCTTGGATAAAGTGAAGAGATTACTGCAGTGGATAAGGCTGATCACTTGAAGAGTTGGAGTTTAACTAGGAAACTTCTTCTTATCCCTATCATATAGGAGTTTGAATTTGAATTTATTTTAGATAGATATCTTTTCAAGTTAGAATTAGGTTAGGGTTAGATCCAAAAACCTTATAAAAGGGATGTTCCCCACAACAGAAGAAGACTCTCTCTCTCTTTTTACGCTTTTTGCAATTCTTTATCTTTCTTTTATTTTTGTTATTAGAACAAAAGTCATGTGTGGCTAAACTCAATCTTTCTGATTCAAGGGGATTTCATATTCTAGTTGTAACTTTGTGAGGTTTTGTGTTCTATACTTTTATTCACATTTTAATTCAAGTATTTCTTGTTTTGAGTTCTCATATTTCATTAATGATTAATATTGATTAATCTGACAATTTAATTTAATATTGATTACTATATCCCTATCCAAGAATTTAATGATCCGTAATTGTCATGAAAGGTTGATACAAGTAGCAAATAAGTAATTTATGAATTTCCATATTTAACTTATGATAAACAAGAAAACTAAGTTGAATAATTGCAGTTATCTCGATTATTTAATTTAGAGTTAGTCTTTTTCACTAAACTTATTGCTATTATTTATTTGATATGGAATGCTATAACACCCAGTCAATTGATAATAAGTTTTGGTTTGGATGTTAGTTTTGAACCAATTAATTTAGAAAATTTGGAGACTTCTTACGACTATCTTAATATGTTTCGAACTAACTGCTTGAATTGTGAAAATATTCTTTTTAAACCAATGATCAATGATACAATTAAACTAGATCTTTCCCTTGAATCAGAGTTTGGTAATCTTCACTTTCTCAGTTTTATATTTAGTTGATTTAATTATTAATTTTAGTTAATCACTTACTTAATCAAACACCTCTTTTAATTTTATTACTTGAAATTAAGAAACTAGTGTTTAGTTCTCCAAGAATTTGACCTGATCCTACGACTACTACAAGAAGTGTGGATAATAAGAATTATTTTTAGGGCTTCGATAACCAGACCACTTCTCACTCAAAGTGAGTTTGGTTTGAAGAACATGGTCCAAAACCTCTTACTTCCTCTTTTAAATTTCTTTATATGTTTCAAGTGAGCCTTTGAGTTGTTCGATGGTCATAGCCTTTTCTTCAATGGTTAGTACAATATGCCTAAATTATGGAAGTAAAAAATGAATAATGTTCTCCATCATTCTTGTGTTGGTGATTATTTCCCCATTGTTTCTCATTTAATTGACTATGAACATAATTATTCAAAAAAAATCACTTACAGTTTCATTCTCTTTTACATTTAAAGCTTCAAAATAACTCCTTAAAGATTATAAGCATACCTTCTGTACTTTATTCTCTCCTTGTATGATACTTGCAGCTTCTCCCATACTTCTTTAAAGGTGTTGTAGGTTGAGATCAACTCAAAAACCCCATCATCTATAGCTTGAAAGATTAAGAAGAGAGCTCTCTTATCTCCCTTCCTTGCATCCTTTAAGGCATTACTTTGAGGTAGAGACAAAGTAGCCTCATCCTTCAATTCAATGTAGTCATTCTTTATAATCTCTTAAAGATCATATACTTTAAAACAAAGCCTTCATTTTAATTCTCTAATTTTTATAGCCTCTTTTAAAGAACTTTGGGACTTGGAAGTCCACATCACTTCCCATCTTCTACCCCAATGAACTTCAAGCTCTAATATTACTTTGTTTAAAGTTGATGAGCTTTTAATGAAGATGACAAATAAGATTTAGAATGAACACTCTACTAAAACTAGAAATTTTCAGTTGGATTTTGAAATTTTCATTATGAACTTTAATGACAACTTAAATACAAGAAAGATACTATTACTAAAAGAGGAACTCTCATTATAATAATACTTAACTCAACTTATTTTAACTTCTTGTTACAAAAAGGGAACGGACAATATTTATATTACTCAAGAAACCTTCTACACAACTAATGTCCGCTTGAGGCAAGGTCGTATATGCCAAATGAAATAAAACTGGACTTAAGAGTAGCCAGTAGTTATTTTAATAGATACTCATTATGATCATAGGGATACAATTTCTTTTTGAGACTTGAAATGTAAAATTCCTTAAGGATGTTGAGTTTGAAAGGGGGAGATAAGGTTAAAGACTTTATGTTTAAAGAGTTCTCTTCTTATAGTTGTTATCATCCATAATCAAGTTATCATTCCTACCATTATTCAAAAAGCGATCCCAGAGCAACAAGACAATGTTGAAAATCTCTTTGATCATGATCAATTAAATATTCTTTAAAGGTAAACTCAATAGCCTAAAAAAATTCCTTTAAGAAGACCCACTAATAAGAGGAGAAGTGCAATCCTAGATGATTATATTGTCTTTCTCCATGAACCTAATATGGCCATTAGCATAGTAAAAGATGATCTAATCAACTTCCATGAAGCCATTGAAAGTTATAATTCTCAAAAGTGGATTGATGCCATAAATAAGGAAATTAAGTCTATAAAGTGACAACAATGTATTAGATCTTGTCCCATGGCATGAAAGTGTACCTATTAGTAACAAATGGATATTTAAGACTAAAATGGATTCAAAAGGCAATGTGAAAAGATATAAGGCTCGTGTTATCATAAAAGGTTTTACTCAAAAGCGAGATATTGATTATAAAGAGACTTCCTCACTAGTTTCCTCAAGGATTCTCTTTAGGATTATAGTGGCACTTGTATCCCACTTTGATATTGAATTATATCAGATGGATATTAAGGTAGTGTTCCTCAATGGTGAAACTAATGAAACAATTTATATGAAGTAACTTAAAACCATGTTTCTAAAGATTTAAAGCAGATCGTTTGTAAATTAGAAAATCCATCTATACATTTAAGTAGGCTTCTTGTTAATGTTTTTATAAGTTTCATCAAATTGTTATCTCTTTTAATTTTAAGATGAGTTTGGTTAATGGAAGTATATAGCACAATTTTTGAAGAAGTACGTATATGTTATGGTTTTACATATTAATGGCATACTGCTTGCTAGTAATGATATAGACTTATTGTAGAAAATTAAGAAATATCTTTCAAAGAATTTTAAGAAAAAAAAGATCATGTTGGAATCTTTTTTGTATTATTGATTCATATATATTAAGATTGTTCTTGAGATATTCTTAGGTTATTATAAAATAGTTATATCGAGAAGGTAGTTAAGAGATCTGGCATGTAATATAGTAAACCAAATGATACATCTTTTGCTAAAGGAGACAAATTTAGTCTTAACTCAATCAATGCCCCGTGAATGATTTAAAAACTAAAGAAATGAAAAATATTCCTTATACTTTAGCTATAGAAAGTCTATTGCATACTTAAGTATGTATGCGTTTGGATATTGCATACCTTATTGGAATGTTGAGCATATATTTAAGCAATCTAGGACTGAAATATTGGAAAGCCTCTAAAAGGGTTATGTGGTATCTTAAGAGGAGAAAAAAAAAAGGACTACATGCTCATTTATAAAATATTGGCTCAATTAAAGATCATTAGGTATTCTGACTCTAATTTCATAGGAAGCCAAGAAAGCTGTAGATCTACTTCAAGTTATATCTACCTGCTTGTTAAAGGAGTTATTTCATGGAATCATGTAAAGCAGATACTCATAGCTTCTTCCACCGTGTTAGCTAATTGTATAGCATGTTATAAGGCATCTAATCATAGGATATGGCTGTAGAACTTTATCATGGGGCTAAAAATTAAAAGTAATATAGTGAGCTTTTGGATTATTATGAGGTTTGACCTAAAATTAAAAGTAATATAGTGAGCTTTCGGATTAATGGGCCAAAATCATCAAATTAACTATGGTTATTATATGTGTAGAAACCATAGTGTTGTATTTCTAACTTATGATTGAAAAATTAGGATTAAGCACTACTTATACAAATTAAGTGGTTATGGTCCCCTAAAAGAGCGCTAGGGTTTCTATTATAATATAACATCATTAGAAAAGACAAATAATCTATACGTATCTCTCGAAAAGTCAAAAGGAGTCACAACACCTCAATAATGTCTATTCCTAAAACTCAGATACGTTTCTACAATCAAGTTTATTCTTGATAACATGACATGAATAATCTGAGTTCATGATCCTTTTTGTATTAAAATATAACAATTTAATCATGAATATTGTCATAGAAAACAAACTTTAGTGTAAAAAAACCATAGTTCTTAGAATAAAAATACCTTTGAGAGCGGATTATGTATCAGTGCTGTTATAATTATAGATAATTGAAATTTACGCAAGTATATTTGGAGCAAAATTATTATACTACGATTGTAATTGCAGGTACAACCATAATTGTTGCAAGTCCAGTCACTTTGGGAAACAGGCCCGGTACAAATTCTGGCGTATGAGTCACAAAGGGTGGAAGACTTTCGGTTCAAATTAAGAATTGTTACTTATTAGCATTAAGTATATTTGTTTTATGTAAGGGATATTTGATGGTTAGCTGGCAAGTATATTATGCCTTTATGATATGCTATTTATCATATAATCATGAATGAATATGCAAGAGACTATTCTTTGGCAATTACCCCAAAAGGTTATCTCTTCTCATCTAAATCTCTCTCGTTTCTCATATTCTTCCGCCAAAACACTTCTCTTCTCCAATTCTTCTGTGTGTTTGGTGGTGTGCGTCAATAATATTTAGAACACCAACAGAGAGTATAAGCAACGGCTAAGGATGAAAGAAAAATATATGGCTTGCTGAGATACATCGCTAATCCTTCATACTTAAAAAACTATGCTAGAAGTTAGAACACAAAAACCCCGGGAAATTAAATACTGACTCAAGGTCATTTTTATTCACTTACAAGTAAAAGTTTTAAATTGTTGCGATTTATGTTTGTTGAACAATTTTGTCCTTCTTTATAAAGTTGGACAATTATTAATTGTATTTTTTAGTTTTTAAATAAATTATCTGTTAAATTACATAATTTCATCCAAATAAAGTGGCTCAACAAATGATCTAAATGTTCCTCTGATTTATATATATATAAAAAGATCTAAATGAATAGGTCAAAGTCCGGGCAATGTAGCTCCACGTGTTTTGTCTGTGCATGGAATACTAGATTCCATACTTACATTAATCCATATAAGTATAATGAAAATGTACCTCCACGTGTTTTGTCTGTGCATGGAATACTGGATTCTCTGCTAGTCGTATTGCTGACTGGTTATCACAAAATAGCTCCACCAAGTAATATGTTGGTTGATTTAGATCTTTTAATAACTGTATGAGCTATGTGCATTCTTGTGCTGCCATTGTTGCGGCTCTATACTCAACTTCTGTACTTGATAAGCACAGCGTTGGTTGTCTCTTACTGCACCAAGAGATTGCTCCTGAGCCAATGTTGAATATGTATCTGTTTGTTGATCGTCTTGTGTCACAATCTCCAGCATAGTCGGCGTCGCAGTACCCTTTAACCTAACACATACTATTTCTCTTATATAAGAGACCATGGTCAATAGTATTCTTGACATAGCTTAAGAATCTTCGTACTACTTCTAAGTGAGGTTTCTTTGGATTTTGCATATATCGGCTAACAACTCTAACTAAGAATGTGATATCTGGTCGTGTTAGTGTGAGATAGATTAAACTGCCCACAAGCTGTCTGTACATCATGTTATCTTGTAAGTCTTTTCCTTCCATAGCTCGAAGTCTGGCATTTACCTCCATTGGCGCTGATATTGACTTGCAGTCTAACATACCAAATCTTTCTAGAAGATCTTGTGCATATTTCTAATGGCATAAAAACAATCCATCTTTTGTGCGCTCCACCTCTAAACCAAGAAAGTGTTTCAACTCACCCAATTCTTTCAT
>JANKOD010000192.1:27537223-27560203 GCA_026284645.1 Erythroxylum acuminatum
AATTTTGATTTATATTTAAAAATAATTTATTTATATTTTATTTATAATGAAATATATACAAACAAGAGTAATTTTTTAATATATCTTTATTAATTAAAAATAGAAAATATATTAAAAATATTCTTTAATTGTTTGTATATATTTTTATACAAACAATAAATAAATAAATTATGTTTAAATATAATTTTATTTTATTATTAAATATATAATTTATTATTATTAATATAAAATTATCATTATTAATTTTTTAATAAATTGGTCACGATTGTGACAATTCAGTTGTTTTTCGAGCTAAAAATAATAAGAGTGGTAGTTAAAATAAACACATTGACATCAAGTTTTTATCTATAAGGGAATGTGTTAAGGACAAGAAAGTGATCATTAAACACATTAGCACTAAATTGATGATAGTTGATCCTTTAAATAAAGTCATGTCACCAATGAAGCTCACGGATCATATTGTTAGAATGAGATTAAGTTACATTATATAGTTTTCATTGTATGAACAATGTTATTTTCTTGAAACTCTTATAATATTTTCTTATATTATAATGCACATTATTGAATTTTGAGAAAATTGACTATTTTGGACCTATAATAAACGTAGGGTTTATTCATTAAGTAATGTTACTACATTTGGTTGATACAATTATATTATACTATAATACATGGAAGATAACACTAATCTACTATAGGACCTATCGTCATAATTCATATAATATATTCGAATCGGATTAGGATTTAATACCAAGATAACCGTATGGATTAAGTGAGAGAATGCGAGAACTTTTCATATTCTTGGTGTCATAAATGATCCGACGTTAAGAATTTAATGGGTATGAATTCCTGCTTTTAATGTAAATGATAATGTGTTTGATGGCTGCACATTCATATAGGCTTTCGTGTAGATTTTGGGGGGCCTTAAGATTCTTTTCTCTTCTGAAAACATACACCATCAAATTGGGAATTGAGAACTTAGAAGAATTCCAAAGCAAAGACTCTTCAAGCACAAACAACAATAGCTTGAGGTATTTCGTTTTTCTTCCGCATTTAGTTTATATGTGATTCTAACATATATTATTATTGAATATATATGTAAGAAGTGGCTAACATCATACACACTACAAAAGAGTATACTATCAAATCAAAAAAAAAGAGAATTGTAGTTTCCGCAATCTTCTTTTGGTCAATTAATACTTTCAAAATTTTCTCCAAGTATGTTTATCTTATGAATGACTGAGGTGTGAATTTCATATAACTCTAATATATATCTTAGATATCAAGTTTGTGCAGAATTAAGATTTGATTTGCATAATTAAGTATATTTCTAACATAATAAATTAAAACGTTAATTTAGATTATATCACTTGCTCAAAATAAAAAAGTTGTTTGATAATTATTCCTTAATCAAAACAACACAACGCCTTCTTTTAATTAATAAATATGACCGGTCGAATGGATGACCAATTATCTACGCTTGAAAGAACTTCACATTGATTAAACATGACGGCGTTCTTTTCGAAATTTTGCATAAAACATGAGATATTTCAACCTTACCTAATATTTCAATTTCTCCGTGACAAATTCCAACACTTTTCCTTTCCAAAAGACGATAGTTGTTCAACAATTTTAAATCACCAAAAAGAAAAGAAAACACTTTTAACAATTTTGTAATAGTGTAGTACGTTCTCTTTGTCAACACTTTGATGAAATATTTGATCATGAAGTCGGCAAATACCTTTCCTTTTTTCCTCACTCTTTCACCAATAGATTCACCAAACTAATAGTTCTTGTTGAATTCACCAAAATTAACCATCTACACACACCATCTACACATAGACACACACAGCAATATCTTGTTTGCCAACTTAAGACCTGTGGACTGGCAAGAAGTTAATTTGTTTTTCTCATGTTAGAAACTAATTTAGCAAATTGGGTTTACCTTACCCAGTTCTTTAAGGGGTGAGCTTTCATTACAAACTAGGATTCAAATCCCCCGACAACATTCAGAATAAAATCCGAAATGCAAAAAAATGTAAGTAAAGGAGTATCACCTTTAAATTATTCTACAAAAATGTAACACCAAAAAATCATAAATTTACATCACAACATAAAAATTATTTTCTTCTTGGTAGGTCTGATAACATATCTTATCCATGACACGAACACGCTCATATAAAAAATGTTTTCCATCTAGAGTAGCTGAATTTTATACCAAGGTTTACCTCAATACAATCATACAAACAGAAACTTAAAGGGAAAGACTCCATGTAGCTTTATTTGTGATAGTAATTAACTAAACCGAGAATGATATAATGCCCCAATCACTGCAAGAATCGTCCGCGAACAAAAGGTTAAGCTTTTACAAGTAATCCATGACATCACCCCCTTGCCAACCTTTTCCGCTTTTAAGTTACCATTTCAATAATCCTTTGCTATGCCTTCTTAACATTGTACGCACGTTTTGAACAACCATTGGAACTTGGATGCAGTCACTTTAAAGCATTTCTGGTAGTTTAAGTAAGCCTTCTGCTTACTAGCATTATGTTAATCTACAATTTCTAGAAATTAAAAATGAAACCGTATTGTTGATATCAATAAATTAATTATTATTTCATAAAAATGTTTCTTTCCAGGAGTGGGAATAAAAAAATAAAGCACTTAGCTTCCAATTCAATAGATCATACCAATTGTAATATTTAACAAACATATGATCGCATCATATGCGTAGATAATATGTTCTAGTTTCGTCTTTCTATTTAATTATAATTGATTAACTAACTAATGGGGATGGAAGATTCTCTTTTGAGCTTGTTCAAATACAATCAATTGGTACTTACCTATACTAGTAATGCAACTTGCTGTATCTCAGTATAATTCCTCTCTTTTATTACTTTGTTTTTGTTTCTTTATGTTCTTAGAATTGCACTGACGGCCATTTTGTTGAACTTTCAACCCTCAATCAAAAAGAAAGATATAGTTGAGATAAAGAGATGGCACCTATTTTGCTTTAGGGGTTGCCTACTTTCAGTGACGGAGCCAGAAATTTATAATAGGAGGGTCTAAATATTTAATTTTTTTTTAATTTTAGGGACCCAATACACTACTAGCCCTCAAATAACTTCATCCTCATATATGTGTATATATATAATATTTAATTTTTTAAAATTTTGGAGGGCCCAGCTCACCACTGGGCCTCATGTAGCTACGTCCATGCCTACCTTTGTTTGTATCTTTGAAATTAAAAATAATAATTATTTTAAAATATTTGACATGAGTTGTCTTGGACATTTTCACTATTTGGCCACAGCCAGTTCTTTCATCATTTCGTTAGACATTGTCCCTATTGGAAGACAAGCCATCTCACTCTGTCGCCGACTTCATTAGTTATCAAAATTAACCACAAATAGGGAGATAGAGACATATAATACATTTGGAGAAAATCCAAAAAATATGTTAACTTCCACAGGAGACATCAGAAATCCTTGGACAAGTCCAAAAGGTCATAACTAATATATCAGAGACAACTATTTGTGAAAGCGATTTATATGTAATCTTCTTTGGATATATAAAGCAAACAAAGGCATAAGTCTATATACGATTGACGATTGTTACATAGTTGATGTGTGTCACTTGCTAAATTAATCATAGAAACCAACTAATCCCTGTACCAAAAATTGAAGCTAATTACTTATTAAGACAACTTGTAATTCAAAAGAAACAATTGCGTTCACAATCAATTCTAAATATTTGAATTTTTTAGATTGAGAAACAAAATAATCCACTGATTTTTTATTTTTATTAAATATAAGTGAGTCAATTTGATATTATAATTAGGATAATCCTAACCCTTCGTCAACATTATTTATTTTTACCGGGGTTTCAACCTATTAAAACTTTCTTCCTTAAATTACTTTCAAGAATCTTATATTGAGCAAATAAAGAATGTTAAAATAATTTATAAATGTACAAAAACCTCCCCTTATAAGGTATTCTTTAATCGATTGAGGTTAGGCTCAAATTTATGAATTACCACAACTAAGGAGTGCTTTGTATTTTATTCCACCTGATCCAATGTCCTTTATTTGGCGAATCAAATTAAATTGTTTAGTTAGAAAATATACATTAGGTCATCCCATATGTAATGTAATTATTACAACATAAAATTTATCACCAAGTCAACAAATTATTTTAGTTGTTAAAGATGGTAACAAGAACTACAGTATATTTTAATGATAGAGAAGTGTCCATTATTAAGTCACGAATGTAGCAGCTGACGTTCACTTAGCTTTTTGCTTTTCTTTTAAATATAAAAAGGAAAATAATGGAGAGGAAAACTTAAGTAATACTCAATATATGGTTAAAATTAAGCACTAGTAGATACAATCAAATTTTTTTTAGTTACAAAGGAAATAGAAACAAAGAGACTAGCTCATAGGGTCGAATTCCCGACGAAGGGATCGATGGTAGATGGTTCCTTGAAAGTCGCGGTGGAGTACATCCAAAAGGCTCCAGGGGGGCTCCTGAAGAATATGCAAACCCGGCGAGACTATCGAAGCTAGGTATGCCAAGTGATCCGCACACTGGTTCCCTTCACGAGGCGTATGCTCAATGTGAACAGTCTACTCCCGCTGGTAGATACAATCAAATTAAGATATATACTTTAGTAAAGTTATATAAACAAGTCGTGTCATTAGTAGATGACATTAAATGTTGTATATTTTTAGAAACAGTCTCTATATTATGTAGAGATAAGATTCTGTATTATCAAAATTTTCAAACCTTATGTTTCAGTAAGATTCTTACTGAAAATTGTCATTGTTGTTTATTAAATACCTTCGATTCAACTTGAACCACTCCACCATAATAGTGGAATTATTATATTTTTAGATGGAAAATAAATTAAGGAATATTTTATTTTATTTTTCCTATAAAATATTAACTTCTTTCTAAAAAAGAACCTTATCTTGTAAAGCACTAAATAACTCTATAAATTTCATTTGAAATGAGTGAGAGGTATGCCAAAATAAATAAATAAATAAAATAAGGCAACAAAATCATTAAGAAAACATATATAAATGATCCTCTAGGTTTGGTGAAAGTACGTGTCGATGATCTATAAGACAAACAACACTTTTCCTTGTTATTAGGTTTGGTGAATCAGGAGACTCTCCGACAGTACGAGGATAATTTGAAGCCTCATCGCTCGAGTATGAGTTATATAAACTCGCTTGTGTGAAGCGACGTGTGTACCAGCAGCTTTTCAACTGAGAGTCCGGTGGATTGCCCTTCTTTGGGGCAACGGTCAGCAAGCTTTTCTTGATTCACCAATAGATTTGTCTCTATGGGAGGGCGAGTATAAAAACATTTTATACTCGCAGGTAGGCTTCGAACTCAACACCAAATTGAAGGGTTTTGCATCTTCTTCTATAAAAGAGGGATTTCAAAGAGGAAAAGAAAAAAACCACATTCAGCTTCAGCTTTCCATTTAAAGATCATAAGATATTTGCTTCACAATCACTTTTCTCTAAAACAGAAGCTTCAACCTCTAGACCTTATCTAATCCATTGCTCAAAAGAAGTAAGCTTTCATGTTCTGTTTCTTTTCCTTTTTATCACCTTATCTGTCTATGAGAGTTGACCTTGAAATTGGTCTTGATTAGTCTTCTGTATTTCACCAATTTTAGCATCATTTTATCCCTTTCTTCCAAAATTTGTTTCCCTTTTGGAAGTTATGATTCGTTTGCGTTAAAAACATCTATACAAATTGATTCTTTTGTGAATTGAAACCTTGGATCTAATGATAGAAGTATTCAAGTTAGCAGAAGAAGCGAAGATGGGGAGAGGGAAGATTGTGATCCGTAGGATCGATAACTCAACAAGCAGGCAAGTGACTTTCTCAAAACGAAGAAATGGGTTGCTCAAGAAGGCAAGAGAGCTTTCTATTCTTTGTGATGCAGAGGTTGGGGTTATCATCTTCTCCAGTACCAGCAGGCTCTATGATTATGCAAGCACCAGGTCAGTCTCTCTTTTCTCTCTCTCTCTCTCTCTCTTCACTGACAGCCAGAATCAACAGTTCAGTTAACACCACCCCCATACAGAGCAAAATGTTCTTTTATTAATTTCATCTGCTTGTGATTGTTAATGCGAGGTTTTTGTGTCTGTCAACGTGTGGGCCTTCCATCTTTTTTGTCTTTCCTCTTCTCCTGTTTTTCCTCTTCCAAGCACTTTTCTAATAAATACAGTTTCATATGATTCATGTGAAAATAATACCAAGCAAACTCAGGCTACCGTCTCTAGTTAGGGTTAGGATCACATAGAATAAAGGGTATCTTTTTTATTAAGGGTAGTGCTTCATATCTTTCTGTTGCTTCATTCTAATGCATATCAAAGGTCATTCTGCAATCTGCACACACAAAAAAACATTGGTATATGCATCTGGGTATGTCTTAATGCAATTTTCCTTTTAAGTTTTTATTATCAGCTAGTAAGTGATCAAGACAAACCTCTGGTAATTGTGAAGCTGGCAAGAGTTGTCGACCACAAAATAGTAGAGGGTCCAAAATGCATATTATATTTATGTGAGAAAGAGAACCAGTAACAAGATATATTAGCTTAAAGAATCTAATTTCCATTCGGCCAAAAAGATCCCAGATAGTAGCTAAAATTTTTTATTTCTGACAAACGTTGGTTGTGTCAAACAACCATGAAAATCTAGTGGTCTTTGATGATTTTGGGAATTAGTAAAAACTCAGGTAACTGAACTTGTAGACAACTATAGAATTTTCTGTAGGATATTCAAGGCAGTGTATGGAGTAGTGATTCTTATTTTACTTATCTTGGATAAAGAACACCTATAACTTCTATCATAGTTAATGACATTGTCCTAGTCAATGTAAGGTAACAAATTCTTCAAGAAGCAGGCACATAGACATGTTCCAATGTTCTTTGGAACTTGGCTTTCATTAGCCAGGTTCTTATTATATGTCATGTCTTGTAGGTAGGCTGCGATACATAATTGCAGTAAGAAGTAAGGACACCCCCCATGCCTCTCCTCTCTCTTTCTCCCTTTCAATGCTTTAAATTGCAGAGTGCAATTACTTGCTGTGTTTGCAAACGATTGTGCTTAAATATATATATTACTACAATTGCAACCACATTTTTCACAATTACACTCACATCTTTTAGATTATTTTCTCTTGAAATGTGATTGACATGCATATATGACAGATACTGACGTGCATGCAAGTCAATAATGTAAAGTTTAGGATCTTAAGTCTTTAATTCACATCAAGATTACAATTAAGACTCTTGATTCAACTATGATGCTTTTAACTTGATTCTTTTTGTAAAAGCTAATCAAGAGATAATGTAATTCTTTTAGATTTTAGTAACGTTCACTTTTTTTTTTCAATGCTTTATGGAAACAAAGTTCCTTCATCATTAGTTTCTTATTATGAATGAAACGCAGTATATATATAGGTACTGAAACAAGGTTCCTTTATCACCAGTTTCACCATGCGAATCCTTCATTTTTTTGTTTATCCTCCTTTTATACACAAATATCAACTCATATATTGAATATTTATTTTCTTTTATTGTTACTATAGATTGGCTTGTCAATTTGTTAAGATTATAATTGGCTTGAAAAAATAGAAAAGGTTTAAGAACTGGTAATATGTTTTATCTCTTAGCAATTCAGAAGATTATACGTAGATTTCATTATGCAGTTAACTAATTGAAAAGCTATACCTACAGTTGGTTCTTGTAGCTCAAGAAACGCCACGTAAAGTGATTAATATGAGTGTTGTGTGTACATGAGTAGTTGCATTTACGAAAAGGAATCTAGTAGGAAACTTTAAGGATGTCTTTTTTTTATTAATCGGAAAAAAGAACAGTACAACTCACGAAATAAATCTAGGAAAACTAATTCCACATCGGTCCTCTAGAAGGATGGGAAGGCACCCGGAGGGGGCGTTAACAAAAGTGGTGAGCCCTAAAGGACAAGTTACTGCGAAATTAGCGAGCCAATCGGCACACCTATTGCCCTCCCAGTAGATGTGTCGAGTGTGAACTACCCAGTTGCGGTTGAGGAGCTCATTAATGCTAGCAATGAGAGGGTTCAGGGAAGCGGTGCGCTGGGCGGAGTCGGATAAGAGGCTAACCACGACCTGAGAATCCAGTTCTAAAGTCACCTAGGGATAACCGAGTTCCCAGGCCAGGTTGAGTCCGGACAAGACACCCAGAGTTCTGCTGCAAAGGGGAGCACCAGCCTAAATTCTGGACAAAACCACCCTTTCAAGCCCCAGTGCTGTCACGGATGAGTCTGCCCGCTGAGGCTGAAGGAGGTGATCGTTTGCAAGCGTCGTCCGTGTTGAGTTTAACCCAGCCAGGGGACGGTGAGGACCATCCGATAAGGAGCTCCTGCCGAGAGCGGTGGCCAGGAACGGTATGGTGGAAACTAGCTGCTGCTTGCTAGATCTGGGCTACATAGGCTAATATGCTATTAGTGGGGGGAAGTCGGCCAGGAAGCGTGGGGGTCGAAGACTACTTTATTCCACCAGGTCCACAGAAACCAACAAGCAACACCAAAGATGATGTTCCAGGGCAGACCGTTAAGCTGGCGGTGCTGGTGAAGATTTGTGTGGAGCCAGTCTTGAGCTTGTAGAGAGAAAAACTTTGGGAAGATGTCTTAAAGAGGGAAGGTGTGCCAGAGATGACGCGCTCAGGGGCAGTCTCTCATGGTGTGAAGGGAGGTTTCATCCGCTCAGCAGTGGTGACATGCCGCTGACTTGGTCAGATGACGGTGCAGACGCTGGTGATTAGTCAGGAGGCGGTCTTGGGCTAGGAGCCAGAGAAATGAGAGAATGCGTTGAGGGCCTGACCAACGCCATATGGTTGACCAGAATCGCTCAATATCGTGAAGGGGTGATCCAGATCATCGAGTAAGCGGACGCCGTTGTGAACTGACCCGTCCCCGATCTCCCCCAAATCATCTGGTCCTATCCTCGGAGGGGCTGGGGTGGGAGAATACCTGCAATGAAAAGATTGAGTGAGTGAGGAAGTAAATATTGAAATTCATGCCAAAGCCAGTTACCAGAAGAGTCCACATAGTTTGCGACTCGGTACTCAAGGACGGAGTGGGGTGGGTCAACAAGTGTGTGCTCAATGAGAGATCCCAAATCGTCAACCCAGGGGTCCAACCAGAATCGGGTCGTAGTGCCGTCATCGATAATCCATTTCAGTTCCTTCAACACTTAGGGCCAAATGGATTTGATACTCCGCAAGATCATAGAACCGCCGCCAACTTCAAGAGAGGGGGCAGGGTAGTGAGATTGAGGTTATATTTAGCAGTCAGAATACGCACCCAAAGTGCGGTCGGCTTTGAGATGAGTGCCCAACCTAACTTAGTGAGAAGCGCGTCATTGGTCTCTCGAATTTTGCGTATTCCTAGACCGCCCACCTCTTTCGGGTGGCAGACAGTGTCCCAGTTGACAAGGTGAATTTTACGTTGTCCAGGAGAAGAATCCCATAAGAAGTTACGCATAATTTTTTCCAAGTCGTCACAGAGGCGTCGGGGGAGACAAGTCGTTTGCATAGTGTAAGTTGGGAGGGTGGATAGGACTGATTAAATGAGGGTAGTACATCCAACAAACGATAAAAGATGTTCTGCCCAGCCAGAAAGGCGGTTCTGGACTTTGTCGAGTATGAATTGATGCGTACGTTTGTTCACCCGTTCATGTAACAAAGGGACTCCAAGATAACGACCTAAGTCTGTGGTCTATTGAAAGCCCAAGTCCTTGCTCAGTTGGCGTGCAATGGACTGGGGAACATTTTTAGAATAATAACAACGAGACTTCGCTTGGCTGATCTTCTGACCCGAGGCATTGCAAAAGATATTTAACGTATCATGGATGATCCAAGTTTGAGCTGGAGATGCTTTTGAAAATAATATGAGATCGTCGGCGAAGAATAAATGAGTTAACGGAGGACCCCAGCGACTAAGACGGATGGGTTTCCAACAGCCTTGGGATACAACTTGAGTAATTAAGTGACCTAAGCGTTCCATGCAAAGCACGAAGAGGTAGGGCGATAAGGGGTCCCCCTAACGAATTCCCCCGGAAGGGGTGAAAGGAGCACTGAGACCCCGTCCTAGTGGACTTGCATGGTAACTGAGGAGACACATTTCATGATGAGAGAGATTAACGATCCGGGGAGCCCAATATCGATGAGGGTGTCCTGGATGAAGTCCTAAGAGAGACGATCGTAGGCTTTTTCTAAATCCACCTTAACTGCAAGGAGACCTTGCTTCCTAGTTTTCCTACGCATAATATGGATAATTTCCTGAGTGATAATGATATTGTCGACAATCTGACGGCCCGGGACAAAACTGCATTGAGTAGGAGCGACAAGGTCAGCAAGAAAGGGTTTGATCTGATGAATAATGACCTTAGTGAGGGCTTTATAGATCACAGAGCACAGAGCAATTGGCCGAAACTGAGTGATGGACGAGGGGGAGGGAAGTTTGGGTATGAGGATCATGGTAGTGCGGTTGAGCTCAAAGTTCCAAGCTTCGTGCCGGAAAGTTTGCCAGAGGAGATTGAGCAAAGAAGGCCCCAAGGTGTCCCATTGAGTTTGGAAAAATAAAGCAGTAAATCCGTTAGGACTGGGGGCCTTATTAGGGCCCATGGCAAAGAAAGCAGTTTTAACCTCGTCAAGAAGGAGAGGCTGAACCAAATCCTGGGCAGCTCTTGGTGGGAGGGTAGGGAAACAGCCCCTAAGCGGGAACGGAGGGGGAGGTAAAGGGTCTGCGGTATAGAGCTTCGTAAGGAAAGTCTGGGCTATAAGGCAGATCACTGCCGGGTCTGATTGGGAAACGCTGGAGTCATCGGTCAGGGATGTGATATGAAGCTTCCGTCTTTTAGCACACGTGAATAGCGTGGTAGTATCTGGTATTACGGTCACCCTGGCTGAGCCACTGGCATCTGGATTGTTGGTGCCAATAGAGTTCCTCTTGAAGAAGGACCTGTTCCAACTCGGATTGAAGGTACGATTCCAGTGCTCTGAGGAATTCAGAACTCGTCTCCTCTAAAGAGTTTTGAATTCCCTTGAGCCTACACATGAGTCGCTTTTTGCGTAAAAAAATATTTCCGAAGGTAGTGGAGTTCCATCTTTGTAATTGTTCTCCTAGAGGATGGATGACCCTACTAAAAAAGGCATATGAGGGTGCCAGTGATCTTGAACTATTTTGGCAAAGGTGTCATTGGTCAACCAGGCGGATTGGAAGCGAAACGGTCGAGGAGAAGTAGGATGGAGAGCAAAGGGGTGGATGTTGACTAAAATCGGGCGATGATCCAACTTGAGGAAAGGTAGGTGAGTAACTGTAGTGTGGGGGAAGAAGCGATCCAGGAAGGCGAACCAAAGGCACGGTCTAACCTAGCTAGGGTCTGCCCTCGTCGCCAAGTGAATCTGGGCCCGGTGAAGCCCAGGTCCTAAAGGTGGCAGCAATGGAAACAGTCACGGAAGTGAGGATTGATGATCGCATCATTACTCGCACTTCCTCGTTGGTCGGTTCGTTCAAGCTTAGCATTGAAATCTCCTCCGATAAGCTAGGAGTGGGTCGTAGCCCGAGCAATTTTGCGTAAATGCGTCCAAAGATAGTGCTGAAGAGAATGATTGGGGCTGGCATAGATCGCCGTGAAATCAAACGGAGTTGGAGCCTAGTTAACATGGACATGGAGAAATTGTCGATGGGCTATAAGAATTTTAATACTAATGTCGGAGCGTCATAAAAGCCATATGTCGTTGGAAAAACAGTGAGCTTCCACTCGATACGAGTGCGGGAAACCGTGAGCCCAGTTGACATGGACGTGTAGGACTTTTGAGCTGACATAACACCATTTAGTTTCAAGTCACAAACATGTTAAGTGATCAATTAGTGTACATAAATTGCAGTGAGACCATGATTGCGGTCATTGGAAGTCGTAACTATCACAAATCATGATCATAAATAACACTGTTAATGACAAGTATAATTACTGTTTTAACAAAAAATTTGAGAGGAAGTAGTGATCTTCAGTCTAAATTACATATAAAAGAGTAATCAACCCCAATGGGAAAACCTTTTATTTAGGCCCATTCAGTTGTACATATTTAAAATTTCTAATCCAAAATTTGTAGAACTATAGTTTTATAACAAAGCCACTAAATAAGAAATTGAAAAAACAAGCCATAATTATGACGGTCATCACAAGGAGAAAAGGATTTGTTTAGTCTGTTGAATACACAGTAGGCTGCCTGCATGACTGTCTCGAAACTACATTGTTTACCAATGCCTGCACTGACGTAGGAACCAACAAGAACAGATGTAAGCATGTAATTGCATATAATGGTCGTAACCGATAGGCGTAACAGCAATCACATGCAATGTATTAATACTTAGGTACTCGTTATCTTCTTGATTAAGGATAGTCCAGTGGAAAGACTTCCTTTGTTCACGTATAGTATCCAAGGCTTGAGTCAGTTGGATGGGAGGAAGGTACGAATCCAACAAGTTCATTTCCACAACAAAGCATCTCGAATTCAAGATTTCAGTTGGTTGAACGCAGTCTTTAGAAAAGAGGTGTTAAGGGGCTAGATGAAATAAACAAAAAAATAAAAGTACGAGCAACACATACATATAAACACATATAAGTTCGAGTTATTTCAATCGCTCCTTGTAAAGCACCTAAAGTCTTGTTTACCACTGTTAGATACCAACTTACCAAATGTGTTTTACTGTTGTACGTTTGTTTCTAGTATGAAGGCAGTAATTGACCGCTACAACAAACAGAAAGAGGAGCAGAACGAGCTTTTAAATCCTGCTGCAGAAATTAAGGTACTCTCTGCTCAAATTTGCTTTTGTTGGGTATAGCATTTTGAGGTATTCCAAAGTTTCATAAGCTATTTGCAAATTCCTCTTCCCTTTGTATCCCTTTATAAGATTCTACCCTCTTAAGTATTTGATTTGCATACACATGTGAACGGTAGTATCTTCTTATGGTTTGTATTGCCATCTTCTTAGAATCAAAACTAGTAAAATATATACTAGGAACCTTCACGTCTTCTTTTACTTTACATTTAAATGGTTGGCATCGTGTAAAAGAGCTACCTCACAATATGAAGCATGCATAAGCATACCTTATGCAGGCACTGGTTGTCAATGACCAAAGAATTCGGTTGAAATTAGTCTCTCCCTCCCCCATGCAGATTTAACTCTAGCTTGAGCCAAACAAAGATAGAAAAGACTTAGCTTTTGGATACGAAAGATGTCACGTAGAGGGTTAAAGAATTGGAACACGACAGGGTAATCTTAATTAGTACAAATTGGTTCAAGTTCAACAGGGAGACTTTAGTTCAAAACTTTCCCTTCGTGGTATCATCTGAGGTATGCGAGCGTCAAAGAGAAGTAGAGAACATTGTAAGATCAACAGGGAAGGGAGGCTCATAATTGGTCTCCATTTAGTAGTCTGTGGATACTGCCTGGCAAGTGGCAAGGCCCTATTAAATCAACTGGTACATTGTTTTGTTGGGAATAATTCTACATTCTAATGAAGGCTAGGTTAATAGAAAATTAATGAACAGTTACACAAAAAATGAATAAATTACAACTAATTACCTGCTTACAGACAGAAGATAAATAGTCATCAATTATGCAGGTTCTCTTTGGTTCAGTTCATGGCAACTCCATCAGCTGCATCGTTGTCATTCAGTCATTTGGTTTCACTGCATAAGTTCTTGGATTAAACGCCAAAACCTGTTATACGTACAAACTTTTCACACAATTTACCAATAGGTTACTCTGGGTGCATTTACCTCAATAATTGTTACTTTCCTGCTATTGAACTTCACCATCCAAGTAACAATCTAGTCTGATGAATTTTCTCAAGTGGGATGTAGCAATGATGAAGCTGAATCCCAGGGAATGATGAACTCCAAATATGTCAGAAGGTTTGGCATATACTGACTTCCATACCAAACAACTAACACTCAGCCAACCGGTATTCGAGTCGCCTATAACCCTTTGACTATACATACAGCCAAAGTAATTGTTTGAACCAGTAACTGGTTGCTCTCACATTAGATGACAGCCTTTGCTAGTAGTTGGTGGGATCATTCCGCACAAGTAGAACAGCATCCAATTGTATATGAATACCAGTAATTTTTTAGACTAGTAATTTTTTAGTTTAACTTTATTATTTACATTTGGCAAACATATGTTCATTAATGTCAAAAGTAATGTGGGATTGAATTATTTTTTAAAACAGTACTAGAACTTGGAAAAGAACAACTTATAGTAGTAAACAAGATTAATTAGGAATAAATCGTATATTAGGACCAAAAATTTGGTCATCCTTGTTCCCAACTTAGCCTAGGGTAAAAATTTCGGTGAATGACATAATCAACCACCAAAAACTTCGAATAAATTTCAATTTCAAACACTTTTTCTCCAGTAGCTAAAGAAAAAAAAAACATATGAAAAAGTTCATAAACAGTTGATACACCAGAGGATATAACAGAGTTATCATCTTTGAAAGTCATAGCAAGACATTTGTATGCAATATTGCTAGGTTATCACATAACCTTTGGTACTGACTTTTCCCATCAATACACTGTGCAAGTATATTTGACTTACCTAGTGCTTGAGTTCTACTTTATTCTTGATATTTCTTCTTATGCAATCAATTTTATCTGTTCACACTAGTTTTGGCAAAGGGAGGCAGCAAGCTTGAAGAAGGAATTGCAATTCTTGCAAGAATGTCATAGGTAGTATAAGCCACTCAACACTGAATCTTTTAACACAGCTATTGGTATTAAAGCATACATAATTCTTAAATGAAAAATGTCCATGGTCCCTCAGAGTTTATGCTTATCATTAATATGAATCCACTTACTTTTCGACTTCTGCAAAAAGCCTCATCCAAGGATGCTCCAACTCTTCCAACCAACCTTTTTTTTTATGGCTAAATTATATATCATGGATTATGACTAATGAAAAAACCTTAATTTCATGCACATGGCATTGTTTTATAACAGTAAGTAACAGTCCTTTTAAATTCTTGATAGCATTCAGATAGTTCCGCTACATGGTTATTGTTAATTAAGAATAGGTAGCTGACTCAACATAGATTGTCATGATATACAAAAAGAGACAGTGTAGGTTACACTTTTAGAGTCGTAATAAGTGAGAGCATTACTCACCAAATCTGGCTTACCACTAACCCAAATCTGCATATGCATGTAACTGACTTCTGAATCTCAACATTCATCCCCTTGGACACTCCATCTAGAAGACACATGGCGGCTATAATACCCCAAGAAACTGATCACTTTGATTCTCTTAATTTCTGTCTCCTATTTTGTAAAGGTGAGACCTTAGGAAGGTCTTAAAGGGCAAGAATAAAATCAAATAATCCTACAGTGAAATAAATAAAGCAGATGTAATTCACCATTGCTTAGAAGAGCAGAACTAAAAGAATCCCCATTCAAGAGAGCATCATTATGAATCAAAAGTCAAGTCACATGAAGATACTTGAAAACTACAGAAGTTTATGTTATTGCATCAGAAGAGAGAACAGGGTTCGGGATCTCCACACTAGTTAAGGTTTACAAAAGCGACCTCAATTACTTTTGATTACAGTGTCTGCTCTTATAGGTCTGTATACTGTCCAGCTAGAGGATTTGGCCACTCTTTGATACGGTAATTCAACAATATGCTTTAGGACCTCCATGAATTTAGATGTGCAAAAGGTCAAATTGTGAAAGCTTCTGTAGTTCACAAGACAGCAGTTTTGCTTTCAAATTAAATTCAGCTATTCCACTGTGACAGGATCATTAAACCACTTCCAGGGAACCTTCCCCTTCTCTCCCAATATTCCAGCTTCTTAATCCTTTTCAACTTTCTTCTACTTCTTTTGGCCATTATACAAACAAATTTTTGATTTTCAATACTCATTTCCAGTTGACAATTACTGTCTATTGCTGGATGAACTGATTTCTAGCACTACAAAGCTCTCGATGAAGATTTCAGCACTCTTCTAAGAAAGCTAAATAGCCCATGGATGAAAATGAATGCTGTCATATCCACCATGACATGGTCTACAAAATCTATGAAGTGCCTAAATTGTGGAAAACCTACCAAGCATTTACTAAAAAAGTTTGACACAGGAAACTAATGGGAGAAGAGCTCTCTGGTTTGACCATAAAGGATCTGCAGAACCTAGAAAGCCAATTAGAGATGAGTTTGAAAGGCATCCGAGCAAGAAAGGTATGGCAACTGTACCTGTAGCAAACTTCATTCCCTATAACAGAACTTGTTCCTCAGGCAACAAGCTTTCTTTTCATTCTTTTGGCAGGAACAGATTTTAACCGATGAAATCAAAGAATTGAAGCACAAGGTCTTTCCCAACCTTTAATTTCATATTCCACACACTTATAAGGGAAAATTTTCAAGTTCGATTTTTATGGAACTGAATGCAGGGAAACTTGATTTATCAAGAAAATCTGGAACTTCATAAGAAGGTAGACATCATACATCAAGAAAATGCAGCCTTGTCTAAAAAGGTACAAATTAAGTACATTGTATTCATCACATATGCAACTTTTCTATAACAACAGGAAGACATCACACAATCACAGTTGAGTAGCAGTCCAAAGTCAAGCATATGACTACACCAGGAGATATGACTACACCAGGAGTATACTGCATCAAAGGACGTCATTTGTCTGTCTTTATGTCTGATGAAGACCATTAAGTTCTCTACACATAGATGCCTTAACAGAGTTTTTGACCCAGGTGCATGGAGTTGCTGAAGCAAATATTAGTCCTCACCCACCATACACTCTAAGCAACAAATACAATGTGGACATCCCTATTCACCTTGAATTGAGCCAGCCACAACACCAGAACAACAAAGTAGCAGCACAACCAATAAACTTGGGGTGCGTTCTATCACTCTATTGAGAAATGTAGGAGCTCAATACAAAACAATTCTTTTTAATATCTTTTGTGAGAATGTTCTCCTAAATCTATGACAGATTACAACTGAAATAGAGCATCCTTGTGTTATCATGCCTGCAACTTCCTAAATAGTTTAAAGGTCGAGCTCATCTAAGGAGATTTCTCATCAGATACTAGGACTGCTTTCAACAACAGGGCTGTCATATTTGGTATGACAAATGTCTGCAAGATAGATTTCCAAGGTTGCTGCAGGATGATCAAAGACCAGCATGGTACCCAATAAGTGGAAACCTCAATTTGAACAGGTGCTTTCATGTTCCCTACACTAAAAAGAAAAGGAAGGTTCCAGATGTTACTAGATTTTTCTATATCTTTGAGATTGAAATGTTTGTGAAGATAAAACTATCATTGTGTTAGTGAAGATTTGTTTGGCATCGTAAACAATAAGCATAAGTTCAATACTAATGTTCCACTAGCATTGTGCATTCTTTGACTCGTAAAGAGAGTTCAGAGCAGACAAATAATTAAAACAAACAAATGAATTTAGTAGAAGTATGTACATATGAAATCCTATAAGATCCATTACATTTTGGAAAATATAGTTATTATAGGCAAACATTGTCAGACCATGACAATATCTTCTTCACTACAAAAAACCATGACAATACTAGTATATGTCATTACTAATCTTGTAGCAGACATAAGGAACCTGCATCTACTTGTTCATTAGAATTTTAAACTTGAATTATTTACATCAACGTGGTAAAGTTATACACCAGAAAATATGCCGTTATTCATCCATGTAAAACCTGAGTTGTTTATTGTTGTCTCCGCATTAATCGTATGGAGACAACAATACCTGCCCCACCAAAAAACAAACATAACAAGAATTCTTTGTTTGACACTTTAAACTAAGAATAAGGATTTAATATACAATCACAAGTTTTCAACTTACATCATCCTGAACATTATACTATGCCTTTTGGCAAGAAACAACAGCCGTAAGAACAGTATCTGATTTTCACTAAAGATGCACATCGTTCATAATTCATCATTGTCAGGATTAGAAACGATCTTCACAAATGAACTCTATGCACAAAGGCCAGTTCGGTGTACTCAGCAGATAAAGGATGGTAGTCGAGGCACACCAATTCACGATTTCTATGTTTCAAGTACGTGCACTCAAGCATTACACTTGTGACTGATAGTAGGCAGACATTGTGATGAGGAGAAAAAAGAGACTTCTATCTTTTGAGTCTTTCAAGTAGCACTTTATATTAGTCCAAAGCAAGAATTATATTCAAAATTTTGATTCCCAATGTAAAGCTTCAGCAAAAACATATAAATCTAAATTATTTTGTTGCATATGAGTCAATATGTTACTTGTAGTCCATCGAACAATTATGAGGAAAAATCTAGTCACACGTGTATAATCAAGTCCCTGTAACAAGGATTTTCAATTACTTCTGCAAATATTAGATTGACTTCTTAAAATACAGAAATTCTATACGCTTCACTTTCCAATTCACAAGTCATATAGTAATGGCATTCATAATATCAACAAATAGTGGCAAGTGATAGCAACAGAAGTGTTAGAAATGCATAGAAATTGGCAGATAAAAAGAACAAACATAACAAAAGGTGCAGCCACCTTTTGGTGTTTATGTAAACACATGCACACTTGGACAGAATAGTAACCGAAAGTCATGGCCTACTCTGTCCACAGGCCCTAATCTCTGTTACTTAACAGAAGGACCTGCCATTGAGCTGGAAGGATCCATCAGATAGAATTAGCCCAATCAAATGTATAATCATGGTCACAATAATTATTTTCTCAAATTGAACCTAGTCATAATAATTTTCAAATTATGGTCCTTGATACTATTTAGTCCTATCAGATCAAAGTCAAGAAACGCAAGACTTTTGAGATAATTTTCTGGATGTATACTTTGAGATTTGTCTTGTGTAACAACATAACCCAAAACACTTTGAATCACGTCTATAATATAATCCTTCAACTTTAGTCTTCATTAGCAGCATTTAGTCAATGAATTAAGTATTCAAAGTAGGATGAAGTGCCAGAACATATAATGCTGAAATCTTAAGTAAAGTTTATCCTATTCTGAAACAGCTAGAATTACACAGGAAAAGGGGAAAATACTTTGCCTACATTCTAGTTAAAATATTCCATATAAAACAAATTGTTCAAGAAAATCAAAGAATCAACTGAATTATTTCTCCAGATTCAAAGTTCCTATCTATTAGAAACACAATCAATGCAATACATTGAATAGCCACCACAATCTCGGTTGATGTTTTCTGAAAATAACAATTTTGCAATTCAATAATTAGTAGACCACAATCTAATAGGAATAAACTATTTGATCCAACAATTTTACTTGTCTGATTTGTTAAGTTCAAGAACAATCTACCATAGGCATGCCACATGTCTTGAAATTTGGGACCCATGGTGGTATTTTATTCATTGCCCTACCCGATTGACCAAAATATTCATATATAAAAGAAGATGAAAACCACAAGAAGTCTCATGTTTTATCTTCCTGAAAAAGTTTCTTCTACACGCTTTTCCTAATTCTTCTTCCATATTTTACAAGTTTTTCATGATTCAAACCTGCCCTCAACCTCTTACACTTTCTTCAATGCATGCACTTGTGGAATGTAACATACACAGTTCTAGTGCTTCTTCACAGCTTGTAACTTGTAAAGCTGATTCAAAAGGACAGAATTTGAAAAAGCTCCTTGCACTAATCCACTTTAGCTTTTATGTACTCTCAACACTTCTATCTCACAGCAAGAAATCAATAATAAAAACCAAAGACATTTAGATTAATGTAACATCATTATATCAGACATGCTCCTCATAGGTTTGATCATGTACATTTATTCATGTTCTAAGAAAAATATTAGTATAAATAAGAAATAAAGTTGTTTATCTAAGTGAAGAAAATTAAAAGGCAACATGAGAGTTTAAAAGGAAAATAATAGAGCGGCCATCCCCAACATACTGCATTAATACCCAGTTGCATGTCGAAAGAACTGTATGTGTAGTAGAAAGAACCTATATAGAGGAATGATAAAGTATTCTCCATTTAGATGTTTATCAAGAGATGAAGTTTGAATTAAACCATCAAGTACTTCAACATCATACACTAGCAGTTAGATCTATCAATTTAGTTAAAGAGAGATGTTTAGCACTATCATTTATTTCAAATGCCACTTGCAATCAAATAAATATGCACTTTATTTAGCAAAATGTGTATTGATCTGTACTTAGATTAGAAGTATAGATTAAAATCGTAGGACAATATTTCAATTAAGCATGTTGTTGATATTGTTTCCCTGGCCTTATTTCAGCTCTCTTAATTTAATTGGAGGGAATTTATTCAAAGAATGAGGAGAGTATCAAGAAATGTCATCGATTCAATTCAAAAAGCAAGAAAGAAACTTAGAGACTTGGACATATTGACATATAAACCAAGATCTATAACTCGTTTTTATTTTTCTTTCTAAAATATAAAAGGAACCCTGAAAACAATCTGAAGATTTCTATGTATGAACCATATCTATCAAGAAACATAATTTTTTAAAATGTTAAAGTCTGAACTTGAACCCTTAGAAAGTGCATATTTGTTTTGTTAAAATAGATGAGAAGTGTTATTTAGTTGACAGTAATGAAAGTAAGAGCAATAACTACTTGTTGAGGTTTTTCTTTTCCTTTCCTTTGATGAAGAACATATGAAATAGTTTTATCTTGTATCTTTATATCTGAGAGAAGATCTATGTTCAAACTGTAAGTCCATGCAAGCCAATGAAACGCACTTCAATCAACCAAGTCTGCAGACAATAATCAATTTCCAAAAAGAGATGAAAGTAAAATAGTTTAACATCTATAACCTTGCACAAAAAAGTTGCCCAGATAAATATACCATCTAGGCATCTACAGATGGGGAAAGAACATTATAAAAGCAAACAGAACCACGGAGCATACTCTAGGGCAACATCTCGAAATGCAATTGGAAATTGGTGCATGCAGCTTGGAATTAGCAAATATAGAGCATACGGGATACACCAATTGTCACAGGCTCACAGCTGTGATAAAAAATAAATCATTCGTACCTCCATTCTCAAACACTGTAATAAATTTCAATACAAGAGCAGAAAATTATTTCAATCATTTCCTTTTCCATTTTGACATTCCAACCTCGTCAAGAGAGCAAAAGAACGGGAAGAAACGTAAAATGAAGCAAGAATCAAAGCCCAAATCTTTCTGTGTTACATAATCCATTAAGAGAACACTGTAAGCAACCACTTGACATAACTGTATACACCAAAAAAGCTTACCCAAGTATGCAGCAACCATGTTTTAACTCTTCAAAACACCCGTTGTAGCTAAGAACAGAAACCAAAGGAAGTATCACAACCACAGAGGCTTCTTCGCACCTCAACCACGAAACAACCGACCAAGAAAAACCTGCAAAGGCAAAACAAAACATGAAATGAAGCCCTAAACTTGATGTAATATGAACAATAAAAAGATGCACAAGTGCACCAGTTAAGGACCTATCTCTACAGCGCATCAAACACAAAGACGATGAACAGAACAGGAAGAAAACAAAACTAATCAATTGCCAATAAAAGGGTTGAAGAAAGAGGGGTCAGGAAATAAATCCAACGTTGGCTTGCAGACATACCATAAAAGGGCAGAGAGAAGAAGAGAGAAGAAAATATCTCATCCAACTTCCACGTCTGGGGTTTAATTTATTAAGCATAGGACAACATATACCAGAGCCACGTGCCCTTCCTGACATGAAACACATATTTTACTTCAAAAAACTCGTACCCTATGATCCAATCCAATCTCTGATACTCACTCGCACTTGTAAAAGTTTCTAATTTAAACAGTCAAAACTCTATATATTTAACTTTTCGTTCAAAATAATGTGAACAGTACTTGATGGCTTTGTACTGATAAGAACTTTAGGATACCACACCTCAAAAACTAGCTGATGAGAGTAAAGAGTTCAAAATTTTTATAAATTTCTTATCAATTTTGTATTTTACTGATATGGGTTTCAAGTCTCATACCTTGCAATTAGATCAGATCGTAACATTCGTCCCCTCATAAGGACCAATATCCTCATTGATCACGGTCATGTTGATCACGAATGACACTTTCAAGTCACTACTTTATGGGTTATCACTGTGAAATTCTTGTTGGTCACAGTTATATTAGTAACAGTTGGTACTCCCAAGCTACTACTACAAGACCCTGCTCTAATAGTAATTAATAAAAACTTTAGAAAAGTCACACTCCAAAAGCTGGTTTATGAAAATAGAATTCAAGTCCGTAACTTATAATTAGATAACATGTACTTTCGAAGAAAATGGAGGGCTCTCTTATCACCGGCGCCCTCGATCCACCGCGACGGAGCTCGAGAGTTCCGATCAGACGCGGCGTTGGAACTCATGGCGAAAGCAAGAGAAGAAAAGATTGCAACTTTGGTGCTCTACAACTACCCATCTTTCTCAGGAGCTTTCTCTGCCCTCTTTGCTCATCTCTTCCACTTACGATGCCATATTCCTTCTCTTATTCTGCCTTTCTCTTCTGTTGAACCTCTCAGGTTTTTGGTTGCCATACCCTTTCTTTCTCTAGCTTTTTTGGGTTATGAAAGATGTTTTAAAGCTATTTACTTTAGACCTGAAAACAGAAAAAGATGTTAACTTTGCTGCTGGGTTGTTATCAGGATTGAGGATTTCCGAATGGAACGGCTGGAATGGTGTTATCTCCTTGATTTTCTTGGCCCGCCTGGGTTTGCTACGACAATTTCGCGGCAATCTAAGTGCGAGTAAGCTAAATTCTTCGGCTCAAATATGTTGCGATCAGTTTCCAACAAGGCAATGTAGCTTATGTAGTGTTGTGGTTTGTTCGGTCTATAGGGTGATAGGTTTTGATCATAGAAA
>JANKOD010000192.1:27594147-27608471 GCA_026284645.1 Erythroxylum acuminatum
CTCATTTTGAACTTATGATTGAGAGATTGTTGGCTCTACTTTGACATCCTATTGTGGCCACATATTGTTATATTAATCTTGGGATTTGCTTATGTTGTTCATTGATACTGGTTATGTTGTCCACGTGGGAGAATGATAGAATTTTATCATTAATTTTGTGGACTAGCATAATAGACATAATTTTGTACAAACCCTGATTAATTAGATGTCAAGATAATTGGGCTTGGTAATTCTCTCCAATGTGTCATTGGGCCTGTATTCATGGACTTGCCATGATGGGTAGGCTTGGCCCATATTGAGAACTGTACAGGTTTCTACTTAGGGTTTGGAATAGCAGTAGTCAATCCTCTGCGTCTCTGTGGCTTCGCTTCACAGAAAACAACAATGAACTCGATTGTTCCTCAATTTTCAGGTATTTTTCCATCCAATTCTTAAATCTAGCATGTTGCAGTTATAGGGTTAATTAATTGTATTGAATAATTACGAAATTAATCTGTAATTTTGTGTTGATTTTTCTTTATAACAATCATCATGCATTTAGTCGAAGAAACAAGTATTTGATTGCTGATTAAATTAATGCAGGTTCAATTGTAAAGTTGCTGCAATTAGCAATCATGTTTGTCAGCGTACACAAAGTACTTTTAAATGATGGTACAAACAAGTTAATGGAAAAACCAAAAACATAAAGAAAAGGAAAAGATTGATAGTAAAAACAAGTGGTGTTTTAAGTCAGTCAAAAGAATACACTATAAGCTATACATAATTGTATCGGGGTTACCACAAAGGCTAGGAGTAGTATCCCAATCATCTGAACAGGAAAAGGAATCTCTGAACAAGTTCACCTGTATGCTATCCAAGTATCTGAACTCGGAACAAGCATGTGCTATTTAGACGCTTTCTTTAGGTAAGGCCTTGAATGTCATCAGGAAAATAGCTTGTCCCTCAAGGACTAACTTGAAATTGAAGCAAGCACTTCCGTTTCCTTCCTTCAAATTTGAAGATAGCCCTTTCTTTCTTGAATTCCAATTGTTCTCTTCAGAAATGACTTCCTGTTGAGAGACCAACTTCTTTTTATAGCCCTCCTTCTCTGCCATGCCTTTAAGCGAGTATGAAGAACTGGGAAGAGGAAGCACAACAGAAGAATAACTACTATGAGCAGACAGAGAAACATTACATTGCGGAAACCATTTTTTAGCTTTGGGTCAGCTTGCCCTGTCCATGGAACTCCTCCCACGTTCATGCCAAAAACTAAAATAATTGTCCAAATAAGTCATAGTTATACACTTCTGAAATCATTCATGGAATACTTTTAAGGACCAACACCAAAGTTAATATGGCAGAAACATTTACCTCCTGTAACAATGGACAGTGGAAGAAATATGATTGATAGGAAAGAGAGATAGTATAGTTTCTTGTTTATTTGCTCTGACTGCCAACTATCAAGACCAGCCTGAATCGCCGTGACACGATTGGCAATAAATCCTACATTTTCTTTTAGTCTCCTTAGTCGTCCTATTAACTCTTCCAGGGAGTTAATATCTTCAGTAGTAAACCATAGCTTTGAAGAGCATTTCTCTTTCACCCGTGGAAATACTTGCTCACCATGGGCAATGACCTGAGATTAACAAATTTTATTTGCACAATTATCTAATTCCATAATATTTGAACACAAAACATTCCTAATCAGTCACTCCTCCTCTTGGGAAGAAAAGAATTGGAACAACAGACATAAATTTGCAAACTTGTTACTTTTCAAGTATTAGTTATTGCTAGAACGCCACTATCATTAAGATATTTTAACTCTTCTTATATCAGTTGTTTCCAGGCTGAAAAGGTACAGGAGACTAGAATTACCTGGAGCAGTCTCTGTAGATTAAGACGCATTTTGTGGAATCTTCTATCATCTAACATTTGCTTCTTCAAAGTAAATCCACCTGTAAATCCAAAATATCGTTGTTGAATAAATATAGTTGAATGATTCAAAAAGTTATTGCTACTTTATAGCAACACATTTATATTATTAGGTCCTAAATGTTATTATGTTAGTGGTTGGTGGTCAATAACAGTAGTTAGATATTTTAGCAGAATGTGGGATTGAGTCCATTGTGAGTCGTGTTTCTTAGCTTTATTATTATTCTTAAGGTTATTTAAGTGTTGTACTGGAGTCCGTCTTTTTCAAGCTAAAATAAGAAAAGTTCAGTTTCTTCTACGTTTTTTCTTGTCTCTCAAAACTGGTATTTTTGTTCTCCTTTGCTAACATTTGTGGTATCAGAGCGTCAATGGCACCCCTACTCAAACCTGTCTTTATTGTCTTTTATCTAAGCAAACTCTTACGAGCAAGGAGAGCTATTGTTTGTGAGAGACCAAGAGACAAAACAACCAACATAAATGTATTTGAGTTGAGTTAGAGAGGGATCCAGCAGTACCCAAAATCTTAGCTCAACCAAACAATAGCAACAGATATCCACACCAAATGTTCGATAAAAGTCTTAAGCCAGGATAATCTGTAAAGTGCTTTTATCTAGCATCTAGGTTTTGGTCCTCCTTTTTTTCTTCAAGTAAAAGAAAAAGTTAAGTAACTATTTTGAGAGCTAAAAGACATAGAACAAGCAGTGAAAAGGCTATGGCAAGCAACAACACTAATCCAGTACCCAGCCTCTAATTCCAATTTTTAAAGGTGAAAAATATCACCTTTGGAGTCTTAAGATGAAAACATTGTTCAAGTCACAAGACTATGGGACTTAGTCGAGAACGAGTATGAAGAGCCAGATTCTGCACCTACAGAACCTGACCAAAGATTGCGAGAAAATATGAAAAAAGATGCGAAGGCCTTACTCCTCATTTAGTCAACTCTAAAGGATGATATATTTCCTCGAATTTCATCAGCTACCACCTCCAAACAAGCATGGGAGATTTTGAAGCAGGAATATTTAGGCAACAAGAAGGTAATTGCTATAAAACTTCAAACACTTCGTCATGATTTTGAGAATTTAGGTATGAAAGATAAAGAATCTGTGTAAGAATTCTTGTCTAGAGTATCTGGAATTGTTAATAAGATGAAGTCTTATGGTGAAAATGTGAGTAACAAAACTGTTGTGAGTAAGGTATTGAGGAGTTTAACCTCAAAATTTGATCATGTTATTGTTGTAATTGAAGAAACTAAGGATTTGTCTATTTATACTTTTGATGAAATGACGAGCTCCTTATTAGCCCATGAAACAAGACTTGGCAAGTTTAAAAAAAAATTGAGGAAAAGGCATTTCAGGTTAAGGGGGAGTCTTCCAAGGGAAAGACTAAAAATTCTAGAGGCCGTGGCAAAAAAAAGGTGGATTTCGTGGATGAGAAGGTGGTGGTGGCAAAGGTAGAAGTCAATTTAATGAACGAAATCAATACAAGAGTGCAATCTAGTGTAGATATTGTGAAAAATTAGGGCACAAAGAAGCTGATTGTTCGATCAAACAACTAAAGGAACACAAGCAAGCAAATTTTACAGAGAAGGTTGAAGAGGAGAGCAAGCTATTTATGGCACATTCATTAGTTCAAGATGTAGATAATAGCACAGATGTATGGTTTTTGGACAGTGGATGCTCCAACCATATATCTGGAACCATATATGACAAGAAATTGGATGTTTCCTTTTAATGTCTTAAATGTTGTGAGTAAAGCCTTAGTTGTTAGAAGAAATGATGAGGCTAATTTATGGCATTTACGTTATGGGCATTTGAATATGAATAATTTGAAAATTTTGAGTCAGAAAGAAATGGTTATTGGCTTGCCAAAAATTGGTGAACTTGATTTTTGTGAGGGATGTGTTTATGGGAAGCGGAATAGGAAGTCATTTCCATCTGGAAAATCATGGAGAGCTTTTAATTGTCTTAAACTTGTGCATGCTGATTTATGTAGGCCTATGAAAACAGAATCATTTGGTGGAAGTTGTTATTTTCTACTGTTTACAAATGATTATAGCCGTATGAGTTGGATATATTTCTTAAAATTCAAATCTGAAACCTTTGAGGAAATTTAAGGCATTGGTGGAGAAACAAAGTGGAAGAAACTTAAAAGTACTTCAAACGGATCATGGCAGTGAATTCCTATCTAATGATTTCACTAACTTTTGTGATGAGAATGATATGTGTAGGGAACTTACATCCCCATATACACTATAACAGAATGGTGTTATAGAGCAAAAAAACCAAATAGTGGTTGAAATAGCCAGAAGTTTGTAAAAGGCAAAAGGGCTTCCAAATCAGTTTTGGGGAGAAGCTGTTGCAACAGCAGTATATCTTCTGAATATCTCACCAACAAAGGCAGTTTTGGATCAAACACCCTATGAAGATTAGATGGGTAAGAAGCCATGGGTAAGCCACTTAAAAGTTTTTGATTGTATAGCATATGCTTTGGTTAATACATGTTCTAAACTTGATAAAAAAATCTAAAAAATGCATTTTCATTGGCTATAGCTCTCAATCCAAAGCATATCGTCTATATAATCCTATAAGTGACAAAGGGATAATTAGCAGGGATTTTTTATTCAATGAAGAAGCATATTTAAAGTGTAATTTCAATGAGGAAGGCCTGCAAAATTTAGTTCTAACAGATTTTGAACAACCAGAAAATTCATATCTACTATCACCTAAAAATTCAGCTGCTTCATCACTTGCAAGCTCAGTTCCTAGCTATAACATTCCGTTTCCATACTAAGGGTTAAAACTCTAGATTTCTGTAATTGAGAAATAGCAATGAGAGATTAGAAAAATGCATTTCATGCTCATGCATAATGTTAGCATACACACACGTGAATTTGATTATTGCACATATTACAATGAATTGTCCATGCACTCATTTGACATTTTTCGGGTATTGAAGTTAAAGAAAAGGCAAGTGTAGTGTCTTGAAAAGAGAAGAACTAGGATGGAAGTTTAGAGATAAAGTGATGATAGTGTTTAAAGTGTGTTGGAATATGTTAGCTATAACATTTCCATTGGATATGCATCGGTATTTTAGCCATGAATTGATCTTTAGATATCCAAATGGGATGATTTTTTATTTAGATTAAATTAGAAACATATGGCTACATTTTTCATGAGACATTGAATGCAAATTATGTCTTTAAGAGTTTCAAAATTTAACTTGAAGTTGAGTACTGGATGCAGTAAATTGATAGATGAATACATGTGTTTGTGTTCTGTTTTAAGAGTATGAAAACCACGAGTGATGAGTTGTTATGTAGATGTTATGAGTTTTCAATTAAGGGTATAATGAAAGTGAAAGTTATGTTAACCAAGATGTTGAGTTATGTTCTTGAAATAAGATGAATTAAGGTGATAGTTAGAAGTAAAATGAAGGTGGAAATGAATATGAATATGTGCAGAAAGTTGATGATGAATTTATATATGTATATGTTCTATTTTTAGTATTCATGAGCAATCATGAACTATAATTTTTATAGGTGATATTGAGTAGAAATGGAGTTAATAATGATGGGGAAATGATAAGTAATTAAATTAGAAATGATAGACCAAGGATAAGATGTTGAATGTAATAAGTAAAGAATTAGAAATCTAGAAAATAAGGATGCAATTGGATAATGTTAGGGAAAGAGGCATAACTTTTTTCTGTGGATCTTGGATTGAGATCATTTAAGTATGCTTTTGAAGAGGACTTCAATTTCAACAACTTCTGTGAAGACCTCGAGGAGAGATTTTGCTATTTAAAGAGTGAAATTTTCAAATTTCTGTAAGTGACCCGTGAAGGTCCGCTCAGATGCTTGGATTAAGTGATTAAATGTGTGATATGTTTGAAGTGATAATGGAGGTTATAGCTTAGTGAATGAATGGATGATATCAAAATACCAAAGGCATGAGTATAATGGGAATAAAGATGTTCATATGATTATAGTTATGATCCAAAGGAGTTGAGTAATATGTCTTAAGTAAATGTGAATGAGAATTGAGTATTATAAGAGCATATAATGTTAGAAAAGAAATGACAAGAAATTGATTTATGATATTAGATTAACCAAGTGTTCTTGAGGTGTAAGCCTAAGAATAAGCTAGACACATACAAAGGATAAGGATTGAATGGTGAACTTAAAATGATTATGTACAAATGAAGTGTAAACCTAAGTTCAATTAGACATATTTGAATTATGAAATGAGAATGAGCATAAGAAGTGAATTTAGATAATATACCCAGGATTGTCATTAAGCATGGATTAGACACAAAACATATACATATGTATGTGATTGAGTATTCATAAGATTGTGCAATTAATAATATATGTGCAATGTGTGTATTTCATAATGTTGATGTGCAGGATAAAACGTTCGCATCCAGACATTTCCAAATCATGGAAGCTAACGCTAATCTGGAGCGTACAGTGAGTTGACCTAAATGGTCTTACTTTAAATGATTGTCCTATTTAAATTATGTATTGAATGATTATATGAATGTGATTGTACTGATTCCGGACATTGAATGTCCGAGACGTTTGATGCATGAATAATATTGGAAGTGCTCATTGAATGTGAATTGGACTGACTATGCATTTTCTCAATTTAAATATTGAATGCCAGACCAAGGTCTGATAACATGTGAAAGTGAATGTGTAAAGTGAAATAAAGTGACTGGTTGATTTTATATGATTGATGCATTTCATTACATAAATGCATTACAATATAAAGGCTGTTGTGACCGGAGTAGCCATCGAGAAAGAGCTTAAAGCTCAAAAATTGAAAAAGAGGCTAAAGCTCAGAAAGTGATTAAGAGCTAAAGGCTTACTATGTACAAGGAACCCTGTATCCCTAGCGGATAAGGGACAGTTATTAATGAGCCCAATATCTACAATAGATACGGGACAGTTACAGGCACTTAGTCACAACAATAATAAAAGAGAGCGAGTCTCATGAAAATTTGTAACATCCCATTCCCATACTATACTAAGGGTTAGAACCCAAAAATTTGATACATATGAGCTCAAAGAGAGATTAAGGGAATGTATTTTCTTGCTCATGCATAATGTTAGCATATATGCACATAAATATTGAATCTTTACATATAAAATAATAATGGTACATGCCTTCATTGGAAACTTCCGAGTATAATTGATTTTAAATGTGATTTTATTGAAAATGAGAAGTAGAGGGAGTAGAAAGAGTGATCTTGGTATAAGTTGTGATAAGGAAAGATTTGGAAACAAAATTGGTAGTTGATCTGGAAAATATTCACTGAGTATGCTTCAGTCTTTTAGCCACAACTTTTTCTTTAGTTATTCAAACGAGATGATTCTTAATTTGGATTAAACTAGAAACATATGGATACATTTCTTATGAAGACATCAAATTTAAATTCTGTCTTTAAGAATCTCAAAATTTTTCATGAAGTTTAGAACTGGGTGCAGTACATTGATGGATGAATGAAAAATTCGTGTTCTGACTTTAGGGGAAATTCTGGATTGATCTACATAGATTTAGACAAAGTTGTCTTCTAAAAAGTTGTAAATATTTCTTTTATCTTTTCAACGGTATATATAATATGAAATTTTTGGACATGTGAGTTGAAAGTTATGGTCCTTATAAGGGAAGATGTTCAAGAGTAAAGTCATATCAACTGTAAAAACGTATCGTCTGTGATGGCGTCATATTGTCTATAAAAATGTGTCGTCTGTGATGACGTCATATCGTCTATAAAGACGTATCATTTTTTATGACATCATATCATCTGTGATGACGTCATATCGTCTATGTTTGACTTTCTGTTTCTTCTATGTTTGACCTTCTGCTTCTTCTTATGTGACCAAAATTTCTTCTATGCACTATCTTATGGTCCATTTTTGACCCTTCATATGATAGAATATATCTTTAAGGTCTCCATAAAAATTGTAGATCTTACAATCCTCTTTCAAACCATCCAAATAACACCTTAATCTGATATCTATAGGGAAATTTATGACAATTTTCCCAATTCATCTGACTTTTCAATTCGTCTGACTTTTCGTTTGGTTTCGTCTAAACCTATAGTATGGTCCATTTGTAACCCTTCAGATGATAGAATTTGTATTCTAGGTCTTCATTAAAGTTGTAGATATTGAAGTCTTCTTTCAAACCGTCTAAGAATGATCTTGATTTGACATCTGTAGTGGAAGTTATGTGAATTGTCCCAAGACGGGTTTAATATGATTTGAGGACAAAACCTTATATGATTCTTTCGGCCATAACTTTGTTATCTGACCTCCAAATGAAGTGATTCTTTAACCATTGGATTCGTAAGGCATCGTTCTACCTCTCCTAAAAGATTGCTAGCATTACAAATTGATTTGAAAAATATTGATTGAATGAAAGTTAAAGAATCAATTGGAACAGTGAATTGTTGTTTTACTAAACATACTTTGGTATTTTAATTATATATGGATCTGTAGGATTACAAATGAGATTATTTTTAATTTGGAGTACACTAAAGTCATAGGGTTACAAATCATCTGAAGAAGTTGAATTTTGAACCAGTCTCTAAGATTTTTAAATTCTGGATGGGAGTTATGCATAGTATACTGTTTTGGACAAGAGCAGTCCAAAAATGTTTGAAGTATATCTTTCAAATCACTGAACCAAATTGAATGATTTTGGTGTCAATGAAAATGTAAGACATATGGGAACATGTTTCTAGAAGAAAGTGTTGCAAAATAACTTTAATATCAGGGTCAGTAAGAATTTGCAAAGTTGACTCGAAATGATGTTTTATGAAAAAAATCTGGAAGTGATTTAATAAGTTATGACTTGTGTTACAGTGGTTTTATTAAGTCATAACCTTAAGTACAAATCATACTTAAGTGAGTTTTTCTAAAGAGAAGTGGATAGGTGGCTAAGAAATGGATAGGCATCCTAGCTTTAAAGTTGAGTTTTAATAACCTTGAAAGACAAATTACTGTACTTGCCTTCATTTCTTTCTCTCGAAGTTTCTTTCTTTAGTGTATCTTTAACACAGAGTTTTTCATCAAATCTCCAACAGAGAAAATTCTTGATTTCTCCTATCCACTACCACTCATGCTTTTTCTTTCCTTCTTCCACCCCAAGAAAAAACGAACCCCCCTGTCAACCTTCAAGTTGATGTACGTGGTTGCATGAGGGATTAGGGTTACGTGATTTTTTGCAGATGTTAGAGCTTCAAACAAGATAAACGTTCGCATACAGGCATATCCAGAATTTAAAAGCAAATGCTATTTTGGAGCGTACTGTGAGTAGACCTAGATGGTCTCATTTCATTGTTTGTTTTGTTTGAATTTTTGTATTGATTGACTACTAAATGCGTAAATGAATATGATTGATTGTGTTAAATGCCAGACTAAGGTCCGATGATATGTGAAAGTGATTGAGTGTGAATGATGCATTCCATTTCATGAATAATGGCAGTTTTGACCTAAATAGCCACCGATCAGAGCTTAAAGCTCAACGAGTGAAAAGAGCCTCGAGCTCAGACAGTGATTAAGGGCCCAAGGCCCACTATGTAAAATAAGCCCTGTATCCTCTTCGGATAAGGGACAGTTATTAATGAGCTCGGTATCCAAAATGGATACAGGATAGTTCAGGCACTCGGTCACAACAACGTAATAATTGGAAAAGTGTCTTATGAGCATTTCATACGCATCTTGTCAAGTATGTGGATTGTTTGAAATACCAAATTGAATTGCTCTTACATGTAAATGTGATATGTGTTCAACTATGCAAAGTTGTGAACTATATGTTATGTGAATTATAATGTTATATGATTGGGTGAGCCATTGATGATGGTCTCTCATTGAGTTCGTAAAACTCACCTAAAATTTGCAAATATTTTTCAAGATCAGAAGAATACCCCGTTAGGCAAATGGGAGTATCCCTACAGCATAAAAGTAAGGGATAAAGGTCAGGATCAATTCACGTTTGCATTTGTGTTTCTCTATTTTTGTATAAATTTGTATATTCCGAAATTATTGTACAAATGATTTATGTTGTAATGTAAAGATATTATGACTAAAGTGTTTTGTATTCGTAATGGGCCCCAAATGGCTATTGAAATTATGTTGATTGTATTGTTATGATTGAAAATGTTTATGAATGAAAGTGGGCCCGATTTGAATTGTTGATTTCCACAAAAAGGTGTGTATGTTTGTTATTTTAAAAAAATTATACTGAATTTTGACTGACTGAGTCTTCTAGCATGCCACCCTTACGGGGCTTGGACTCGGATATCACTCATAGATGTCGGGTACGTGCCTTATAGGAGTAGGGTGCTATAATATAACTACAATATGAATCTCATAATTATGATCTCATTATAATCTCATCTGTAATGTATATTTATCCTATGTACTTTATCATATAAATCTGATTATGGATAAAAATGTCTATAAATAATTAAGTCACTAAACTACAACCAACTAATTAGCTGTAAGGCATAAACTAACAATTCCCCACTTCCTCTAAGATAATTGTTTAAGTATCTTATACTAAATCATCATATCATGATCATGCTACTGCTAGGAAATTGGTTTAGTGGGAGAATTTTACAAGATTCTTTATAGTGAGTACTTACTTAAATTTTACAGCTTTCTTCTTAGTTGTCATTATAATTAAAAGAAAGTGGCTAAACATACTTAATATTTAATGAGATCTTTGCTCCTTTTGCATGACTAATAGATCTTATATTCTAGAGTAAATTACTATCTTGAACAATGCAAGGAACTAGACTAAGTTCATTAAAGAACTCCTTGATCAAAATATTCATTTCCATTAATTGAAAAATATTTTATTGTTTGGTTAGCAATTAAGGCTACATTAAAATCTTTTCAATATCAAAATAATATTTCAATCTCAACATAATGTCGTTCTAAGTAAAATATACCTTAAAACTATCATATATTTATTATTAGACTATCATACATTCAAAAATTAAAAATATGAACTTTTTTCTATATGAGCAGTTTATCTCTACACACTATTGGTAAAATGTACAGCTATACTCCCACCAACCTTCATGTAAATATAATAAATCCATAATCATCTCTAAAATAAACTCTTTAAATTCATCATAAAATAATTCTTTTAATATCTTATAATCTTTCAACTATACATCAAATATACCAACAAAGTCAACAATTCTAATTGGACGTAATGTCATAAGATTTGAACTTTTCAAACTTCATCTTAGTCCTACTACTAATCTCGACAACTATTCTCCTATGTATGTTCATTGAAACAAACATTATTCAATAGGTCTATAAGATTATATCCAACCTTTTGGATATCTCATAACCCTCTATTATCATATTTTGTGTTAAAACTTATTGGATAATATATGCCTTAATAAAGCATCATATATAGAATCATCAGCGTTGACTCTTTCAAAGTCTTACCATATAAAATATGAAACCTTTCTAATTAATATAATTGGAACTTTCAAAGTTAAGTATTTGTACTATGTCTGGTTGTAGAAGAAAAAAATATTTCGCCATATAATATCTCATATTGCATATTCCTCTTTGCACAAATCCATACTATTGGGAAGTTTAGTTGTAAAGATATTCACCAGAGAATCTCATTCACACTAGATAACTAAGAAAATTTAAATCTCACCACTTCAATCTCATCAAAGAGTTTCTACATTCTTAATGCTTAATTTCTACTTCGATGTAAATTCTTTGAACTTCTTAAATTTTAAATTATTATTTCGTTTATTACATATGACCATATCACACAAAGTTGTTAGTACATTTAATGAAATATAAGAATCATCCCTTTATGAATTATTATTACATCTAGCACATCACATATATAAGATTTACTAATTTAATAACATCATAATTCATAAACTAAAAGTGGATTTGGTTAATCTTCAACTCAATACATTAAAAAAGTTTTATATGATTTGTAATCAAAAGGATACATATATCCTAGTAAATAACTTTATGATTCTTATTATGTTGATTTAACCAGCATGGCATAAAAGGATAGTCTAACTTTATATTCTTTCTACTTATGTTAAGTATAAGTCTCTTTTTGACTTAATAGATATAAACTATTTGTATAAACTTGGATCAACTACTTTTACTCAATAAACTATTCCTGATTATACCTTAAACATTATAATAATGTTGAATGCAAATTCAATATTAAACACTAAAAGCATAAATTATCTTTATCATATCTGTATTGATAAAAAAAGTCATGCAATTATTTTTTTAATTATTTCAATTGTAGACCTTATTTATGCTTTTAGTAGGCTAAATTGTGTAAAAAGACTATTAAATACTATACCTTTTAGCTCTACTTTATGTAACTATTTGCATTGTGCTATCATAGTGTTAACATGCATTTTATATATTGACATTAAATTTTATAATACATTAATCAATTCAAAATTTCAGTACATTTTGTCATATTCACATAATGGATATATAACTTACATTTAATATATTTAAGGACTCTTCTCAAACCTAATCTATATTCAAGAAATTTTTTTCATTAAGTCTTTATATCAACTATACTAAACAAAGTTAATTTATACTAAAATCAAATTAAAAGTTTAAGAAAAGAAAGTAATTAGTTATAAGCCATAACAACCAACCAAGATTATGATTTTAATCATATATTTGGTTATTTTCTCTATTTTATTCAAAATAATTACCTGTATTATTATTTGAAAAGGTTACTCTAATCTCTCCACTGGCTATGATCTCTTTTAAATTTAGTTGATCTTTAGTCACTCAACAAATGAACTAAACTCAAATAAGGTAAATAACATTTTTATCAATCACAACTCATGTGACTTCTAGATTTGTCAGATGACAACTCTTTTCATAATATATCTTTAATAATATTCCTAATCCTATCTCTAAATTAATATGATCATGTGTCACTCATCTAAATCATGCAAATTCAGTTTAATTAAGAAAGTCCTTCATCATTTATTTATAGAATAATTTATTAATTAAATAGAAAAACTTTCCTTAATAAATTAAAAAATTATTTTAAAAAATATTGAAAACTCAATTTTCTCAATTAAAATTGAGACCACCTTTTTAATTTAATAAAAAATGTATTTTCTAATAAATCAAGAAATTATTTATTAAAATAAATGAATAAATATATTTAAATAAATAAAATAAAATTTTAATTTATCTCAATCAAATTGAAATATATAAATCTAATTAAGAAACACCGTTCTTAAGTACTTAAGAAAATAATTTACTTAATTATAAATGAGTCTAATTAATTAATTTTAATATAATTGAAATATAATTGATTCTAATTCTAGAAATAATTTTTAAAATTTTAATTAAGAATCAATTTAATTATTAATCTTAATCACATTAAGATAAATAATTGATTTAATTTTCGAATTGGATTTTGAATGTTAAAACCATTGTAAAATTATGTTTGAAACTTCGAATAAGCTAGGAATACATTATTTCACATTTAAAATAACTTAAATTAATCCTAGAACTACCCTAATCCAAAATTCAAATAAGTTATCTCCTTTTAGATTTATGTTACAATTAAACTCACATCTAAACATCCTCATTTTACCTTTAGGTGGTAACATGTGTTGCCAAACAAACTCTTGTTCCAAGCTGGGAATACCTTATTCCCAACCGAGAATAAGTTTCACCTTATGACCAAACACTCGTCATCTTCTATTTTCCAAAAACCTTAATCTCAAAGAACCCTAACTGGCACCTTCTTTCAAGGTTGTCACTGGGACTTGATGTTCTAACCATCACCAGACATGGTCACTGCAATGACCACCAGCTTCCATGTATCGGTCTGAAACTTCCGCCACCTCTATATATACATTTGTCGTCGACTTTTGGCCTGTCCTACCTACCAACAACAACACAGACCAAGCAGTCACTCCTCCTCCATTGCCACAACCAAGGGCGAAGCCACAGTAGGGGCAAGTGGGGGCACTTGCCCCCACTGACATCTAAAAAAAATCTAATTTAAAATTATTTTAATTTTATAAAAATTAAAATTTTGTTCCATTAATTTAATTGGTGATAAAAAATAATAATAAAATTATCAATATATTAAGATATCAAATAAAAAATAAAATTTGAGCTTATTTATTTTTATTAAGGTTATTATTATTTGGGTCCATGATTTTTTTAAATAAAAGCCTACAAATAGAGAGATAAAAATTACATGCTTAATTGACTTTTTTATTCAGATTTTCTACCCTTTTGACTTCTTCATCACACTACTTTTTATCTTTTTGGCTTCTTCTTCCCCTAACTCCACAAGGACTACCACACCTAAAACGAAAAACAATAATCTATATTGAACGCAATTGTG
>JANKOD010000192.1:27668214-27685011 GCA_026284645.1 Erythroxylum acuminatum
TTATATATATTGATTGATGTATTTCAAGACTTCCAACATCTTGATAGTTCATACATATATTTGATACTTTATAAGCCCCTCTAAAAAAACATGGAACATATATTTTATGGAGCATATATTCCATTAAGCAATGTCTGAGTAGTCTCTAAACATGTCCGAGGTGTGTGCACCGTGTGTTAGTGAGTGTCCGCTACATAGCATGTGCAGGGTGACGCTTAAGCAGTAGTAGTGCTGATGTTTACCTTTTCTCCATGACTAATGCGATCTGTAGCCTTCTCCATATTACTGAAAGTTTTCCCAGTAGGGTCAGAAAACGATTAGCTAATAAGCCAATGAGCAATATCTGGTCCACATCATGTAACTTAATTAAGAAGCTCTTTACCAGTAGTTCCTTTGTTGTTTCTCTTGGGGAAAAAGTTTTGGTTCTGTCAGCCGCAATATATACTTTCAATTCTTCTCATCCGAATCACTCTTCATATCCTGACTAACATAATGTAATAAAATCATGGAGACTACTTGATTTCATTCTATTAGCCTGAGGTTATAAATTTTGGGAAGCATGCTTACTTCTCTACTCTTTCCCTTTCATTCTGTGAAACCATATTTAAATGATCACCTTGGCAAAGAAATGCAAAAAGCTAATATAGACCCCACCTAACCCCTTAAATTATAATGTATAACAGCTCAAAAGCAGCTAAAGCAAACTTGATTCTTTGTGCCTTTTCAAACGTATAATATTGGGTTAGATCAAGTTGTTGTGTTTATATTTGAGAAAAGAATAACTCTGCGTTGAAAATCTTCTGACCAGCCACTTTGCGTTGCCACTTGCAAGTTGATTGGGAACAAAACCTTGTCTACTAATATTGTTTAGAATAATTAAATCAAACCCATGAAAGCTTTCATGTAACTTGTTTCTCAGCACCCTTTTCTTGAATTGCAAATAAGTGTTATGATAAACTATACATTCATTTCCAGAGAAATTATAACGAGTAAAGAGGATTTGATTCCTAGAGAGAAACAAAAGATAACAATTGTATTGGATACTGATCTATGTATGAACTATACAAGATCAAGCAAACAACTTTACTTCTTATAGAACATAAAGAACATTTTAAAACAGTAAATTAACTTTATACAAAACAAGCAATTATGTGATGAACACTATAGAGGGGTCACAACAGCACTCGTCCAAGAGGCAGCAGCAACATAAAGCTGCAAGACTGCAAAAACCAAAAAGAACATGTAATCGTTAGACAAACTTAGATGAAGCATAAGTTTTGTATTCATCCACAACTTCTTATAATCACTCGGCACGCGGTACTAATGAGAAATATGAGAAGAACATGTATACCATCCTTCAACACAGCCCACTTCCTTCTTTGGTGGCGGTGGCGGTGGCGGTGGCAGTGGTGGTGGAGGTGGAGCATAGTATTGTGGTGGTGCCATTACTGATGGCGGCTCTCGATGACCTGAATGCCATAAAGCATTAGAAGTATGAAAACAGAAAATCTAAACATCTGAGTATATAGGAAATGTTTAAGTACAAGGCAATCAAATATGCTCCATGCAGAGATGCAATGTTTCTGCAATGATTAGAAGACCAAACAAGTTTTGGCCTTTTAAGGAAGAAAAAACATGGATGAGTTTGCCCATTCTTGGTTACAAAGTAAAAATTCACCGTTTCTAGATGGAAATTTTGGCTATTCAACATGCAACCAAGAACAAAATCAAAGACCGGTTAAGATCATACAAGATATAGTGAACGATGCTCAAATTCTCATGAGGAAAAAAGCATCTTCAGTACAGGACAAGCTGAAACATGGCAATAACATACAAACTTTAGGAAGATATAACACTATAGTGTCACTGAAGTTAACCCTAACACCTGGGGGAGGGTAACCATAAGCATACTTGGGGTCGTCCATGTTCTCGAGACAAAACAAAAATGAAACAATTGATTGATTTAATCGCAAGTTCCACTTAAGACTTAATATATGAAACGCAAGCTGAGGGAATATGTCATGCGGCAAGGCACCACATAAGTTAATTTGTAAAGTGCTAACCTTATCCTTTGGAAGAACTAGAATATGTCTTTTCTAGACAGCCATGATGTGATGTTGTGGAAAGAGAATAATAATAAATGGCAGAAAACGATAGTTGGTACTTTAAATGTAGTCTTTGAAGCTTTCCTTAAGAGCAGCCTTTAACTCCTGCATAGATTGGATTCTTGAAGTTCATCTCCATTTCTGTTGTACATTAGAAAGGTTTCTAAATGTTCCTTGCACAGGTCGAGCAGGTTAGGCAGGTTGGCTAGCTTGGTGGATAGGCTCTTTAGCCAATGAGCATTATGCATTTTTTCCATTATTTACTTCCTTAAAGAATTTAATGGAGATGCTACATAAATTTGATACAAGATGGTTGTTAGATCAATTGAGATCCTAATTGATAATTTAATGTTTGTCAATGAATTTATTTTTTATAATATCAATAGTTTTATTACAATGAAATCAATCAATGTGTAAAAGATTAAGTTCAATAGAAGAGTAAAGTCAATAAAAGAGCCAATTAAATTAATTGAACAATCAAAGAATAAAAAAATTAAAATACAACCCATATACATTCAAGAGAGTTTCAAAAAATTCAAGTAAAAACTCAAGTACAAGAAAGAATCAATCACTTAAAGTTGTAGCAAATTATTGTAATCCTTTTTGTAACTTTATCTTGGTCATCCAATGATCGAAGAGCTGGTCATTATATGCACATAGTGTATATACTTTTTTATAATCAAGAATAAATTTGGAAGATTTTAAATAAAATTCTTTTGACCATTAAAATAATTTGTGAGAAACTTTTACAATAATACCTAAAGTTAAAGTTTTTAAGTTGATTTATATAATGGTTTAGCTAGAGTAAAGGTTTGGATAGGCTAGCCGATGGTGAGCTTTAAAAATTACCGAGAGGGTAAATTTTATCTAGCTAGGGGTTAGACTAATCGAAAGATAAGCAAGAGGATGTCCAACTAGTTGAAGATAGGAAATCAACTAACCACTAGTCTGTATAAATTAATGGTTGTAATATCTAATTGGTTAAAGGTGTGATTTGTACCTCAATATTTCACAAAACTCTAAATAAGTCCCTATCGTTATCTCTAGTTCGGTTTGCACTCTAATGTTAAGTACTCATTAGATCCTAATATTACTAAAATAGTACTCATTGCACCTTGAAAGTGAAAAAAAAAAGAGATAATGGTAAGAGTTTATTTAGACTTATTGTGAAACGTTAAGGTGAAAATCACACATTTAGCAAGTATTTAAAGAAATTACTTTTAAGATCATATCAGTATCAGGTAGGTCTAAATTGCTTAGTTGTAACATGATATAGACTCAATTTATGACTCATAATACTAAAAGTACTAAAAACTGCAAAAAAACTTAACTCGTTTAGGACCAATACCATTTTAAAAACGTTAAGATATAACATGATACCATAACTAACAATAGGGACTAACTTAGACTTTTTAAGAAATGTTAAGGGGCAATTCGTATCTTTTACTAAGAAATTTTTAATATAAATGATTACAATTAAGTTGTGGTTAGAACTTTGGCATATTAAAGAGTGTTTAAGAGCTTTAAGAGGTTAGAGAGAGCATTTGAGTGAATATGTGTATTGCATAATATATAGAGAGCCCTAATTCATTGGTGATAGCAAAAGAAAATTTACTTAGGGTATAGAATGTGAGAATTCCTCATTAATTTTAAAAAGATTAATTTGTAAATGATCCCTCTTCTTTTTTGGTAAAGCAAGATGGTTGTAAAAAATTCCTCTTCACTTGTGCAAACCAATATGATTGTAAGAGTTTCTCTTCACCAGTTCATCTATTGCAATAAAGATATTGTATGAAAGGTTCTTATTATAAATTAGTTTTGCATCTCTTTCATTATTCTCTTATGTTATTAATGTGTCTGTTTTCGTGATTCGCTTATACGAAATTTTGTAGTCATCATTAGAATGGACAATTCATTCGTTAGTTTTTAAATAGGACAAAAAAAAGACATAATCACCACTCTCGTGTGCCATTCAGATATTAGTAAAAAATTTCTTTTCCGATGATTCATTAACTACTTATTTTTTCTTCTAAATAAAATTGACTAAATTGAAGAAAAGGACATAGTAGATAAATCACTTTATAGACATATTATTAAAGACACCTCAACTTTATGATTAAATGAATGACAAGGATCTTATCACTCAAATTCATTACATTCTTTTTTCCAGTTAATTTTGTTTTATAACAAACAATATGTTGACACTCATTGATCCTTTTTAGTTATTATTGAAAAAATTAGGCTCGATAAAGTAATATCGTAACTTAATAAGATTAGAATAATGGACAAGGTAAAACTAAAAAATATGATTTAGAAATTTTACCCTTCTAAATTTTACCCTTCTAACTCTTTTTTGTATTAGTCACTCTCTGTCTATTACAAAATAATATGAGAATATGGGATTTCTCGTAAGATCTTAAATCTTAATTGCTTAAGAACTTAGATGTTTAAAATAAGAAGTGCATGATTATAATTGATTCAAACTAACCATAACTATTCATCTTACTTGGTTTTAATTAATGCACCCTACTTATGTCTCCACTACATACTTGAATCACCAAATAGAACATATGATTCTAATTTATTTCCTTTTATTAGCATATAAATATATAATTATAAGTTATTTATTTATTAAATCTCTCACTTGGAGATTTGATTGAGAATCAATCAATTTTACACTATTCTTTCTACCTTATCATTGTTGTGTTGCTTATATTTTCATTAATTCACAAAAAGATTGACACCAAATAAACTTATCATCATTACATTTTCTTTGATCTGAAGTTTTTTTTTTATCTATGCAAACTTCCTTCTTCCACTTTCTTACAAACAAAATGAAACTAAACTCAAATATGCAAGGCATTTTAAATGTCACAAAACAAGAAAATCTTCTCTTGTTTATATTTGAGTTCTTTAAATACCAAATTTAATCATACATCTTCTCTACTTACTTATCTAGTTTCCATATATTATACTTTTATTATTAATGAAATGATAATTAATTGCAGCATCAAAATTCAATTTATAGTGTAGCCAATAAGTGTGAACACATAAATTGTATTGGATTTATTGCAGAATCAAAGTCAACTTATCTACCTATAATAAAATATAATCCTCTATATTGTAATGCAACATTAGATGTCCTTTTAGTGTACCTTAAAATTCTTTATGCAATGCTTTAATCCTCTCTATTAAGATTCAACATATATCGACTAATTACTCCTACTATATACGCAATGCTTAATCTTATATAAATCATAAAATACATCAAACTCCCTATTATTGATGTATATGATACATGAGATAACCATTTTCTTATCTTCACTAACAAAACTCATAATAGTGGATAAGTTAACATTAATAAGAAGAGGGGAAGAAATCAATTTACAACTTTACATATCAAAAAGCTACAAAAACTTTTTTAGATAATTTTTTTGAAAAAGTCTAATCTTCCTACTATTTTATCTTGATGAATTTACACCATTGAAATCTCTGTTTTTTTTTTGGTTCTACATCCTTTATATCAACTTCTATAGCTAACTATTCCTTTATTTTCTTAATATGATCTTTTTTAGGACACATAACCAACGTACAATCTATATATAACAACAAGATAATGAAATCATTATCACTGAATCTCTTAAATTATGCATAAAGGTCTATATTAAATATGTTATATCTAAAATTTATTATGAAGAAATCAATTCTCTTCTGCTAACATCTTAGTGCCTATTTTATATTGTAGTGTTCTCATTTTCTTTTTCTTCAAATTTTTTGTGGAGCAAATAAATTTCTTCTTCAATATCTCCATAAAGGGAAGTCATTTTTACAACTAAATTTTCTAGCTATAATCAAATATAACACATATCACTAAGGCTTCTCTAACCTTCATAAGTTAGATTGCAAGATAAATTACTCCATTAAAGTCAATTCATTCTTTCTAAGCATACCCTTTCACCATAAATGTTGTACAATATAGCTCTAATTGCTCATCACCATTTCATTTGATCTTGAATAGCCTTTTATTATCAATTATCTTCCTTTCTCGTTGTAATGACATAAGTTCTTAAGTTTTGTATTTATAAAGAGCTTTATTTTTCTCTTGTATTGTTGTCAACCATCGAGAGGCGTCTGAATTATCTAATGCTTCTTGAAGAGTAGATCACTCTCTTTCCTTTGTTTAAAGGTAATATGATATATTTCCATTTATCACATTACTTAAATACCATTTTGGTGATTTTATGTGATATAATTGATGAACTTCTAGAGCTTCAAAATCATTAAGTTATTAGATATCTTGCTCTGGTGTTACATTAGAAGAAATCTTTTGTTGAAATTATGTTTTCAATATACCATAATATTTAAAATTCTTTGTGAAGTGTATTTGTCTTTTTCTTTTCTTTTGACTTATCTTCTACAAAGTTCATATCTAATTGACTATATTTGTGCTCAACATACCTTAAGAATAAATATGTTCTTAATATTGGATCCAATTTTATGGTTTCTTAAGTAATATACATCAACTAAACATGACCTTTAAATAAATTGGACATTGAAAAAAACCCACTAGCTTAGAAACTCATGTCTTTTGCAATATCTTCAAATCAATTATAGTTGATGAAACTCGATTCACTATATAACAAGTGGTATTGATTGCTTTTTTCCAACTTTATCAAGGCCTAAAGCTTTCAACGTTACTCTTATTCTTTCTAATATATTTATGTTCATCTGCATCATCACTCTATGTTATCAAGAATTGTATGCTATAATGAACCATCTTTTGATATCTTCTTGCTTGTAGATGCATCAAATTGATTACAATTACATTATCCTACATTATATGTCCTAATCTTTTTATTATAATTAAGTTTAATTCCTTTAAAAACTTTAAAGATTGAAAACACATATATTTTCCTCTTAACAAGATAAACCCAACAATTCTTGAAATAATCATTAATAAAAATAAACAATACTTTGCTCCTTATAAGGAAGGAACTAGTGCTTTTCACACATTATAATGAACCAATTTAAGAACAGTCTTTCTTCTTAAGTTTGATGCGTTAAACTTTGTATGGTATTGCTTACTTATAACACAATGCTCATAAAAACGAAATGACATCTTTGTAAGGCTAGAAAGTAGCTTATGCTTAAAAAAGATCTCCATTCCCTATTTAAATATATGTCTAGGTTTCTAATATCATAACATTAAAGATCCTTTATTTAAACTTTATAATGTCTCTCCTTTTAACCTATATAAGTTTTCAACTATCATTTCTCTTTTTATAAGTATAAATACACTTTAAATTATTTTCAAAAACTTATTCATAATTTCAATCTCACTTCTAAGATCATCCAGTCATCCTAGAGATAACAAATTCTTCTTCAAACTATCAATATAGTCATATCTCTTTGTATGAAGCAGAGAAAAAAGTTTGGAATGAAGTTTATATTTCACTATGTGTTTCAACTCTTGTAGAAAGGAGCATTTGTACATAATTTAGCTATACAAATTTCAAAAATATCCTCTAATCTATGCTAATTACATTCCTAATTATATATTAATGATAACTAATAGTACAACTAATTGTTGACTCTTATGGATATGTTAACACCCCTAAAGATTACAAATTTTACGATTATACATTTTTAACTTGATGGCTCTAATACCAATTACCTTTAAAGGATATTCATCACAATTATACATAAATATTCCTAAATAGGTTTATAATGATAGAACTATTCTCTTTAAAAGGTCATGTGAAGGATAGCTCTTGAGTTAAAGAGATATACATTAGGTAGTCTATTCATGCCTGAATTGTCATTGTTGTTTCACAATATAGAGGATTGACATCATTTTAAGCGCTTGCAAATTTTCATTCTGGACTAAAAAGTTTCTTATTTAAAATCTAATAATCCTTCTTTTAAGTGATATTTCTTGTCGTAGTTGTTACATTTTAAATTCTTTTTATTTTTAGATTTTGATCTATTATTATTTTTGCTCCAATTTGGATCATATTTTGTCAATCTTGCTCTTATCACTATCAAGGCTTTAACTTGTGAATTTCATTGCATGTCTTCCTTATTCTCACACTAACTCTCTTCTTTCTAAACTGTGACTATAGCATTTTCAAAAACTAAATAGTTTATCTGAACATTATTGTTTAAAATGGAAATAAGTTATCCATATAATTCAAGTAGACTCATAAGCAAAAGTTTAGCATATTCATGTTTTTCTAACCTATAGTCCAACGATGCAAGGTGAAAGAATAGAACAGTCAAAGTATGGATGTGTTCAGCCACCAAAGTAGTTCCTAACACCCAAAGAGTACAAAGTTCCTATTGAAGAATTTTTGTGTGTGGAGTAACTTGGCTTCATTTGGCTTTGTGAGATGATAGTATCTGTTTTTTCGTTTTCTTCTCCTCAACGTTTGACAAACTTCATTAGCTGAAAATTATATATAGATTTACAATAACATTCTATTTCTTTTCAATTGGCGTCATCTGTGAAGCTTGTTAACTTTCACCAATTGTTGCTAATTAATTGCCCTTAGTTACGGTAGCATGCATCTTCAACTTCCATAGCAAGAAATTGCTCTTGACTAACTTCTAAATCTTAAACTTAGTCACTATTACTAGGTATAGCAATTAAGTTCGGGCTCAATCAGAAGTCAATGAATTACGCTCGATTTGAAAAGCACAAGATGTCTGATCGTTCGCTCAAAATGATGTTATTTTGGACAACTTACTCGAACTCGTACTGTATATTTTAGAAGTCAATCCCTTCCATTGTAAGCCCTAACTATTACCTTTGTCTGTAAGTTAAAATAAATAACTTCTTTTATTTCATATAAATAATAATTGTATATATAAATAGTACTCAATACTTTCAACAGGTAAATCATAATCTAATTTAATTTTTGATGTGGATGAGCTACTTATAATGGTAACTACATAAGATATAGTATAATAAGTAGATACATAAACCTAATTCAAGCTTTAAGACTACTTCTTAGGAAAAAATTAAATTCAATAAGATCCTATGTCAATAATATTGGAAAATATGGACGAAGGAGAAGCAAAAACATAAAAGTTATTATTACTCTAATTCTCTATTTTATTACTCACTTGCTAGTATGAAAATATGAGATTTCTCACAAATTTGAACTCTTAAATGCTTGAAACAAAATATTATATGACTATTTATAGTTAAATCAATTTAATCATATCCATTTATGTTCTAATTAGGTCTTCCTGAACATGTCTACAACATATTTTCCTTTAATCACCATAAAAAAACATATACTTCTAAATGTTCTATTTTATTAACACATAAATATATATAGTTCTAATTAATTTTGTTTGCTTCAATTATGTGGTTAAAGCGAACTAATCAAATGATTATTGACGTAACTTTTCTTCTAATCTCATTACTTCCTTTTGTTGGAAACCAACCATGATCGAAGTACGGGCACAGTGTAAAACAAATTTTTTACAGTTTTCGTACATATCTCGATAATCGATAACTTGAGTAAAAACACGAACGCAAATCGTAAAGTAAGGAATCAAACTTGATTCGTGTTTCCTGTTGAAAAACTTTTCACCAAGTCAACAACGAGTTGTTAAATCATCTAGCCTCCAACAGTATCCACAGAGCAACTTCTCAATACTTGCAGTAGTACTAGCTCCTTGATGCTTATTGCTATTTATAGAAAAAGCATTAGGTTGGTTTTTGTAATTTTTATTAAAATTAAATTCTTTAATTATAATTAAAATCATACTCTAATTATAATTAATTTAATTTTAATAAAATAAAATATCTCATATTTGATCCTTAAAGTTTCTCAAATTTTATAATTAAGTCCAATTTAATTAAAATTGATTTTTTCTTTACAAGTTGCACTTTAATGTGTGATTCATTAGGCTCTTAATATATTGGCAATGATTGTAAATTATAATTCTAATTCACAATTAGAATCAGATAAATTAAAACCCTTTTTATTTATCTTTAATTTTCTAATTAAACAATTTATAATCATAAATCAAGGTTGACGTCTAACAACATGTCATGACCACCTAAATATCAAGAATATCAAAGTGGTTTGACTTAACTTTTTCATGCATGGTTATGCTATATAATTTAATCCTTTCGTTATTTAATGTTCCAATTAGATAGAGTATGGATACAGTGTCTACTCTCTTCATCCAATTATGATCGTTCTTGCTAATTAGTAATTAATTTATAATTGAAATTTGAAAATATCTTTTCAAATGTCAATTTACTCTGGCCAGAGAGTTTCATAAATTACTACTAATAAAAAATAGTATAACATTCTTTCTAATTACTTTAGAGTAATGAATCCTTTTTTGCCTTACTTAATTATCTCCATATGGTTCATACTGCATCCAAGTATTACAAAATGAATTATTCTAAGACGATTTATAAATAGCATTAAAATACAGTAATTCTCGCATGAGATATCTTGGTAATCTCAAGTATAAGGATCAATTATACAACCATTATTATGAGAAAATCCACAAACACATAGGTAATATTCCATTTGAAATTCTCACAGTCAGGTCAGTTCATGAATTTATTCTCTGATAATCACCTATGCTTTAATTTAAATATCTCTATATTTTAATTTATGAGTTCAATTATTTTCTGTATAGGAGAGAAACATAATATATGCTAATTTTACTGTTTTAAGAATATCTCCTCTTAATGAAACTGCAACCAGGAACATTTAGGAACAATGAGTAAATGTAAATTGAATATCGTAATTTCATCATAATTTTAATTACATAATAATTATTTCAGAGATTTTATCTTTTAGTATTAAAACATCAAATATAATTAAATTAATATACAAAAAATAAAAATACCTTTTTATTAATTAAATAATAATATCATACATTAAATTGCAGCCACGTCATAAATTAACACCTTTGTCTTGGTTTCAAAACTTGGCGTCGAATCGAATGGTATAAAGTTAGGAAATACAAAAGGGAAGAGAAAAGTAGAAGTATTAATTCGTGTATTTTTTTCTTCTTTCCTAAGTGATAAATTCGAGGACCACTGTTTCCTGGGAAAGAAGGGATTGTGCGGAACGTACAGAATTTCATAGCGTGTCAGGATCTTTGTCTCTTTTAAAAGTGTGCTATTTAGTACCCGAGCTACGACAACCAGAACTCGAAATCTTCAAGTGAATGACATTGAAGGCAAAAGAACAGAGGAACATTGACATGGTAACATATAGACAGTGTTACAGCGTCCACTTAGCTTTTTGAGAAGTGAAACAATAGAGAAGTACTAGTAGATATCCACTAAAGGAAAATGATAAGAATGATTAACAATCACTTTTAATCTGATAGTGTTTTCCAAATATCTTAGGCTAAGTCAGAGGACAAATATAATGCATCTGTCTTAAAGCAAGATTTTGGAACTTATCAATCTCTAGTAAAGAGTTGATATTTTAGGACAAGCATTGCAACTTCCTTCAAACTAATGATTCAGATGAGTCGGTCCAATATAAACTGACTTTCATATGAATTGAGATGGAGGGGAGGGAGTAATAATTGAAACTCATTTAGAAGGAAGAAAATGTTAAAAGAGATATAAAATAAGAATATGGTGATTGTGTTTTATATATAAAAGAAATTGTAACAATATGATATCTTTACTTATGTATACAGATGTATTTAAATTTCTAATTTAACTTCTTAACTTTTAAATTACAGTTTTCTTTTTTTTTAAAAATTAACAAAACAAAAGTATCACTTAATATTTTTGCAATGTTTTAAAAACCGAACCGGAAGTTAAACCTACAAAATAAGAGGTTTAATGTTTAAAGGATTTAATAGGTATTAGACCGTTATGAAACTGGATAAAGATTAAATAAAATTAAAGAATTTGAGAAGTGAATATCATTACTTATTCTAAAGTTTAATTGAAAAACGATTTTATCAAATAAAAATTAATTGATTTATTTTAATTTATAAAATTGTATTAATTTACAAAAATTGATCGATTAATTAATAAACTGATAAGAGTTATTAAAATAACTAAAAAAAATTGTTTGTTTGGGGGTAACAGGAACAAATGTATAGATATAGAATGAAAATTTATGCTTGGAATCAACAGCGATAACACTTTGATTCCCTTATTTTCAGCAATATTCTATTCCTCTAGATTATCGGAAGAATGAGATTTATGGTTGGCTACACTTTATTCTTATTCCTTACTATACTTATTCTTATTCCTATTCTTATTAAACTAAAAGCTTCCTTAAAATTTGAATCGAAAAATGAAAAGTTAAAAATATTTGACGAGTAAACCGGCCTCAGTTTTTTTTTTTAATCATTGCACTTTTTAGGTGTGAAAAGAAATAGAGTAATGCAAAGTTAAGTCTGGAATGGAGAAAAATATCTGATTACATATCTAAAGTGTGAACAAACAAAAGTCAAACACGAACAACAACCCCACAACTCAAGAATTGGTGCCACGCAGTCCCAATATAATGTCACCCAATAGCGACCACTCCCAAAGTCGATGAGTCGGAAGTTTCCATGTAAACAAAGATAAGAGATAGACCTTGTTCATCTAGGTAATACTTGGAAGCAAAGAAACCATAATGGTGGGGTTCATGATTGATTTGCGAAGCTGTGTGTTCAGTCACTGCAAATTGCACACCTGTCTTTGGAAATTCTCGGCTGCTTCGTATAAATTGTTCCAATGCGATTTTTATCCGAGCATCTAACTAATCCTTCACACCCGTCAACCACAGACAGCAGTAGTGGATCAAAACCGACAGTATTGGTTTGTCATGGGATTATAAGTTATGAAGCTCTGATAGCTACATTTCTTCTGGGTTTTGGATACTAATTTAATAGGAACTTGATGAAGAGGCCAATCCTCTCTTCATGTGCGAATTGACAAGCATGCATTGTACTATGAGATTCATAGTTAAATGAATGTATATGACATAATTAATTTACCTGGGCTGCAGGTAAATTAACTTTGACTTCAAAACGCCGAGGATACAACAGCTAAATAATTAGTTTTCTTTGTTTAAAGTCTTGCAACTTGCTCCTTACCTTTGAAATAAGTATGCAAAGCCTCTTAAGAAAGGTGAGACTGTCTACCCATAAAGTAGGTTCTAAGATTTAGGCCTCATTGATAGCAAAGTTGGGAAGTAATTATTAAGTGAGGTAAAATAAAAATAAAACATAGATACTGGAATCTTGTATCGGCAACTTTCAGCCTAATAAACCAAAGACGTTGCCAAATGTCTAATACATAATGATCGAACAAGGGGTACAGCAGAGGAAGAAAACAAAGCAGTCTTGTCCGGCGTCACGTTATAAAAGGAAATTAAGGCAAAAGATAGATGACAGTGATGCAGGTTGAGAACAAAGTTTACGCGACAAGACAACCTTGGATTGGAAGGGCACAGTTTAACAATTGCCTGTGGGCTCTCCCTATTTATTGAGTGTGCCGTTTCTCTCAAGGCATTTACCGGAAATGTCGGCCTCGGCCCTCCATACAAAAAGACACGATGAATGACTGTCCAACAAAGAGATACTACTTCTCAGTAACTTTTTATGATCAAAGACAATCTTGCCTATCATTGCTGGTGTAGTTTCACAGAAGATTAGTCGCCAAGTGGGGTTTAATCGGGGTTTTAGTAAGAAGAAGATCAAAGCCAAAATCAACTTATAAACCTAAACCATTTCAAGGTATTAGATCTTAAGCTAAAATAGACTCAATCAGACTGATAAAATAAGAACAACTCATTAATGTATACATTAAACCACAATTCACATAACATTGAGACATATTACCTTAAATTAGCAACATACGTATTTAGAGAACATAAATATAACTCTATACTCGATGATACTGTGCCATGATCACACTGATCCTTGTGACGCCTTCGACACCACCTTACCCTCCGCTCCCAAAACCCCACCCCCAACAGCTCTCATCTCACCCGGAGCCCCCATCCCACCAACTCCTTGATACGGGGCCGACGTCTGCACAACCCCACCTCCGGGAGCTGCAGCATAATACACCTGTCTCCCCATCGCGTTATCATATGCCACCTGAGTATACCCTGTCTCCGTCACCCCCACTCCTCCAGGCCCACTCGGTCTCATCATCCCCATCGGTCCGGCAGGCGCAGACATCTGCGGCGGCGGCGGCGGCGGCTGCTGCTGCTGCTGCTGTTGCTGTTGTGGAACCATGTTATACACAGGCTGCTCTCTATAAACTTCTGGGCCACCCATCCTCTGCATGTAGTACCCTTGACCAGTTTGACCTGGGACCGGCCTCATCACTGGAGTATGATACACAGTCGCCGGAGCAGGCGCCGGCACGGGGGCCGGAGTCTGGATCATGTAAACTTGATCAGGTTGGCCAGGAGTCGTCGTTACAGTTACTGTTCCCGGGTATCCTCCGACGGGAATCTGTTTCTCATGCCAATACCCCGCCGGAGCATTACCAGCCGGCGGCATGCTCACAGGAGCACTAACAACTTTATCCGGCAACTTGTGAACGTAGTAATCACCCCCGTAACCCCCCAAATTCTCGTCACTTTTATTCCTATACATAGCTTGCTGCTCCTGTTCTCTTATTTGCATCCTATGAAACTGAGCCTGAACAGCCATATGATCCGACCCGATTACACGATCATCATGACCCGATCCGACTTGAACTTCTGGCAACTCCGGTACTTTCACCTGCATCGGTGGCGGCGGAGCTCCCTTTTCCAATCCAAATAAGAAATCCACGTTATTCGGGCCCGTTTTGGGGTTATCCGCGAGGTTACTCGGACCCGAATTCAACGCCTCAACGAACCGGTCCCGGTCCGATTTCCCACCATCTGACCCGAAACTTGCAGCGGGTGACGGGTTGACCGGGAACAGAAACAACCGCATCCGGGCGGGCTTTGCGGAGGCACGGAATAGGCGATCGTACTCATGCATCATGTGCTCGAGATCGTCGTCGTTGGTGACTGAGATCAGAGCGTCGAGATCTTCCCCGGGGAGCTGGTACTTGAAGGAGACGTCTGAGTCGCCCCACAAAGCTGCGAGCTTGCTGATCATGGTGGGGAATTTCGTGCCCCGGTCAACGGCTAGGATCTTTGTCTCGCCGCCAACGTAAGAAAGTTGGTTGTCGTGAGGGCGAGGATGGATTTTGCCGCCGTAGCTGCACATGAATTTGACCTTATAACTATTGGCTTGTTGTTCCTCCCACGGCGGCGGGTTCTCGAAATCAACCTCGCGAGAGCGAGGAGAGGACTCGCCGGAGTCTGGATACGAAGCATAAGCATAGTTTTCCATGAGAGAGAGAGAAAGCAGAGAGAGAGTAGAGGAGACTGACTAGTAGTAGGGGGCCATTGAAGTAGAGAGAAGACCCAAAATAGATCCTTTTTTATTTTGTTTGTTGGGGTCTGAGGGGGGAGGGATAGAGTGGTGTGCGGTGTCGTGATGGTTTTGGTGTTACTTTTCCATGATTGTGACACGTGGAGGTGTGAGATTGGGGATAGATCAGAGTGGGGTTGATGGTGGGGTCCATAGAGCATTGATTGAGTGATGGTGAGTGAGGAACTGATAAGAGCGTGACGTTTTTGGGAGTGGGAGTGGGACTCCGTTCTGTTGACTGAAATGCATTAGGGAGAGGGGCATCAAATATAAAAGAGTTAATTGACAAAAATGGCCATAAGCTCCTAGTTGACGGCAGCAGTGAATTTATTTCAATGGGCGTATTGTTGTCTTTTCATCAGGGACTTAAGTGGTGGGATTAACGTGATTTACGCGGTTTTAATATTTATTTAAGCGACATCCTCGTACAGAGACGTGGGAAAAGTGAAAATGGTTAATAACAAGAAGAGAGGCGTTGGTTTTAACGATTTCTTAACTGTTGTTTTTGTTGTAAAGTTCCATTACATTTTATTATTGTTAAAGGATAACTGATAATTGGTTGTTTATGCTCTTTTTGTTAGCTTGTGAAGATATTTGTTTTTGGGTGTATTGATCAATTTTAGATAAGATTTGTATTAATTAAGAATAAAATTTAATAGGAATATATCAATTATAATAAATTGTAATTATAAAGATAAATATAGCAGATAGTACAGCAGATAGTTAGCCTAAATTGTAGCTAGAAATAGACTTGATTACTTGTATAAATCTTGTACTATTAGCGTTGTATGAATATACACGATTCATTCTTCTGATATTTTATATGATATCAGAGCACCGATCCTGGTGCTCTTTATAATTTTCATTCACCTCCTTCGCAACAATTATGGCCGATGATGATATTGAATCGTCCGGTGTCAAAAATAGCAACAGAACTGCTGGTATGGATCCTTCACATCCATACTATGTTCATCTCCCTAATCAACTTGGGTATCTACTAGTACCAACCAAGTTAAATGGAACAAATTATCAGTCTTGGAGCAAGGGCATGATCCATGCTCTCACTGCCAAAAACAAGATGGGATTCATCGACGGGACCATCGATTCACCAGTTGCAGAAGAAGAACCCCCAGAATTTGCATTATGGAATCAATGTAACAGTATGGTGTTGTCGTGGCTTACTCACTCCGTCGAACCAGATCTCGCAGAAGGAGTGGTACATGCTACAACCACTCAACAGGTCTGGGAGGATTTACGAGATTAGTTCTCG
>JANKOD010000192.1:27685111-27702189 GCA_026284645.1 Erythroxylum acuminatum
TTGGAGACTTATAGAACACACATCCCTTGTAATCAGGAGAAAAAGCATGGTGATCAACGAGAGGAAGACAAGCTTATGCAGTTTCTCATGGGCCTTAATGAGACATTCAGGACTATCAAATCCAATATCTTGATGATGATTCTGTTGCCAAATGTTCGTTAGGCTTATTCTCCCGTGATCCAGGAAGAAAAACAGATACAAGTCACATCAGAAACAAATGAAAATTTCTCAATTGCTACTGCCGTCCAAGGTAAATCGTTTCCATCAAAAACTTCCAAAAATAAAAACCTGTGATCATTGCCATAGACCAGGCCACACCATTGATGAATGTCGAACACTGAAGTTTCATTGCACATTATGCAACAAAGATGATCATACTGAGGATAGATGCAAAACTAAGAACGCTGGAAACTCACGTCCACCATCACAGCAACAATATCGTGGCAAAAGGAACGGAAGAAACAACTCGATGGCAAATGCAGTCGATGTCTCCCAATTAAGCGACACAGGCAATCCCTCGAATCTCCTCCAGGGATTCACACCTGAGCGGATTCAACAATTTGCTCAGGCTTTGGCTTCATTCGGTCAGAGTAAAAATTTCGGTAATGGTGATATTTTTGTCAATGCTGCAGGTTTGTGATTCTCATCCCCTGTCTGTTCCAATGTCACAAAACCTTGGATATTAGATAGTGGTGCAACAGACCACATCACAGCCGACAAAACCTTACTTTCCCATATTCAATCTCCAACTGTTTCTCTTGTCAATTTACCAATAGGATCCACAGCCTCAATTTCACACATTGGCATCGTTCCCTTTAACTCACACATTAAGTTAAATGACACTTTGTGTGTTCCCTCATTCAATTTAACTCTGATTTCTGTCAGCAAATTATCGAAATTACTGAACTGTTGTATCATCTTTTTCCCGGATTACTGTGTTTTGCAGGACTTGGCTACGGGGAAGACGATTGGCTCGGGTAAGCAGACTGGTGGTCTCTACTATATGACACCTGTGCACGTTACTCCAGTCTTAAACCATGTCACACACAATCCTCATCTCTGGCATATGCGTCTTGCCCATCCATCACCCTCTCGACTTAAAGTACTTGCTCCTCTTTTACCTATCCAACATGATAGTGATTCCTCCAATAATTGCGATGTATGCCCTAGGGCAAAACAAACTCGTGTTCCATTTCCTTTAAGTTCAATACAAACTCATGCTGCATTTGATTTACTTCACTGTGATGTCTGGGGTTCGCATCGAGTGCCTACACATTCTAGTGCTAAATACTTCCTTACCATTGTTGACGACTTTACCAGGTGTACATGGTTGTTTCTCATGAATCATAAATCAAACACTGCCCATCTCTTTGAGTCCTTTATTACTTTCTCACAAAATCAATTCCATGCCACAGTTAAAGCAATCCGAACTGATAACGGCACTGAGTTTTTTCCTTTGCAGCATTTTCTTAAAACTCACGGCATTGAATCCCAACGTACCTACGCATACACCCCCCAACAAAATGGTGTGGTGGAATGCAAACATCGACACATCCTCAATGTAGCACGAGCACTTCTTTTTCAAGCCAACCTTCCATTATCCTTTTGGGGCGAATGTGTTCTCACTGTTGTATACTTGATTAATCGTACTCCATCTCCCTTACTATCTAATAAAACACCCTTTAAACTCCTTTATCATAAAGTTCCCACACTTAACCACTTACGGGTGTTTGGTTGCCTTTGTTACGCTACATTTGTTCACCCAAAACACAAATTTCAACCTCGTGCCACAAGGTGTCTTTTGTCGGATATCCACAAAGCCATAAAGGTTATAAGTTGTATGACTTAGACACCAAACAATTCCTCATCAGTCGTGATGTACAATTTCATGAAAACATATTTCCCTTTTCTTCTCACAATACTTCATCTTCAGACATACCAGTCCTTCCCAATCTCGCTGTCAATTTTCCCCAACCTACTCCTGCACCTTCAAATAACGTCACTACTGATCAAACCGTCTCCCATTCGTTGGACTCCTTTTCTCCTAACTTGCAGTCATCTGACACTCCATCGACTCCCTCAGATTCCACATCTCCTGACAATCACTCTCCTCCATTTGAAACATCCTTTCCTACCTCTCAAGTTCAGGCAAAGCCAGCTCCACGACGATCAACTGGTGCTAAACAAGTTCCCCTCTGACATGCAGATTATGATATTCCCACTCGAGCTGATCGGCCTTCCTCTAGCTCTAGTTCTCAATCCAGTACCAGGTATCCTCTGTCCAATTATGTGTCCTTTTCTCGTTTATCTTCACCGCACCGTGCTTTTTTAGCCAGTATTGCAGGTCATCGTGAACCCTCTTCCTATGATCAAGCAGTTCTTGATCCCAACTGGCAGCAGGCAATGTCAGCAGAGTTACAAGCCTTGGAGAAAAATAATACTTGGACCCTAGTTCCTCTTCCTTCTGGCCATAAAGCTATCAGCTGTCGTTGGGTGTACAAAATCAAATATCGGTCGGATGGTAGTATCGAGCGCTACAAAGCTCGTCTCGTCGCCAAAGGGTGCACTCAAGTCGAAGGAGTCGACTACAGGGAAACCTTCTCTCCCACATCCAAACTCACCACCTTACGTTGCCTTCTCACTGTGGCAGCCTCCCGAAATTGGTACACCCATCAGCTAGACGTTTAGAACGCCTTCCTCCATGGCGATTTGCATGAAGTTGTCTACATGACACCTCCTCCAGGACTTCGTCGACAAGGGGAGAACATTGTTTGCCGGCTCAACAAGTCCCTATACGGTCTAAACCATGTCTAAACCAAGCCTCACGTAACTGGTTTACTACTTTTTCCGCAGTGATCCAATGGTCTGGTTATAAGCAATCCAAGGCAAACTACTCTTTGTTCACAAGAGTACAAGGTACTTCATTTACTGCAGTGCTTATTTATGTTGACGACATTCTACTCACAGACAATGATCTGAAAGAAATGCAACGGCTCAAAGGCTGCCTACTGAATCATTTTCTCATCAAGGACCTGGGTCAGTTAAAATATTTCTTGGGCATAGAGTTCTCACGATCAAAGAACGACATTTTCATGTCACAAAGAAAATATGTATTAGATGTTTTAAAGGAAGCAGGGCTAACAAGTGCAAAGCCATAAAGGTTTCCCATGAAACAAAACCTGAAGTTGGCTCTCACTTATGGTGATCAACTCCATGATCCAACGAGATAACGAAGGCTAATTGGCAAATTGATTTATTTAACAGTGACAAGACCTGACATTGTTTACTCTGAGAGAACTCTCAGTCAATTTATGTAGGATCCACGAAGACCACACTGGGACGCAACAATGAGGCTGCTTCGTTACATCAAAGGTACTCCAGGGCAAGACTTATTACTTCCTGCCAACAATGATCTTAAATTAAAGGCATTTTGTGACTCAAACTGGGGTGGATGTCGGGAGACCCGCATATCAATCACAGGGTTCTGTATTTTTCTTGGAACATCGTTGATTTCATGGAGATCTAAGAAGCAAACCAATGTATCCAGGTCATCAGCAGAGGCGGAGTATAGGGCGATGGCAAATACATGTTTGGAATTGAATTGGTTAAATTATATACTAAGGGACTTAAAGATTATTTCATCGGAGCCATCCCCTTTGTACTGTGACAACCAAGCGGCACTTCATATTGCAGCAAACCCAGTTTTTCACGAACGGACAAAACATATCGAGATAGATTGCCACATTGTCCTGGAGAAGTTACAAGCTGGTTTGATCAAACCATCTTATGTTCCGACAAAGCAGCAGCTAGCGGACATTTTCACGAAAGCTCTTGGAAGAGAACAGTTCGCAGCATTGAGGTGCAAGTTGCGACTTCATGATATTCACTCTCCAACTTGAGGGGGGAGTAATAGGAATATATCAATTATAATAAATTGTAATTATCCTAAATACGGTAAAGATAAATATAGCAGATAGTTAGCCTAAATTGTAGCTAGAGATAGACTTGATTACTTGTATAAATCTTGTACTATCAGCGTTGTATGAATATACACGATTCATTCTTATGATATTTTATAAAATTGCATATTATTCAATATTTTTAAATTATGCATGTCAACGAAATTTTTGCTGAATATTATTGTTGTTAAAATTTTTAAATTAGATATTTCATATTTCCTTTGATTTTAATCCTTTCTTGAGCGATACGGGACACATAATAAAATTTATTCTACGTGTTACACTTGAAACTTATATATTATAAATGTGTTTATCCTCTTATTATAATTAAAATTTTAATTGAATACATTTATTACTAAAATTTCCAACATTTATTAATTTTTAATTAAGTACTTTTCACATCAAAATATTATCTTAGTACAAAATGACATTGTGAAATCTATGATATCAGTTAAAATATATCGTATCAAACCTTGCTTCACACAGGCATGCACCAAGTCAACTTTTAAAATTTATGTTATTTGTATTAAAACTCACGTGTCTCCTTTTATAAATCATATTTTAATTCAAAATATTTAATTGATAAATTATTAATCATTGAAGGACTTAATTCATAAATTATTAATATCAACCTAGTTACCTATCTTTCATGTTTTATATGATTTTAAATTAGAAATATATTTGAAATAATAATAAACATTAATTAACCACGCAATACAATTATTGATATATTAGTGGGAGTAAATTGTATATTTTGTAAGAATTTGAACTTTGTATAATTAACGTTTGAATTATGACCTTTTAAGTTTCAACATAATGTCTGCGAGCTCAACGTCTTGGGGACAGTAACAGTAGCCAGACAGCCGTCGACAGCAATGAGTTGGAGGACAACATAGTCTTTATTGAACCAGACTCTCTCCACTTTAACCTTCTTAACTAGTTTAATCGGGACCGTGACTTCGAAGGTGTTAAAAGAAGGATTTTGGGAGAAAAGAAAAGGATTTGATGGGTTGTGCTTCAATTACAAGAGGTGGTGTGGTGTCGGCAGAGTGGTGTCGTTTAGAGCCGAGGAGATTGTGATGAAAATTAAAGAAATTTATTTTGATTTATAAAAATTGATTATTTTATAAAAGTTTTTCAATTAATTAATAATTTGGTTGATTTTAAACAGTAAAGATTATTAAACTAAATCAAATTGAAAATTTAATAGGTTCAAAATTTTCACCATTAAATTGCCCCAGTCGGTTCGATTTTTAAAAAATTGATATATTTCGATTTATATTTTACAGGGAGTTATTTTTATAAGAAATTAAAATTTTAAGCATTTGATTAATATTTTTTAATATTTATAGTTAATATTGTAATTTTGAATAAAATTTGAAATTATAATTTACCTAAAATCAATAATATCTTTAGCTAATGATAAGTATAACTTTTATTATCTCTTCTCGAATTGATAGAAACAAATCACAAGTATTCATAATATAAAATAATAAACTTCTTTTTTTTTTGTTCAATAATATTTTTGTTTCTACAAATTTAGGAAGAGTTAACATATATAATTAACATAACAATATTTTTACGAGTGATTGATAATTATTATCGTTTTAAGTATATCTTTAACATTTAAAATCATACAAAATAAATAAGATCAATATCTATATCGAATTTAGTAATATCTCAATTAACCTTTTATTATAATTTCTCAATCAAGTATTTCAAACTAAATTAAGAAACTAAGAGGACATATAGATTTTAATACATGTGGCCATCACATTATTATTATGGTCACATAATATGTCCACATGACGTTACTTATCTATAATGCCGTATGGAGTACTGCAGCATCCAATGACAAGAATAGAAGCAAGCTTGACCAAAAGAAGGTAAGGTAACTTTGACAAACCTTCTACTAAAAGTCAAAGAGAAAACCTAAAAGTTATTTAGGTAATATGTTCGCCAAGCACAAGAAGCAGCTGCATATCTGCCATGCCTCCATTGATTATTGGGAGAAGTAAACTACTAGTAGAAACAGCAGGAACAGTTGTGTCATTAACTGGATTTCCTCAAATACAACTAGCTAGCTTAGATCTCTACTCTAAATTAACAAGTATTTGACTGCGATTATTCCCCAAACCCAAAACAAAGGATTTTAAATGCCAATGTCATGCAACCAATGTTAATTAACTATGACGCGTTGGATCATACGTGCCAGTGAAATGGAAAACCGGGTTTTTCCGTGTCAGGGGCTTCCTGTGGGTACGTTAATCGGCTGGAATAAACCCACAAACGGTTGGGTCAAGATCAATACGGATGGTGCAGTAAATCTGAGTTCCCATCTTGCTGCAGCTGGAGGCCTTATCAAGAATTGTCAGGGATACTAGTGTGTAGGTTTTTTACAGAATATAGGTCTTGGGGATCCTTTACAAGCCGAACTGTACGATGTGTCTTTCGGTCTCAGATTGGCGTGGGATTGGGGATATCGACGCGTAATTGTTGAACTGGATTCATTTGAGGTTATTAATATGTTGTCTTCCTCCCGGAACGATCTGATTGAAGTTTCTTTTTTGGTGACAAATCTTCGAGAGTTGCTAGATCGAGAGTGGGAAGTGCACATAGAGCATACGCATCGTGAAGGGAATCAATGTACAGATCAATTGACGCATTTAGCTTTTGGCACAGCGCAGAGTCGGCATATTCTTCAAGAGTCTCCCCAGAGCATTTTGGATGCACTCTACCGGGATCAGCAGGGAACCCTTTATAATAGACCCCTTCGCAGGGGCTTAGACTTTACGCACTAGGCGTTTTTGTTTTTTGTTTTCCCTTAATAAAAAAAATGTTAATTAACTATGAGAACATTTTATTTAGAACACAAATGTATATACTCTTTACAAATACGGAAGATAATGAGTTGGTTCAATTCATCGGCCAAATTCAAATTCAAACTGATCTGAGGCTCAACTATTCTAAGCAAAAAAAGAGTTATGTCTTGGGTAAGCTTAAGTCTGAGTAGCACAGGTCTAAACTCAATTAAGAAAAGATGTTTTAGAATTTAAACTTTAAAAAATCATTTTAAAAAAATTGGCAGGGCTAATATACCCGGACTCAGTTAAAAAAAAAGTTATTTTTATACTTTTTAATTTTAAAAAATTAATTTTAAAAAAATTGCCTGAGCTAACCAGCCACTGTCATTTCTATCTACAAATGCAAAACGTATATTGATTCCATACCCATCCCTAGTCCCTATCTACAAATGCAAAACATATGTTGATTCTACACTGTAGTTGTGTTTTGTCTTCGTTTGAAACTTATTCGCTTGAAGTTGCTATCACAAACTTATGTGACGGTATGAAAGAAGAAAATAGTAATTCTCAACTACTCCACCATGTCCAAGCCAATCCCTTGGGGCTTAAATTGTTCTTGTCATTAACGTCAAAACACACTTCCCTTCAAAGAAATCTCTATGTAGGGTAGGGTTGACTGACTAGTTCCTAGTCTGCTTTAAATTCATAGAATATGGAAGCAATTTATATTTTTATTTTGTCAATAATTCAACATCTCGTGGATGGAAACCGTGTTGACTAGCTCGTCTTGGACAGGTTCAAATAGGTACCACCATATCCACAGGTCCCTTAAGGTGAGAGATTATCCTATTTTCATATTCATCTCGTTATTACATCCACTTGCCAGGTTAAGCCTGGGCTGTTTATTCTAAACGGACAACGAATCTCTCCAACTCAGTCATGTGAAACTCTGACAAATATATGTATAACCTGAAACTCCCATGAAGAATCACCAGAAATAAAAAAAGGTTAAAGTTCAGGCGACGAATGCTTTCACAAAATGATTGGTAGAACATGCATGATTGATGAAGCTGACATGCCAATTTATAAGAACCAAATTGGGTTGGAGTATTACCACCAACTGCCAACTTGATCACAGTTCAGTTAGTTCTAAAGTTACACCATTGTCGGCGATAATGTCTCCATTAAAGAAACCTCGACCAGTTTGTGTGCATTTTTTTAAAATTGTTTGCATGTTCTTATGCAACTTTTGTGCTTTATCCTTCTCCTTATCAGCCCATTATTTCACCTGGTAATACAAAACCATCAACTCCTCTGGACGTACATAATGATTTCTGACTTTCGGATGATCCTCTTCTTCCTAAACCCTCTGCACATACTCAGATTCATTTCTTAGATTCAGGAAGGACAACTGCCTCCACAAAAACATGAGTAGTTTCTTTTTTTTAACGGAAAAATCACAGTTGCTACTCTTTAGATGGGTACTAGGTAAATTTTCGGATTGACACAATACCCTGTAAATCACGTCAATCAGGTACTTCGCATTAGACAAGCTATGTATGACAGTCTCAATCAAGAGAGCGTAAGTAAGGGAATCAAACATAGGACCTTTTGACTCCATGCCCTTCTACTCCACCAACTCGACCACCCCTTATGAGGCACGAGTGGTTACACCCTTAACTTAAATCAATGAAGATAAGTTAATCTTTCATTTACTGTGTACCAATTACTTATAGTTTTTTATTATTATATTAAATAAAATGTTTAAAGTTTAAAAGATTAGTTGATATTATGTACAGTAAAAATAAAACAAAAAGAATATATTTATCCATAAGAGAGCTTGAAGTTTAATTAAAAAAGGAGTCTATTAAATAAAAACTAATTAATTTACTACAATAACTACTTTCTTTATTGCACTAATTTAAAAGAGAATATTCAAGTTAACATTCCTTTGGTTTTGACCAACTCTAATGTGCTGTGATATAGTATGTGCACTAATATAGATGATTTCAATTCCTCAAGGCCATCGTTTTCGGGATTGTGGAAGATGCTATAAAATCAAGTTGCAATCTTTATCCCATTGGGGTCGTGCATACCTAATCTAAGTCATTATCTTTTGCATCAAACAATAAATCTAAGTAGTTATTATTATGCTAAAACTAGGCCTACCACTCTTTGAAAATGAAAAAATCTAATGTGAAAAGATGAAAATAAGGTGCTAATGGTGAATACGACTATGAACAACATGGTCCTGGTCCTGGAAAGTGGAAAGAACAAGGCATTTTGAAGCATCCATCATCCTTTAAAGGACGTCCAAATCAGGAAATTGCTTTTGTCCCATTTTTAGTTTGAAGATACGATATGTAAAGTTTAAATCTAAGACAGCTGATGTCTCTGGCAAAAAGTTGCTCGGTATCCAGAAAAAGAAATGCTTAGAGAATATCAAGTTTTATATGCCCACGAGGAACTGGTTACTAGGATTAAATGGTAAAATTGACCTTATAAAAATTTACTTGGGAAAAATCACCTTAAGGAAAACAAACATGAAAAGGGAAAAAATGTTCTCCCGCTTAAGTGTGAGGTGCACAAAAGTTTTGTAAATTTTCTTTTTTTTTGCCAAAGTAACCTTAAACTTTCTAAAATCTTATCTTTTAACCTTTACTTCGTCGGGAGATTGAGTTTGTGCAACACGCTTAGCACTAGTGGTATTGGATTTGTCAGAATGAATAAAAAGAAGGGCTATTTCGTTATTTTGCTAAAAAAAGAGCAATATTTTTTTTAAGGGAAATAAAACAAATTACAGGATCCTCCAAGGGAGGCTAACTCCTGTCAAATCCTCGACAAGGATAGTGGCACACCCAGAAGATGCTCTATCAAAAGTGGTGAGGCCAAATCCCAACGTAAAAGCATGGTTGGCGAGTCAGTCAGCACACCGGTTCCCCTCTCTGTAGGTATGTTGAGGAAGAACAACCCAGCTCCTGATGAGGAGTTCGTTGATGCCCAGAACTAAAGGATTGAGCGACATGGAGCGAAGCGAGGTTTAAGAATATCTAGTAGTACGCTACCTTACCTTAACCGAAAAAAGAGGCTATTTTTGGTATGTTTATAACTCAACATACCTTTAAGTAAAACACCAGTAGCTCAATTCTCCAACACACACGTCTTCTAGCATTTTCCTCTACCATTGATCTCCCGAATGTGTAAATCTCTCCAATAAATATTAAGGATTCATTTCTCTCCAACATCTGTCTCTAGCGTCTTGATTCGAGTAAGGTTCCTTTATCTCCTACACTGCACGGGCAATATGGGTTTTGTTGCTTCTTGTGTGCTCATCCGGCTTTTGTTATCTTATGTGGGTTCATCCGTTATTTCCTACTAATTCAATCTTTGCTTGCTGCTAACCTCAACTCACCATTGCTTGGTTGCTTCTAAATCAACAATTCTTGTAGTCACATTCTAAAAAAATACATGATTTGTGAAATCAGTGCATACATAGGTAATTAAGTTGTTAAATTTATTCTTCTAACCATGACGAAGATTAATCATGTTGTTTATCCATAATAACTCATGTTCTTTATCATGGGATTAATTATATTCTTTCTTATGGGAGGTAGCACTTTGAATGCATGTTAGATGAAACGACATCTTGGTTTAAGACTCATACACTAAAATCATGGACATTAATAGATATTAAGATCTGTAGATTATGCAAAGGAAAAAAGCTCAAATTGTATTCTATGCAAATTATATTAGGGTACACTAACAAACATAGATATTAACATTTATCAAGTTATGCATATTTTGCAAAAGAAGAAAAGCCCAAATTTAGGTAATGTTATCGTTAACCTTAGAAGGCATTTTAAGGTTAGCTCAGTGGTATCAAAGCCAAGTTAACGATAACATTACCCAAATTTAAAGTGCTGGACAGCTGTTGTGTGTTCTTTTCCCCAAACTGGTGGATTCTTGCGTAAGAGCTTAGATAAGCTTGATGTAAAGGCTGTCACATGTGGAATGAAATCTCGAATATAATTAACAATTCCAAGGAACTGTTGAATCTGTTTAACCGAGAGATTTTCATTAAGAAACTGTAGTAACTCCTTAGCAATATGTGGGCCTGGCTGGTAGAATCTATCCTTAAATTGCATTCCAAGATACTCGATTTTAGATGTACCAATTGTGCTTTTCGAGGCCGAAAGCATATTCCTATACTGTTGGGTCAAGTCCAAGAATTGTTGTAACAAGGCTTGATGTTCCTCATGGGTCTTTGAAAACAGTAAGATGTCATCGATGTAGATCAATGCACTGTTGAGGATAGGCTCATAGATTTTGGTAATGGACTTTTGAAACAGTGATGGTGCAACCTTTAATCCAAAGGGCATCACAGTTCATTGGTACTGAGCATTGGGAATGCAGAATACAGTAGTCTAGTTGTTCACAACATCAACAACCATGTAAAGTGCATCCGAAGTAGAATTTGGAAAGTGTAAATCCAAGGCATGATTCTGAAGACGATAGATCATCTGGTGATGGAGAGTAGCCATGATGGCACTAGGATCTTGTTACAACCTGGCTCTGATACCACTGAGCTAACCTTAAAAGGCCTTATAAGGTTAACGATAACATTACCCAAATATACCCCCCACTCTGAAGCCCACATTCATGACTGGGAACAGATAGCGCTGCAGAACGACCCCCTTAACATTCGGGGAATCGAACCCGCGACGTGAGGCAATCCCAGGCCGCAACCTGGTGGCTCTGATACCATTGAGCTAACCTTAAAAGGCATATCCAGATTATAAAGGATTAATTTATTTTGGTAGGTGTTTTGTGTAATATTTCAATTTATTTTATACTTATAGGAGCAAAATAAATTGAAGTATAACACATTGAACATATATGAGCAAACCTAACTCAAATTTTAGGAGTAAAATTAATTTCATAAACTATTAGTACACATTTAGTATACTAAATTCATGTTGTTTTTTATTACATTAAGTTATATTGATTTTTTAACGTCCTAAACCTTGTTTTCATTTTTAATTTTTATAAGGTTTTGTAAATTGTAATAGATATTGAATCTTTAAACTCAACTGGAAGGGGTTGTACTGGAAAGCAATACAATGAGGAAGGTTTTTACAGATGTAGAAGTCGAAGTCGTTTAGTTACTTCTTGGACCAATGACAATCCTATAATAAGATTTTATGAATGCCCAAACTATGAGGTATTTTCCTTTTTAATAATTAATCTATTGGTATTTAGTATGATAATTGTTATTGGTAATTAATAATAATTATTGTAGGAAGGGGGATGTAATTTTTTCAGACGGGTGACTGAAGATTTCTGTTAAAAAGTGAAATGCATTATAAATAAATTGAGACTTGAGAATTAGAGGTTGAAGGTTAAGAACAAGAAGTTGAAAAATGGTATGTGCATGGATAATGTAGCTATAAAGTAAAAATGACACTAAAATATACAATATCTGAGACAAGAAGATTGTAGAATGTGAGTTATAATTATAGAGTGTGCATTGTAATATTTATAGTTATTTTTATAACTATAATTATTGATAAGTCGAAGAATATGAAGTTTATAAATTTGATGTTGTGCCATGATAAGGAATTTATTGTACTTATAGGGACAAATATATTATAAGCTTTTATAGTTATATTTGTAGTTTATCTTGTATTCAATTGTTAGTAAATCAAATGAACATGATATCCATAACAACTCCAAAATGACAATTTCATCACTTAACAAACTCCTAAAAGGAATAAATACCATACCAACTTCAACAGTCATTTAACTAACTTCCATTTCACCAACTTCTTATATGTCATTATAACAAGCAATTTCATAACTTCAATTTTCAACTTCAAATTCCAAGCAACTTCAAGTTCATTACAACTTCAATTTCCAAACATATATGAAATGGAACAAGTTCACAAAGAGAAAATCACTACAAGTTCAAAAATCAAGTTTTACTTCCTCTAAAGGTTGAATATCCAAACCTTCTTCTCTTTGCATAAGGTAGATGAAGTGATGCTATTCCCACCATTTCATTGCAATCCTCTTGACTGAAAGTCAATTTCAGTTTGGGTATTAGAATCTGCAGTAATGGATCCTTATGAGCTGCTTGACCTTATAATCTAAACATTATCTCCATATTGTTTAAACATCAAAATGAACATGGTACTCAATTGAGCCAGTTAACTCATTGAAGTGTACTCCATATCCACTCACCCTTCTCCCTCTACTCATGCCTATAGTGTAACATTCCACCCCTATAGAGCATATGCCTAAATGTACCGACGAATATTCGAGAATATACTTTATGAGAATGACATGTTAAGACAATCAAATCAACTCATTACACATTTTCAGGCATAAAAAACATCTTAAGCATTCCAAAAATTCGTTTGACCTATTTCATTTACAAACATATACAGTCATAATAGTCATTACACTTCAAAATTCACACATACATTATACAACAGTTGAGAAATACAATTCTTGATATAAAATAATTGAAGACATTTGCATGTACAACTGATCCCGACCACTAACTCATGTCTGTATACAAAAGCTACTTCAACTAGACTAGCTAGATTCCTCTTAGACCTGAAAAAAATAATGTTGCAATTTTGATGAGTTTGTAAACTCAGTGAATGAACCATCATCGATGTGCTCACTCATATCAAAACACAAGGACAATTCATAATTCAATTCACAAGTAAATCCTATAATCCAATATTGAATATTATGTCACATTTTATCACGCTTCAACAAGTACAACTTATCACATCACTATTTCAGAACAATCCAATAATTTATTTCAATCATCCATATGATATATATCAAGTTGTATTTGAAAATGCACATGTGACTCCATTCTTTTTTACTTTGTTGTGACTGAGCGCCTATTTACTGTCTCATATCCATTGTGGATACTAGACTCATTTCATTTACTATCACGTACCCATGGTGGATACCGAGCTCAATAATAACTAAGCCTGTGGCTCTTTGTGCACATTCCTGAGCTTAAAGTTCTTTTTCACGTTGGTCACTCCGGTCACAATTCCTTTATCTGATCATGCATATCAATGTAATGGAATATATCAATTCACATATTATGCTATCAACACTTTTCATTCAATGTGCTCATGTTAATTATCACATTCTTCAGATCTAAGTTCGGCATTCAGCATTCAGTTGAGTACAAAATGTCCGGAATCATGATAATCATATAAATATCAATTCAATAAATGAAATCTAAGCAAAGGCAATTAAATCATAATGAGAAAACGTCTAGGTTAACTCACAGTACACTTCAGATAAGTTATTGCCTTGATGATCTGGCAATGTCTGGATGTTGACGTTCAATTTGTGCTTCTTTAATCATGCAATACACACATATTTTACACATTACTAAGTTGATCAATCATTTGAATATTCAATCATGCATATGTATATGTGTCATGTTCAATGCATGCTCAGTTGACTTTCCCAGGTATCCTTAATCACGAGTCTTGATCATTCAAACATTATAGCTTGTATATAATTAGTTTGCAATTTAGGTTTATATCTCAAGTAAACTTGATTATTTTAAATTCATCAATCATATATTCACTAATCCTTTTCTAGCATTATATATATATTCACACAATTTCCCAATACTCATTCATTCATTCCTAATACATCAATTATATCCTTTAGATCATATTTCTATTCATAAGAATACCTTTATTCCTTTAACAACTCATAATTTCTAGATTTAGATGCATTGATATCAAAACAATCAATCCCTTAAGTTATAACATCAATTAACAACCTAAACTTATCAAACCCTTAACCAATTAATCAAGTAACTGTCTAAATTCATTTCAAACTTCAATCAAGTCCAAATGTACCAAAGTAATGTAACTTATTCTTAGTTGGTTCAACAATTACACAAAGCAGAATTTTTTTCACGTCAAAGCATTGCCCATGATCGTGGGATGAGTGAACCGGAGGTTAAATATTTAGGTTGTTTTTCAAAATTTGCATTTTAGTCCAAATTTTTTAAAAATTTACATTTTAGCCATAAAAAAGATTGTAACTTTGGGAAGGGCAAGAGAAACAAAGGAAAAAAAAAAAGCTGAGAGTGATGTAAGCTATTATGTAGTTTTGAAAGCAAGTGGCTTGGTACGGTACTCACATATCTGGTTGGAGGACCAATTTGAGCCTTTTTCTATAATAAAATATTGTAACTTTGGCAAGGGTAAGAAAAACAAAGGGAAAGAAAGCTGAGAGTGATGCAAGGCTGTTTATAGTATTTAAATATTGTTTTGAAAGCAAGTGATTAGCCAATCAAAAGACTATTTTAAGTCTAAACCAACATTTGGTTTCTGAAAAATGGTAGACTTCAATGCTTGTTTCTATCCCTTAATCCTCTTATGGCCCCGACCTCAAAATTCACAAATCTTTTGCAATCAATAAAACCTCTCTCTTTTAACATTCTGTTTAAAGTTACTAAGAAATTTACAAGTTTTTGTGTTGAGTTTCTGTCCTAAGAAATGGTTATTGAAACGAACTAACAGCTCAATGAATTCTTTATTATACTCCTGAAGATTAAAAAAAAAACCATGTTTGGTGTAATTTAGAAGGGACTCTCATCCGAAAGGAATGATCAAGCAAGCACTTCGTAACTTAGAAACAGGACCAGCTATGTTTGTGTCTCATTAATGAAGTACTTGACTGTGTACTTGTTTGTTTATATGCTTCTCTTAGCTTTTAGTTTTAATGTGGAATTGGTATAAGAATTCTCTGTTCTTCTTTGGTTTGATCAATTGGTAGTATCCTTCGTCTTTTAAGAATAGGAAAGAAAAGAATAATGGCTCAGCTAAGGATTTGGACTTGTCCCTTGTCAAGTACGAGGGTGAGATCATCCAAGGTCTCTCTTTACCACATAGCGCGCAAAAAGATTAGTAGCACATCAATCATATATTGGACATGGAGGCATTAAAACTCGGGTGAAAGGGACCTGTGGATATGGTGGTATCTATTTGAACCTGTCCAGGATGAGTTAGTCCCTTTTTCCATCCACGAGATGTTGAAGTTCTTGTCAAAATAAAAATACAAATTGATTCGATATTCTATTAACTTAAAGCAGACTATAAACTAGTCAGTCAACCTTATCCTACATTGAGATTTCTTTTAAAGCAAGTGGAGAATAACAAGACAATTTTAGATAAGAAATGTCGAGTCCGGATCTTCAGTCTAATATTATAATATCTTATTCTGTCTCATGAATCTCAGCCATTTATTTATGTAAGTCTTGAGTGGGTCCACATAAATAAATACGGCTCTGCATAAATAAATGACTGAGATTTATAGAATATAATAAGACATCGTAATATTGGACAAACAATAATGCCAATGGTTAGAATATGCAGCATAGGCATTTGTTATCTTTCCTTTTCCTCTTCCCCTCGTTAGTTTTGAATAAAAGAAAGAGATGATACCACAGATTGATGAAAGAAGTCGAGCATGGAAAACAAAGGCTCTGATTTTCTTCTCTGAGACTAAAAAAGAAAAACAACCCATTCCTTGGTTAAGTTGAGAGACAAAGTGTAATTATTTATGCCACTTGCCCATTAATCATTCGTCGATTCGTTTGTATTACACCCCATTCCTTCATCTTCAATTCATCTCTGTCACTCTCACCAAACTTTCTTCTCTTCCTCTCCACGCCTCTCTCCCTGGTAAATGTGTCACAATCTCTAAGTTTACATAAGCAGATTGATGTCTTTGTTCAAGTTTTGCTTTTTTTTTTTTCTCTCTTGGTTTTAGTTAGTTGACTTCTTGATTTTATCAAGTTGTGATAGAAGTTGGTTTTATAACTCATCTTGTAATAGAAATAAGGCACAACTTGCCCTGTTATGATGGTTTAGTATGTCTCAACAACATCTATACTTCAGTAACAGAGGTAGTAACTTTTTAATGCGATTGTACTTCTCTGTGATGTTTAACCTATATTAGCTACTGCAATTCATCTGTGGTGATTTATTAATTGCTTATAAATTTTTTTTACTTTTTCTAGTAAGACTTGTGGGTAATTTGATAACAAGTTAGAGATAAGGTCGCCTACTCTTAGATCTCTCCAAACTTTGCGAGTCAGCAAAATTTATACTGAATGTTGTTGTTTTATACTTTTTCTAGGAAGACAGAGAGAGATTGCAGATAATGGGTAGCGATCCAGTTCCAAGTTTGTTTCCATTGCACCGCTGCAAAACTCTTCATCTGGTTGGTATTGAAGTTTTAATTATTCATATCCGGA
>JANKOD010000192.1:27760847-27771040 GCA_026284645.1 Erythroxylum acuminatum
CGGATTAGTCTAAGGAATCATGTGTTCGTATGAGGGAATTGGTAGAAGTAGTTGGGTTCCGAATACGGGATCCAACAGTCGTGTACGTAAGTGATTGTATATCTCTAAAAACACCTAAATTTGTAACTTTACACTGTCATAGAGACTTACGCGGGCACATACAAGGTCATGTATGTCAATATACATGGAAGTGTAATTCCACACATTTAGGAATTATGTTGTTAAAGCTCTACACATTTATAGAGACTTATGCGGTCATTATACACAACTGTATAAGTCAACAATTGCTCCAATGCTTTCATTCCATGCCACATTTCACCTGAATACATCTCCTCTTGATTTGTGAAAGCAATTATCAACTAAAAACACACTTGAAGAAAATTAAGTACCAAAAATATTATAAAACTCTTAAATAATAAGCAAAGCACATTAAATATGAGCATATAAATATAGAAAAACGATTGTCTATCAATTATGATAGTTGAATGTATCATGAAGCATTCTTTCTATTGTCGTATTATAATGTTGATAACAATTAAGTTGTTAATGCGATTAATGTTGATGATTGAATGTATCTTGATTATGATGATTGAATGTATCATGAAAGTGCTCTTTTTATTGTCTTATTATAATATTGGTAACATTTATGTTGTTAATGTGATTAATGTATCATAAAAGTGCTTTTTTAATAACAACAATAACAACTTAGCAAAAATTTTGCTAAAATGTTGAGTTTGGAGAGGTTCAGTAGTACGCAACCTTACCACTATTTAGTAGGGTGGTTGTTTCTGACATAGAAGTGCTTTTTTATAGTTTATTGTAATGTTGGTAACATTTATCTTACTAATGTGATTAATATTGATTATTGAATATATCTTCATTATAATAATTGAATGTATCATGAAAGTGCCTTTTCTATTATTTTATTGTAATGTTAGCAACATTTATGTAATTTTTTTTCTTATACATATCCAATATAATAGTACCTAAAAGAAAAAAAGGGATAAAGGTGGCTGCTATAAAAATTGTAGAACAGATGGATGTACAACTTCAACCAAATCAATCAGTTGATGTTAGAAACTTAATTCCTTGCAATAATAAAATTCTACGTTAATTAATCAAGTAGGTTTAATTTCTATACCTTCAACTGAATATATATTCAAATATATATCTTTTTCTTATCATATTCTTTTTTTATCTATAGGAAATAGAGCTTGTTCTAGTACATTGCCACAATAAAGTAACAATATTATTCCACCTTCAAGTCATACGCAATAACTTCATTATGCCTCAAACAACAATGAAGCTACTAGTGCAATTTTGTTAATTTTTAATACCGTCAACTAGACCTATGCTTAAATATATATTTATCTATTATAATATTTTCTTACCATCATTTTTGTTGTTGTCAACTTTCATTGCTAGTATTAGAAAAGAAGGTCGAGGAAAAACTAGAGGTTATGAATTACAATGAATGAATGTTGTAATGAATTGCAAATTATCAATATAGATGGATACTCAACAAGGTCGGCTTGTAGACAAGGTCCAATATGCAAAATTGTCAAGTGACTTAGGGATTATTGTGAGAACATAATTACCTTGTCTGAAACATGTTAAGGACTTGAAGGAAGACAACTTGCTTGAAAATGCTTTGGAAAAAGTTACGATAGTTATACTAAACATTTAACTTTATGCAACATTGTTTCAATGATTTTAAGATTAATTACATTTTGACTTATTATTCATAGCTGAAATTGAATATTGTGGATATTAAGAACCCAAATGTTTTAAACTGTGTTATTTCATTATTAAAAGAATGGAGCAAAGATCGTTGTCTCAAGTTGCATAAGTATTATAAATCTTTTTCTTCTGATGCAGAGGCATGAGGTTATGTTCTCAAACAAATGTCTAAAAAATTGGAATAGTTTATGGGATTATTGGGCTGGCCCAAAAGTTCAGGTTTGTTTTCTTTGCCTTCACGTTTACTTGCATTAATCTTGTTAAATGATTTAATTTCTAAGTTAAGTTTTTTTAATCTAGGAAAATTATGAGAAGGCAAGAATCAATGGGTCAAAATTAAAAACAACTCATAATCAAGGGTCACAGTCATTTGTAGTCCGAAATGAGCATGTAAGATCTATATCTGCAAGTTATACTTAAATAAATAAACACTAAATTATTTATTGAACCTTTTTTTGTTTCATAAAATAAAGTGAGAAAGAACTAAATAGACAAGAGTGTGATATGACCATACAATATAAAGTCACTCACTATAAGAAAGATAAATGATGAGTGAAGAAGAAGCAAAAAATAACTATGTAAATACAAAAATTTGTTCATTTATTAATGTAGTAGTTAGTACTATGTGGAGTAAATATTTTTTATTTTTTAAATTTTATAATAAGATATAAGAGTTGTTAGAGAAGTCTATGTTTGAGGAAAATGAGCTCAGTGCAGAAGACATTTGTGATACAGTACTTAGTACTCGTTCTGACTATATAAAAGGCCTTGGTTATAGCCCTAAACCGAAATTTTCAACCTCAAATATAAATCAATCATTGAACATCTTCAAAAGGAAAACAACAAGCTTAAAACTGCATTACAAGCTGAAGTAATCAGGGGATAAGAAACTCGACGTAAATTAGCAAAATGATATGTTATTTAAAAGATTACTTGACCTACATTATCATTAAAATGGTGAGGAAAGTGAAAGGTATTAATTCTATCTCTTATACTTTTTCTATCACTTCTTGTATGTACTATAATTTAATTTTAATATTTTTCTCGAATTACAGAATGGATGAAGATGCAGCTGATGAGTGATTATGTTGTGAATGGTAAAGTTATGTGGTATTTGCTTTAATCAGAACCAAATAGTTAGTGGATCAATACTCTCACAATATTTTTAGTAGATTTTAACTATCCTTTTTGGATTATTACAAGTTTATGGACATGGACAATACTAGGTTGTTGTTTGGGTTATGCTCTAATATTTTTGTAATCTTAACATTTTATCAATACATTAAACATATTCTAATTTGTTAAGTGATTTCTTTATTTATTCTTTTGTCTATGATAATTATTCAAGATGTCATTAATATCTTGTATAGGAACAAATGATCATTTTTGAATGTTATATTCTTTTTGTTGGTATAATTTAATGATATTTATATAATTTTACTTTATATATACAATGCTCCACATTTTAAATTAATAATAGTTTCTACAATTTAATTTTATAATAATAAGCAAATAATTCAGAATAAAACAATGTCGATACATTATATACAAAACATATTGTTTAATATCATAGATTAAAAACATAACAAATAACATGTCACGATATTATTAAAAACATAGCAAAAAATATTTCGTTATATAAAAACGATTCTTTAATTTCTCAAAAAATATTTTCTTATTTATTACATTAGAATTAACATATAGACAATTGTTTTGTTATAGTAAAGAGGAAATTAATGTATTAAGAGCTTTAATTTTTAATATTATTTTATAAACATATATTAACAGATAGTTACCCTTTGTTCAATACCTTCTCATTTTATATGCTTTCTTAGAATTTATTTCTTGTAGAATGGTTAGTTAGTCGAGGATAATGATAACCGAAAAACACAGTTAAACTTAAAGCTTTAGGATTGGATATATGATTTAACTAAGGGATACCCATACGTCTGTTGATTAATAATAAATCAAGTATTACTAGTCCATTAATAGAAGTCTAATCATTGATTATAGTTAAGCGATCTTAATATCCCATTGAGCTATCATAATCTTGCTTAAACTAAACTTTCCACCTGTTATTAAATGAATTTGCCATTTCAGGTGCATGACATGCATAAGTAGATTATTGTTGGATAACCAATTTCACAAAAAGAGGTAATGATAACACAAAATTATCTCGCTGAATCTGTCATGAATATTAAAACATGTTTAAAGCTTATGTCATTGTCATATGCAAGCAAATCAGTTCATTTGAATCCCCGCCACTGTCTGTCTTGTAGATGCCATTATAGAATAATTCTATAGGCTAAGCTTCTTTAGTTGTAATCTATGTGAAGGTACCGAAATACTTAATATAAACTGTAAGCACATGTTTGTAGCTTTCTAGGCCTGCTAGTTTGTCCCTTTTCTCAAACTTTCTGTATATATTAGGAGGTGACAAGAAGAAAGATTTAGCTACTTATAACAAAAGTAAAAGCCAATAGAAGAATAGTAAAATACAAAGTCACCATTTCTAGTCTTTTTTCAGGAAAATACGAAAAATCCTTAAAAACCCCGGAAACTATGCAGAAACGTAAATTATTAATGCCTAACGTGATTAGTGAATGTCTTCTTTAATGAATTTCAATGTCCTCCCTTTTCCCTCCTGTCGTAATCTTCTACAGATACACTCCTCCATATTCAGGTTGCAAATCCTCATCAGTAAGGCAACAACTTGATTCCCAAAATCATGAAGATCTTAGGTGGATTGAATCTGATTTCAAATCAGATTTTGCAGATAATCTTTTTCCTTGTATGTGCCCACGCTTAGTCAATTATTTTTCTGCCATCTGGGAATTCAAATTTTCTTTACTTTCCTTGCATTTTTTGATCCAATTTCATCTTTCATGTGTTAAAAATCATCTAAGAATAATTAAGAAACAAGTCCATTAATTTTGAATAATAATTTCAACACATTAAAGAGATTTATATTCAAAATTAGCACAAAAATGACAATTTAACAAATTCCCCCACACTAAACCTTTGCTCGCCCTCGAGCAAATATACCAAACCACTACACTCTATCAATTTGTCCTTCATAAAATTAAGTGCACACAATCCGCTAAACTTGGGCTAGTAAGACTTAGGTTGTAACATACATCATAATCACTTTTCACCGATACAAATAAACAAAATCAAATTAAGACATTCTTGCTCAAAGGCAAGTATGAAATCAAGGTGAATTCTTCTCACAGATTTCTCTCTTTACTCTCAAGTGTTTAAGGTTAAAGTGTTTCTCTTAAATCTTCCTCTAACAGATTGCACTACCATAGGCTTGCAAAGTCACCAGTTATCATTCATTCAAATTACATGAACTCATAAATCAGAAGGACTTTATTATGGGTTGTAATGAGGCTGGGTTCAAAGGTAAGGTAAAGATGGCAAAGGGTTAATCACAAGCATTCACAGAGTACCAAGTAAAAGGGACACTCAAATTGAAATTCTGAGATAAACAAATGAATACAAGGAACTAAAACTACTCATTACTAACTAATGCTACTATGTTTTATTCTATTTCTTTTTCTTTTATTTTTATTTTTTCTTTTTCCCTTTTTTTAATTTTTTACTTGAATAATGCTAAAAACAATGGAAATAACAAAAATAAGAGAAAATAATAGTAACATAAATTAACAAACATGAGTAGAAGTACCTATAAAAATATCTCATAATACAATACAGAACAAAAGTCCCAAAATCAAAATGCTTACTCAGTACTTCATTCAACTTGTGATAGGATAAGGCTAAAGGGGTTTTGGGTTTCAATGTAAGGTGATTAATTCAAAAACAAACAGGATTAAAGGCTCAAAAGGGTTTACAAGGGAAAAATGACTCAGTGGGTCATTTAAGCTAAGGGGTTTAAAACAAAGAAGGCCTTAATCATTTCCATAAACAATGTAGTCAAATAAATTCAATATGGTTCAGTGCAAGTTCTGAAGGCAAGCCTGATTAGAGGAGCATCATATAATACAAGAAAATAGAATGACATAAAGATGATGTCATTAAGGCTCAAATTCACTCACAGGTTTAATTCAAGAGTTCACCTTAATTCCACATATTACCTAATTACTCAAATGTCAAACTTTGAGTAAGGTACAAGATCAATTATTGCAATTAATCAACATGGCTCACCTTAGACTCACATAGCCCAGTTTAATTTCATGCACACACTCAATCTCATCCAAACTAACATGACAAAGATTCATGGTTTAACACACAATACAAGCATGCAAAGAATATAAAAGAGAATCAAAGAAAGGCAAGACCACATAGTCACACACATGTACTCCATATCTTTCCCCCACACCTAGACCAACATTGTCCTCAATGTTATGACATAAGATTAAAGAAGAAAAATAGAAAATAAAAGAGAAAAGAATGCTTCTCTATTTGTTGATGCCCGAAATCATAGAGTTGGTGGGTAAGGAGGTTGGAATCCTTGATACTCCCAATATGCCATCAAATTATGCTCCATTCGGTACATTCGATGTTCTAGTTGACTGAGATGATCATCCAAATTGGCTTAGGGAGGTTGGTGGCTACATGGTGCATCTGTTATAACCCGACTTTTTGTAGCTGGATGTGGATTGAAAGGGATAGTTGGACTTGGATTAGTGAAAGATACCCATCCATGGCTTAGGTCCACGATTCCTATCCTGTGCAAACATTCTATATCCAAGGTTTCTATAGCACAAGCCACACTCATGTCAATATTGTTAGGATCTAATAAATCTAAATTGATGGACAATTGAGTGATGTCAAATCCTAATATCAAAGGTTTAGATTTTTTATTTAAAACAGATTGAATTGCGTTAGAAACCAAAAACCTAAATTAACAGGAAATTTTCTATCCATACATTACAAAAAGTAAAATTCAACTTTAGAAAGTGTTCCCGCGAAATCTCGACGCCTTGAAAAATTATATGCTAAGAGTCGATGAATAATTCTGGAAACATGATTTTTCAAATACGAACTCTTAGATACACTAGCATTATATAGATTAGGGTCTACCGACCATTGAGTCCACAATTCAGATGCATTAAAATCATCATGATAGTCACATTAGGAACTTATAAATGGCTCATCATTAACATCATTAGCTAAAACAAAACCCATGGCCACGTTAAAATCAGTAATATACAAAGCAAATTCCTTTCCTATAAGTCTAAATTCCACGATTCCTTCCTTAAACAAATCAAATTCTTCATGAGAATCAAATTGGAACGTGCTGTAAAATTCTCTCGTTAGTTCAATAAATGCACGACAGTCAATTTTAGCAAACACATTCCAGCAAATTGGTCACATCATTTGTTCAAAAGAATCATGAACTTGTAAGGCTTCAAGAGTGTCTGTAAGAACATACTTACAAGGATAAATTTTGCATTGGCTGAATTGCTGAAATCATTCGTTGTCTTTTGGGAGTCAAAAAGAAGTGAAGCCTCCACTTCTTGAGTTCCATTGGCTACGGTTCTCTACTTGTTTACCCTTCCTTGTTTGATTTCGTGTTGGGGTGCCTGGTGTTGGTGTCAAAATTGGAGGTAGGGATGGGGTTGATGCTGCAGCCATGGGTGACATCATCGTGGTGTTCAATAGAGATGGAATGTCTACAAATGACGTGATTGGTGAAGCTAACCTGTAGGAATCACTCTTTTCGTCGCATGACTCCAATCTTTGTGAATTTGCAATCCTAAAACTCAAAAGAAAGAACACACAACCAACAAAAGTTGTGATTGAGAAATGGATGGTTAACGGTGAAGAAGAGGGTACAAGGTTGGGTGTTGTATTGGAATAGTATGGGTGTTCACGAATTCAACAATAGTTATGTAAAATCTGAAGTTAGTGAAAATGGGAGGAAGAGATAAGTGAAAGAGGGAAAGTAAAAATGATGGGCGATAAAATGGTGGTAGTGGCGGGAAAGATTTTTTTGAAATAATAATATTAAAGTTATTAACAAATGAAAATGATAAAATAAATGGAATGAAATTCATAACTAAAACGAAACAAATTTTAAAAAATTAAAAATATCAAAAATATAAAAAAAAAATAAAAAATAAAATTGAACCTGAATTGTTTTTTTCGTGTTACCCCAAATGTGCTTCTTTTAAGTCGTTAGCTGGACATGTTTGACAACTTAGTTGATTAGAGATAAGTTAGGGATACCAACTCTATCTTTTCCACATGCTCGACTAGAGAGTTCTCATAGTATGATTTCAGACGGTGTCCATTAACCTTAAATACCTTAGAAGTATCTAAACTTTGAATTTCTACCGCACCATGAGAAAAAACGTTAGTAACAATAAATGGCCCGAGTCAGTGAGATCTTAATTTCCCTAGAAATAACTTAAGCTTTAAATGATAAAGAAGAACTTTTTGTCCTATTGAAAATTGTTTCTGAGAAATCATTTTATCATGAAAAGCTTTAGTTTTTTCCTTATAATTTTTTGGATTTTCATACACTTGATCTCTTCTAACTCTTGCAATTAATCATTTATTGATTAAGAAGAACTTGCTGATCCAATTAATCATTTCCACGAAACGAAAAAAATGTATTATGGCTTAATTAGCAACCAAATGCTACATTGGAACTTTTCCAATCCTAAATGATAATGTTCTAAGTAAATAAACCTTAATTATGATTTACTTCTAAAGTTATATCTTTATCATCTTGAACTCAAATATCAACTCACATATAGAGTAATGAATATCTTTAATGCTTAACAAGTATTTGATATCTTAAATACTAAACATCTTTAGTACATTATATATGCACTTAAACTTAGAATAAGTACGTCCAATCTATCTCTATAGATCTAATTCCTATAATCAAACTGTTACCTTTTCATATACAACAATATTTATTCTTGGAAAGTTATGTGTTCGACAATTGAAAGTTAAATTCTCTGTGAGCAATATGTCTCCACATGATAAATTTTCAATCATGATAAATTTTCAATCATTTCCAAAACAAATTCTTTAAATTCATTATAAAAGTGAAATTTTCAACATCTCGTAGCCTTTCAATTATAAATCAAATGTATCATTAAAGGCATTAATTACAATTGGATGTATTGTCATGAGATTTGAAAATTTCAAATTTCAACTTACTCCCACCACTTATCTTGAGAACCATTCTATTATAAGTATACATTAAATCAAACAATTTGTTTAACAGGTCTATAAGATTATATCCAACCTTTTGGATATCTCATAACCTTTTAATACCCATTTTAGTTCCAAACTTAATGGATAATATATGCTTTAACCAAGCATCGCATCCTTGAATCATTAACTTTGAGTCTTTCAAAGACTTAACGTTTGATATATAATATGAAATCTTGCTAATTGATTCAATTGGAACTATAGAAGATAAGTCATTATACTAGGCATTGCTATAAAAGAAATACTGTTGCATCATACAATATCTCATATTGTATTTTACCCCTTACGTAAATTCATACTCTTATGAATATAATTATGAAGGTATATACTAGAAAAATTCATTCCCTTTAGATAACCAAAAATTTAAAACTCACCAATCTCATCGAAATGCTTCAGCATTCTTAATGCTTAATTTCTACCTAGATATAATTTGAATTTTTCAAAATTTTAAATCATTATTTCATTTAATACGTATGACTATATCATATAAAATTGTTAGTAATCTAATTAAATATAAGTATTATCATTTTTATGAATTATTATTCTATCTAATACATCACATATATAAGATTTAACAATTCAATATCATCATCATCCTTTCATCAGAGGTCGATCATCATCCTTTCACCAAAGGTCGATTTGGTTATTCTTCAACTTGATAAGTTTCATATGATTCATAATCAAAAGGATACATGTATCCTTATATGTAACTTTATTATTCTTGTTTTGTTGATTTAATCAACATGACATAAAAGGATTGTCTCGGTTATCCAACTTTTTATTTTTGCTATTTATGTTAAGCATAAGTCTCCTTTGAATCAATACATATACAAACTATTTGCATAAACTTGGATCAACTACTTTGACTTAGCAATCTATTTCTAACCATGCATTTAACATTACAATAATGTTGAATCTAAATTCAGTATCAAATACTCATAAGCATGAATTAGAAATACATACGATCTCTATCATATCACATATAAGCAAGAAAAATCATGCAATTGTTTTCTTTTAATGACAACTATTATCATACTATAGCAAAACCTTTAATTGTAACAATTATGCTTCTAGTAGGCTAAATTAAGTGAAACAACTTCAACAAGGTACTATACCTTTCAGCCTTACTCCATGCAACCCTTTGCATTTTGCTATCATGGTGTTGACATACATCTTACATGTCGTCTTCAAAGTTTACGAGACATTAGTCAACTCAAAATGTCAATACATTTTGTCATCTATATGATTTTGACATATCT
>JANKOD010000192.1:27771140-27781489 GCA_026284645.1 Erythroxylum acuminatum
GGGTGCGAGCTAGATGCTCGCAGGCGCGAGCTTAATTATTTATTTTTTTATTTTATTTATTTTATTTTATTTCATTCAAATTTATGTATGGGCTCCAAAATAGGGGGTCCAACTTAGGGAGTGGCACTAGATGGTCTTCCCTTAAAATTAAGTTCAAGAATTATACTAAAGAGTGTCAGGATTAATTTCTCAGCCAGTCAGCGGCGCCGGGAGTGGGCATCAGCCAGGCTCACCACCCGGGCCAGTCGGGCTCCGGAAGCGGGGTCCGACAGTTTCTTCACAAGCAGTAACTAACTGTGAATCTAGATAATTTCTTGTTTTTTCTTCACATTGTCTTTGTGCCTGTAATTGACCCTTTCTAATCCAAGTTTGCTTCGATACCATGGGTTGTTGCTGGAAATTTGATGGAGAGTATCTATATTTTTTATTTTAACCCCTTTGAAACATCATTTGTAACATCTTGTAACATCTCAGCCTTATGTGCCTGATAACTCCGCAAAAATGACACGTGGGTATAAATCTTATTTCTTTCTTGATGTTTCTTCTTCTCGGGCATATCTAGACATATCATTTTTTTTCCTCATTCATTTTATAGCACTCACCCTTATAACCAATGCTTTGAAGATCCCCTTTAACCTTACCAATTTTTATTAAATTTTCTAGTTTTTCTGTGCTTCCATTCAATATTATCAATCCCTTTTCGGTACTTACTAATTTCATTCTAGCTTTACCAAGCTCATCTAATGTAGACAACAACTTCTTCTCTAGATCTTGAATAATATTCTTCATGGAAGAGTTTTCCTCCTTCAACTCCTCATTTTTCTTACATGTTTGGACCCATTTACCATATATTAACTCATAGGCTTCATAAATACCTTCCTTTTTATCATCTGAAGTACTGTCATCACTATTATAATCAGAGATTGAGCTTCGAGCTGAATCATCTGTGTTTTTCCCAAAATTTTCTGATTTACTCACTTTTCATCTTCAGTTACTTCTTTCTCGGTTACTATTAAATAAGTAACTGGACTTTTGTTGTATAAAGTAACTAACGCATTATTCACAGCTTCTTCTTCACTTCCGGATTCGTTATCACTTCAAGTGCTTATATAGGATTTTCCTTTTCTCTGCTTCAAGATACTAGCGCACTCCGCTTGAACATGTCCGAAACTTTGACACTCATGACATTGAATTCTCTTTACCTTTCTTTCTCCTTTTTGAGTTTTGGCTTGTTATTTGAAGTTGTTTGATGAACTCCTACCGTTTTGCCTAAACTTGAGTTTTTCCTTTTTCACTCTCTTCAACCACTTCCCGCCATTTTGCCTAAACTCGGGTCTATTCTTTTTCACTCTCTTCAACCACTTACTAAACTCTTGTGTTAATAGCCCCATATCCTCATTCTTGTCGGATTCATCTTCTACATCATTCATACCTTTTCCAGTTTCAACCTGTAGTGCCAATCCTTTGCTTCTTTCTTGTTTATCCCTTAAAAGATTTATTTCAAAATTTGTAAGAATTTTAATTACCTTCTCCAATGACAGATCATTAATGTCGTGAGCCTCCTCGATTACTGCAATTTTTGGAATAAAACTTGGAGGTAGTGATTTCAACGTCTTTTTGACTAGTTTCATATTAGAATATTTCTTCCCGAGTTGATGTGCCTGATTTGCTATATCACGCAATCTTTCATGAAAATCTCCAATAGTCTCATTTTCATCCATCTTCAGTTCTTTAAACCTCACAGCTAACATCTGTAGTTTTGACGCTATCACAGATTAGACCCTTCATGAATAGTCTGCAAAGTATTACATGCTTCTTTATCCGATTCACAGGCTAATATCACTGAGAAGCGTTCTTCATCAATAGGACTAAAAATTGCGTGCAATGCTTGTGTCCTCAGTAATGCTTGTGCAAGCTAAAAATTTATGCAATGCTTGTGCAAGCTAAAAATTGCGTGCAATGCTTTTTGGACTGTCTCTCCCTTATCGTCAGTAATCATCAGATGTGTCCAGCCATGTAACACCAAGTTTCATGCTGTTGTTCCTTGTGTTTGAATAAAGACTCTTATCCGTGATTTCCATGCAGGATAATTGGAATCATCCAATAACGATGGCCTGATAATTGATGCTCCTTCTCTTATGATACCAATTAAAAATCGTAGAGGGTAGTAGTTTTGCAAACTTTTCAATTTTATTGTGGACTTCTCGAGCACAAACAAAAATAAAAGCAATAAAAAACAAAATAATAAAAAGCACCAGAAATTTAGTAACGCAGTTTGGCACACCTTGCCTACGTCTGCAGGGTCCTCACCCAGCGTAATACTTTCATGAAAGTACAATAAATTTACCCAAGGCTTTACTGAGCGACACCACTCAACTCCTGACACTATCTCTCAACCTTACTTCTCGTTAAAGAATTTCACACCCAATAATACGACCGACTCATGTTAACCTCAACAGAGGATTTTCTCAACAGTATTTGATAATAAAAATACGAAATAAACAACTCAAGTGATCAATCAACTAAGAACAAAACAATAATGTACTTGAGATAAAAGAGAAGAACAACTTTCATAAAGGTTCAACTCAATTGAAATAAGTCTGGAAGTCGTCGCAACAACAATGGGATGATTCACATAAACACCAACACGAAGCCACAGTTGCACCGATAACACATTCATCAATCAACATATACGCGGCCCATAAGGAAATCAATTAATAATCTTTGGTGCCCTTAAATTTTTTGCACTTGGCCACACCTTTTAAAAAATTCCAGCAACCACTACCTCATAATTTTCTGCACTTAGCCACACCTTTTAAAAAATTTCAGCAACATTATCTACACATACAAAAACCTTTGGCCACAAAATCAACAACTCAAGCACACCATCATCAGCTAAGTCATGGAGGCACAAATAGGAAGCAACCATAGCTCCTACATAACCCATCGACCACACCTCTTCTCAAGATACACATCTATTCAAGATAAGATTCTATAACATCTAGAACATTATCTAAAATAATTTTTTGAATCCAAGTCAAACAAGGATTATTGGTTAGCTATCATCATCCAATTAATATCTTATAGGTCCAATTAATAAAGAATACCAAAATTAATTACTTAGATATATAATATATATCCTAACAGTTCTTATTATCGTGCTTCTTTCAGTATAAGAGGCTCGGTTAAGGAGTATTGTATGGAATTTGATCTATTATCTAAGAAGTTAGTGATGTCGGAGCCATATTTGTTGAGCATGATTTTGAAAGGTTTGAAGTAGAGATTGAATACCCTATTAAGTTGTGGAGTCCAAGAACTCTTCAACAAGTGTATGAGTTAGCTAGAAAACATGAAATGGTAGTACAACACTTCGGAGGAATGGTTAGAAATCAACCAAAGGGTTGTATCATGTGGGGAGTGCATTGAATCCGTCAAAATCTCCTGGGTAACTGCTAACCCCTATAAAAGCGAGTTTGAGGGGTGACAAAGAAACAAGGTGGAGTAAAACAACTTCAAGTAAAGAGCTTGATGAACGTCGAGCCAAAGGCCTATGCTTCCAGTGTGACGAAAAGTATGCGATGGGCTATAGGTGTAAAAAGTGGATGCTACAAATGTATGTAGTGGAAGAGGAGGACGAGGTTGAGGAGATCAATACAAGGGATGATGACGAACAACCAAGCATCTCCTTACAAGCCATGTCTAGAGTTACTTTGTTGTAATACCAACAGATAAAGGCACATGGATTAACAGATGGAATATAGATTTACATCCTAGTAGATGGGGGTAGTACTCACAATTTCTTTGATTAAAAATTAATACAAAAGTTAGGGACAAAGTTGGAATCGGTAAAAGAATTATCGATTGTGGTAGTAGGAGGTATGAAGTTACGTTGTACTCAGATCTGTCAAAACGTGAAATAACAAATGGGCGGAAAGGAGTTTTGTACTGATGCTTTGGTGTTAGATATCGGAGGTAATGGCACATTATTAGGGGTACAATGGTTGTCCGAGTTGGACGACATTGTATTCAATTATCAAAAGGGTAGTATGAAATTATGTTGGCTTGGAGAAGAAATGGAGTTAAATAGTGCAGGGAGCTCACAGGTGCAAGAAGATTTGGAGGGAAAAATGGCGAGGATATGGAGTAATAAGGATATCATCTATTGTTTTATGGTAATGTTCCAAACGGAGGAGTTTAATACTGAATTAGCAACACAAAAGGAGTTACGTGCAGGAGTGACAAAGGAGTTTGAGGTAGAGCCTCCAACAGACTTCCTAGCACAATTATAGGCATTGTTAAACAACTTTAAAATGGTATTCAAGGAACCTAGGGGTTACCACCAAATAGGTTCCATGACCACAGAATACCTTTGAAAGAGGGCATAAAAGTAGTGAATATCAGACCCTATCGATATTCAGGAATGCAGAAGAACATTGTTGAAGATTTAGTCGAAGAATGTTACAACAAGGCATTATACGCTAGAGTTTGAGTCTGTATTCAGCTCTAGTGATTTTAATCAAAAAGAAGGATAGCTCTTGGATGTTTTGTGTAGATTATTGGTCTTTTAACTAGTGTATCATTAAAGATACATTTCCAATTCCTCTAGTGGAGGAGCTATTTGACGAATTACATGGAGCTTGCTGCTTTTCAAAATTAGACTTAAGAGCTGGATACCATCAAATACATGTTCATGAGGTTGACATCTACAAGACAACTTTCTGAACTCATAAGGGGCATTACGAGTTTATGGTGATGTCATTTGGATTGACAAGTGTATCGGTGACATTCCAAAGTCTAATGGATCATATATTCAAGATGCATCTGCAAAGGTTTGTTATCTTTTTTCCGATGATATAGTGATTTACAGTGGCTATTATGACTTACACCTTCAACACTTACAATCGGTTTTGGAGATTTTAAAGAATTATCAATTGTATGTAAAATTGTCCAAATGCTCCTTTCGTGTGTCCCGAGTAGAATATTTGGACCATTTTATTAGTGGACAAGCGTATTCATAAATCCTATGAAAATTAAAGTTGTTACGGACTGGCCTCAACCTCGAAATGTTAAGCAGTTGAAGGATTTCTGGGTTTATGTGGGTGCTACAGAAGGTTCATTAAGAGCTACGGTCAAATAAGTAAACCTCTTGCCAACTTGTTATAAAAAGGATTCTTTTCTATGGGATGAGTAAGCAACAATGGCATTCTTGGCGTCAAAATATGAGTTAACTTCTGCCCCTGTATTGGATTTACCTAGTTTCCATAAGGAGTTTGTTGTGGAAGCAAACGTAAGTGGTGAAGGCGTGGGTACGATGTTGATGCAGGACAACCATCCCATTGCCTTTGTTAGTAAATCCTTGTCAAACAAGTACATGCATTGTTTGGTGTATGAAAAAGAGTTCATCTCCATTGTCATGGCTGTGAAACAGTGGGCACATTATTTGGCAGGTCGACATTTCGTTATTCAAACTGACCATCGCAGCTTAAAATACTTGATAGATCAACGTATAATTACTCCATTTCAGCAGAGTTGGTTACCCAAGCTTTTGGGTTATGATTTTTCTATCCGATATAAGAAGGGAAGTGAAAATTATGCAACGGATTCCTTATCGAGAGTCACAAGCACTAAGTTTTTTGTTTTATCCCTTTTTCATGTTCAAACTGACTTGTTATGAGAAATTAAAGAGAGATGGTAGTCTGATCCTAATATTCAGAAATTGATTCAACAGTTATTGAGAGGGGGGTATAATGGTGCTGTTTATTCTTTGACATAAGATATTCTAAGGTGGAAAGGATGCATTGTGGTGGGAAACTCGAGTGTTCTAAGACGGAAATTAATTGAGATTTCCCATGCTTCTTCATTGGGAGGCCATTCAGGATGTTTGGGTACTTATAAACAGATGAGCATTTATTTTTTCTGAAGATGACTACAGAAAGATGTTAGGGATTTTGTTCGAAACTGTAATGTCTGCCAACCTAATAAATATAAAATAGTTGCATTGCCCAGTCTACTGCAGCCTCTGCCCATCCCACTTCAAGTTTAAACTGATCTTATCATGGATTTTATAGATGGTTTACCGTGTCTAATAGCTTTACTGTCATATATTCCATTATTGATCGTTTGAGCAAATACGCTCACTTTATTCCTCTCTGTCACGCGTATACAGCTTAAAAAAATTGCTAAATCCTTCATGGATCATATCTTCAAACTGTATGGGATGTCGTATACTATAGTTAGTGATAAAGATCTTGTTTTTATGCGTAATTTCTACCGTGAATTATTCCAGTTATAGGGTGTGAGACTGCAGTTTTCTATAGCCTATCATCCTTAAAGTGACGGCCAAACGAAAGTCTTCAACAGTATTGTGGAAACTTATCTTCGTTGTATGACATACGAATGCTCGATTAAATGGAATAGATGGCTACAGTTAGCCAAATGGTGGTATAACAGAACTTTTCATTTGTCCAGTAACATTACCCCATTTCAGGTCGTTTATGGTGTCCCTCACTAGGTGTATACACGTTAATTTGTCGGTGAATCTTCAGTTTTAGCAATGGATCAAGTTATGGTTGATAAAGAGGTCATGTTGGAAATTTTACGGTTTCATTTACGACGAGCTAGCAACAGGATGACACAATAGTTGATAGATGTAGTTCAAAGCGAACATTTGAATTTGGCGATTTTGTATACTTGAAATTACAATCATATAAGCAGTAGAGTATTTAGAGCCAACAATCTCGAAAGTTAGTTGCTTTTTTCTACGGGCCTTAATAATTTGTTAAAAGATTGGGTCTGTGGAGTACAAGTTGGAGTTACCCGAGGATAGTCAAATCCACCCAACTTTTCATATTTCAAGTTGTAACAAGCATTTAAAAGGTGGAGGAATCACCTGATTAAAGAAGCATTTAGCTAGGGTTAAAGGAGATGTGGAACCCTGTAAAAAAGTAAGTTATGATGTGAAGTAGAAAATAAAAACTTTGCTTAAAGAATTCCAATACGAGAAAGATAGAAGGAAGAGATTGAATTATGAAATTGGCAGTGGAAGTTTGTTTGCTGGTGTTCATAATGATAGTGGAAATGTTGAAGGTAGTAGTGGTAGTGGTAGTGTTCCTTCCTAACAAGAAGTGAATGTTGCATCTGTACCTGATTTTAGGAAAAGAAGAAGGTAGATGACGAAGTTTTTTGCACCACGAACAAATCCTAGAGCTCAACCTTCAATTTGCAGTGCCATGCAATCAAGAGAAGCGATTCATAATGTAGATATGGCAATGGCTAAATGGTGATATGATACAAGTGTAATATTCAATGTTTTTCAATCTTACTATTATAAGCCTATGGTGGATGTTATAGCCTCTTACGATCTGGGATACAAAGCTCCTTCTGTTGATAACTATAGAGGTAAATTTTGAGTTGCTTAGTTTTTGAAATTAAAAGTTATTTGGAAGAAAGAAGAATGGATTGGACAACTTATGGGTATTCAATCAAGTGTGATAGTTGGACAAATATCAGATATGAGTTTTTTTCTATTCTACAAAGGGCTCAATGTTTTTGAAGTTTATTGATGCATCTAGCCTTGTTAGGAATAATAATACTTTATTTGAAATATTCAATGAAATTGTGAATCAAGTATAGCCATAAAATATTGTTCAGTTCATTACTGACAATGATTCCACTTATAAAGTAGCTGGAAGAAGGTTACCAAACAAGTATAATTCCTTTTTTTGGACTCCTTATTTTGCACAGTACATTGAATTAATGTTGAAAAATATAAGGGATGCTAAGTATTTTCCTATTATTGATTAGACTGTTCAAAAAGCCAAAAAAGTGATCAAGTTCATCTATAATCCTGCATGGATCTTGAATTTAATGAGAAAGGATTTTACCAATGGTAAGAATTTGTGTTGTCCTGCTGTTACAAGATTTGTAACAAATTTCTTATATCTTCAGTGCTTTATTATGATAAAGAAAGAGTTGAGACAGATATTTACAAGTGATAAGTAGGTTACACCGCAGCATGCTAGATCTAATGTTAGATTAGAGGTTTTCATAATTATATACTTGAAGATATTCTAACGTCAATTTATTATCTAAGTTTGTGAGACTTTAGTGAGGGTACTTCATTTAGCTGATAGTGATGAAAAAGTAACAATGTTTTTTTTTAATGTCATAAAGAGGGTGAAGAAAGCAAGCAAGGCTAATTTGAAAATTAGGTATTCTTTGTACACACCTTATCTTGCAGTCATCAATTACATATGGGAAAGGCAACTTTACTCTCCGTTGTTTGCAGCTGGGACATTTTTGAATCCTATTGTCTATTTCAAACCAAGTTTTACAAAGAAAGCTGAAGTTAATAGGAGAATGCTATTGACTATTACAACAGTTGTTGCCGACAAGATAATGCAAGATCTCCTGACCTCACAAATGGAGCTTTATAAGCAATCTTCTGGAGATTTTGGGATGCCAATTGTTATTCGACAAAGAGAAAAACTTTCTCTAGGTATATACTTTTCACTTTTGTTACTTGTTAAAAATTAATTATCACTTTATTTTGTTTATAATGATACTTTGTTATCTTACAACTTACAATTTCTTAGTGGAATCAAAATTGCAAAGGTTTGCAATACGAATTCTAAGTTAACATGTGAGTGCAGCAAGTTGTGAAAGGAACTAGAGCATATTTGAATTCATCCATTAAAAAAAAGGAATAGATTGAAGCACAAGAGATTAAATGACTTAGTTTTTGTTCATTACAATAGTTTTTGTTCATTACAATTTAAAACTTTAGAAAAGGTCTGTTATTATCATTATTAATTTAGATATAATTTCTTATAATTTTTGAATAATTAATTTTTATTATTTTCTAGGACACTTAATAAAACAAGTAGTTTAGTAGATCTAATTTGTATTGATAATATCGATCTTTTAGCGGATTGGGTTTCTGAAGAACCGGGTTTGGTAGATGTGAGTGACTTGAAAGATATATAATCTTAGATGAGAAAGCATTAACATGTTATTTGATGCATTGAATTTGAATGATGATGATAATGAGACTCTTCTCAATGATGACGATTTTGTACCAAATGATAATTAGGGACAGTGCAGTTATGACGAGTATCCTCCCGTAGACGATTGAATGAAGTTCTAGGTTTTCGTTTCTTCTCTTCTTTTAACTTTACTTGTATTTGAGTATATGTTAAATTCTATATATGCAATATAATTCTAAATATTTTTGTTTCAGGTTTTACTTCTACTAGGTTATTTCCTCATCACGAAGTCTTGTTGTAAATTGTAATAGTTAGAGAGTTAAGGATATTTATTGTTCTTTTTATTTCATGTTTTGATGTAATTATTATTTATTATATGATGCAATTTTAATATTTTAAATACTTTATATTGTTCTTAATTTTATATTTATATGATGATTATCTTTTTTCATATTAATTGTAGTTTTTATTTATATGTGAAATATCTGAAAATTAATGTTAATAAAATAAATAAATTGTTGTTATTTTAAATTTTTATTATTACGATTATTGGAGTCAAGGTTGATGTAAAATTATACAGTATACAATATAATATACTGATGGACTATTTTATAATTTTGAAAAAATTTAGGGACTATTTCAAATTTTTTAAAATTGTCCAAAATGGTACCCAATATTGATACAGTATCGTACTATAACTTAATCCAGTACTAAGGTTAGTACAGTATTTACAACATTGATTTTTATATATTAAAATAAATCAATTAAATTTTATCAAAAAATTAAGGGTAAGGATAATTTTTCAATCTTTTTTAAATTCTTCAATTTTATTTAATTTTTAACCAACGATCTAATACCTGCTGAACCTTTTAAACTTTAAATTTTTTGTATTATCGTTTTAACTTTTAATAAAGTTTTGAAAACATTAGAAAAAATTAATTCGCACAAATCGAATTTTGGGGAGTACAACATGAATTCTGTACTCAAAGTTATCACCAACCTTGCATTGACCAACTTTGACAGGCATAAGCGAACAATAGACCAAATATTAATTTTTTTAAAAGAAGGCTACAAGGGCATTTTAAATCTTAAGTTTACGGTATAATATATAATAGAAACTAAAAGTTCGAAACGTTCAAATTGAAATTCAATATTTTTAAAATATTAAAAACATATTCTAAATGAATGAAATAACAAGTAGATCCCATTGGTACTATAACAAGTGAGATTTAGTTTGTGAAATATATCAAACCATCTTTTGATAAAATGTCATAAAAGATCTAAGTTGGTAATTTTAATAATGGTATGGTATAAAGTCATTATCAAAGACAACTATAAAAACTTTCTTACAACACTTCTCTTTTG
>JANKOD010000192.1:27823737-27835499 GCA_026284645.1 Erythroxylum acuminatum
GGAAAAGAAAGATTTTTAATTCTTGCATTGTCTTGCGTTATAATTTTTGCATTTTAGCCACAGTGTTTAGGACAAACACTCTGTTAAAACAGTTAAGGCAATCCCATGAAAGGGTCTCTTTCCATAGATGGCTCGAGCTCTCTCATCCCTTCTGTTCTTGAAACAATTAATGACAATAGCAATACGAGGTTAACCCAACAGACGATTATCATCAACAACTTTGGGCCACTCTGTCTTTTCCTCTGTTTTACGTCGATCATTATAATGTTGGTCTGTGTTTGACTATTTATGATTGTTCTTATTATTCTCTTTTTTCCATTATACTTCTCTCCCATGTTCGTAATCAAAAGGTTGTATGTGTATTTTACTCCAGAAACAGAATTTAGTACCAAAACTGGATGTACTCTGTACTAGTAATTATACTAATCTTGAACCCTGTCGTTTTCCAGGCTGAAACAAGGTACCTGAGTGTAATTAAGCATCCAAATATCATTAAACTGATTGGCCAATGCGAAACAGAAGACAAGTATTACCTTGTCTATCCACTAATGGAAAATGAAAACGTCATGAGTAAATTACAAGGTAATGTCTAATTTCATACAAGAACCTGTTTTGCACTATTATTCATTTCCACTTGACATTTAAGCGTGATGGCCTTTGAAGCATATTTCCATTCATTTCCCTTTCTTATTATTGGATTAACTTCACTATCTACTCATCTAGCTAATTAGTAGATTATCTTTACTATCTAGTTGGCAAATGGACACTGTGAAAAGGTTACAGTAGTGAGTTTTACGTATATTGGATCTGTGGCCACTCCAGTTATTGACTTTTCCAACAAATAATAATGCTAATTAGGAGTTAGGCTTTCTTTGAGCTCTTGTCAGCAGTAAACTGAAAATACTGGCCCTTATTTGACCAGAAAGAAAATGTTAGCTTCAGTAATCAGAATATTTGTTTTAAGTGAAAACAAACATTTTGTAAATCTAATCATTTCATTAGCTTATAATGACAATTACTGTTCAAGATAGATCTTGACTGGAGAAGCACACTTAAGATCATCATTGGGGCAGCAGGTGCGGTGGAGGAGCTACACAGTCAATCGCCTCCACTCATCTACCGTGATCTGAAGCCTCAAAATCTTCTCTTGGATAAGGTCAAAAATACATAATTTAGTAGAAATTTAACCTTGTAATCAGTTGAAGATAGGATTTAAGATGTCCGTCAACTGTTTCGCTAAATCCTCTTGATGTTGAACCAGGAGTTTGTTACAAAACTATCTGATTTTGGGACTGTCACAGCAGAAGGAGAATATTTGAGACTTGGCACTCCTGGATACACTGACCCGGTCATTCTGACCAATGGTAAGTTTCAAATTAAACCATTCTCATGATTCTTATAGCCATCAATTAATGAACTTTTGCTCAACCCACAGGAGAAGCTGGAACCAAACCAAATGATATCTACAGCTTTGGTGTGGTTATACTTCAAATGATTATGAAGAAGACAGAAGTAAGAATTGCGGGATGCACTATGCCTGTGCACATCAGTGACTGGGCACGGAGTGACTGCAGCATCAAAGGACATGCAGTACACAAGAGACTGAAGAGAACGGGATGCTCTATCAGCGCTGCCAAGGCCATAACAAAGCTTGGACTTGACTGTGTCAGCGACAACACATTGGAGCGACCCACCATTGTTGAAGTTCTTGCGAGTCTTGCCAAGTTAGAGGAAGAATTCAACAATGAGAGGTCCATAATAAGGTTTGCAAAAGGGTTGATCAAGATATGATATCCACAAGTGTCCCATAAGGTTTGCACAGTTCTCTTGGTACGTAACATCTTATATATGATATAGTTTTATTACAGCTTACAAACAATTATATTATATGGATTGTTTCCACGGAAGAGAGAGGAACAACTCTACATGGAATGTTGGTTATAGTTTTTCAAAGTGTCTTTGGGTTGTTACCTCATGATATGGTGACTCACCAATCGAGAATGAGATGTATTAATATTATTGAAAAAAAAACTATATCTAAATTATTTCTATTTGTTATATAGTACTTAATATCACAGTAATTATAGCTATATAGATTGGTTCCACTTAGTCTTCACGTAAGGGTCGGGTCCCGGAGATCCCTAATGTATTCAATTTCAAAATAGAATTTTCGTTGACGATGATTGCGACGGAGAGAGACGTATGGTATGGTTCATATTCAACCTTGGGAGGTCGTAAAATCGCTTTTTGACAAGTTCAGACGTTGCCTTGTGTTCAACTGGAAGCCGATTGGGACCATTTGTTTGAAGAATTTAGTGGTCATATAAAGCATTGACTTTGAAACAAAGACGTTTATAGAATTTTAATGTCCGAATCTAACCTAGTCTTTTGGATAACATGCGATATGTACCTCACTGCCCACATTCACAAAGGGATACTATTGAATGGTAATTGTTCTAATTTTTCTACTAATATCTTGAGTCTAATTTGTTTCTGTATATAGTACGTGCCTAAATGATTTGTTCATCAGGTCCAATGTTCTTGCTGCCTGTACCATTTCTGAACTAATAAGATTCAAGAAAAAATTATATAAATGATCAAATCAAAACAAATAGAAGATTGGATCACAAAGGTATGGAAAAAAACAAAGGGGGTTGTCAACTCAACTACTCAAACTCTCCCGTCTTGGAGAGGTATATATCTTGACAATGTTGATTGGAATAGAATGTAAACAGATTGACTTTGTTATTTCAGGACACTCTTATCACCTCATTTATAAGACAAACCAACATGTAAAAAGTCCCACTCTTAGTCTTAGTTTTGGCTCTACTCAACATCGTTTTCAACTTTTAAGTTACAGTCCAAATCACCAGCACATGAACAAATTAGTGGCTGCTATTTAATAAAGATGCGAATTCCCAAAACATTGCGCAGTTGCGTGCTAAATAGAGGAAAAAGACGTCGTCATCGTCGGCTTTCCTCTCTCTTTTCCTTGGTTAGGTTTGACAGATTTCCAATTCCATCATGGTCTTTTGTATTCCCTGCGACACCACGCCACACCACACCACACCAGACCAGTATGCTGGATCTTATACAGCTCCACTTTATTACCTTGTAACCTGGTTGATGTAAGATTCGTCAGCTCCTATTTTACCTGAAGCTATGTCCCTTACAGATAACAAATGGGAACCCTATTTCTGACTATACTAAGATTAAAGCCTTTCTCTATCAAAAGTCCCTTTCTACTTTTAACTCTTCTAAATCCCCGAAACTTTGGTCGGTTTAGTGCTCATTTTTCCAATACAGCGTGGCTTGTCATTGGTGTTGACCGGATCACTGCCATTGACATTATCTTGGAAATCTTATAATAGAATCAAATCCACCTTTATCTCCTCATTCTCAATGTTAACACATTTCCAAAGTCACATTTCCTGCTGTAACATGCTTTATAAAGTCATATCAAAGCTTCTGGCCAGCAGATTAAAAAGCTAGGGTAAAAAAGGGGTACCATTAAAATGGATGCTTTTGATTTAATTCACTGGGAATTGGCTACCCACCCACCTTCCTCAACTGGATATTTGAACGCATTACTACTCTTACGTTTTCTGTTCTAGTACATGATGAAACGACTGGTTACTTACATAAGGTAACCCCTTATCCATTTATGTTTATTATTGAAAATGTTCCTCACTAAAGCGCCCAACTAAACTTTGCAGATGGCTTGCTTTATGTTTTCGTGATGTTGGGCCCTCCTATATTAGATTCTCTTTTGTGGAATATCTGCCATGTAGCTACGTTGAATATTGAGGATACAACTACCCTACAGGCCACCAACTATTAATTGCCACACTCAACAAATTATGTCTCAGACTAGGAATAAGTTGAATATTGTCAAGAAGTTTAATTTTACCACCGTTAGTGTTAACGCCATAGTGCCATTTCTTTTTGTTTTTTGTTAGATCACGAGGTGTGTTTTATGAGGATCTCGACTGTAAGAAGGTGCCTTTAAGCTATCTACTTTCAGGCTAATCCCAGCTCGCATCAGATCAGCCCGTAAGGAATAAAGTGCTGGCTAAATAGATTTCTCTATTTCCAAGACTCAAACTCGAGATATCTGGTTAAAGAATGCTGCTGGTGGATCTACCTACTCCAGAAACTAAAGTGGTAGACTCGAAGTGGATCTATAAAACCAAGCTGAACCCAAATGGATATATCAACAAGCATAAAGCAAGATTGGTTGTAAGGGGGTACAAACAAGAATATGGAGTGGATTACACTGAAACCTATGCACTAGTGGCAAGACTTGATACTGTGAGGTTGTTATTGGCATTGGGAGCAAACAATGGATGAAAAGTGCATCAAATAGATGTAAAGAGTGCATTTCTTAACCGAATGTTGGATGAAGATGTATACCTGAAGCAACCCGAAGGATATGTGAAAGAAAGACAAGAGCAGACAGTTTACAAGTTAGTAAAGGCTTTTTATGGATTAAAATAAGCTCCAAGAGCTTGGTATTCAAGAATCAATAGCTACTTACTGCAGAATGGGTTCATGAGAAGCAAAAGTCAAGCTATATTGTATGTGAAGGGTGATAAAGAAGGAAAACTGATCTGCTCACTATATGTGGATGACTTGCTTATAAGTGGAACTAAGGAGAAGTTGGTGGAGGACTTCAAGGAGCTGATGAAGTCTGAATTCAAAATGACAGACTTAGGAGAGATGAGTTATTTCTTAGGCTTGGAGATTGATCAAAGGAAAGATGGGATATTCATTTATCAAAGGAAATATGCAGAGGAGCTAATTGATAAGTTCAACTTAAAAAATACCAGTGGCATGTCAACTCCCTTGGAACATCAACTGAAGTTGGAGACTACAAAATTAGGTGAGCAATTTGATGTGACTTATTACAAAAGTATGATTGGATCCTTAATGTATTTGTGTGTTTCAAGACCTGATATTGCATGTGCTGTGAATATCATGGCTGGTTTCAATCATAATCCTTCGAGACAACATGCTTTATATGCTAGAAGAATATTAAGATATGTGAAGCACACTGCTGATCGTAGAATTTGGTTTGGAAAGGGAGAAAAGGTAAAGTTGCATGTGTTTAGTGATGCAAGCTATGCAGGAAGTAATGAATGCAAGAGTAGGAGTGGATATTGTTGTAGTTTGGGAATTTTTGCTTGGTGTTCAAAAAAGCAAAGGAGTGTAGCACAATCATCAGCTGAAACTGAATATGTGGCAGTGAATATGGCTGTCAAACAAGCTCAATGGATAAAGAAAATTCTAAAGGATATGGATGAATTGAAAGAAAATTGTGTGACAATCTATTGTGATTCGAGTGCTGCCATTTCAATGGCTAAGAATTCATCTAATCATGTGAGAAACAAGCACATGAAGGTGAAGTACCATTATGTTAGAGAATTGATCGAGGAGAAGCAAATCAAAATGGCATTCTGCAAATTAAACTTCCAACTTGCTGATATGTTCACCAAGGCATTACTAAGATGGAGATTTGAATCGTTGAAGAAATTGATAGGAGTGCAGGCTACACAAAACAAAGAAGAAGCTGCTGATTTGTGTTGTTTCATGCAGCCTGCTATGTTGAAATTCGTGGAAGAGTTTGCACAATGAATGAGAGTAAAGAAGAGAAGCAGAATGAAGAATAAGATTCTTGTGTTTAAGAGGAAGCCAGAGATGATGATTTTGGGAGCAATTCAGAAATGCTTAGATTCAAAGAACAGAATCCGAAAGGATGAGAATCAATGCAGGAATGAAGTTTAATGCAAGATAAGTGAGAAGAATGAAGCAACATGCAATGGAAAGCTGAAAAATGAAGAATCAGAAGATATGAAGCAAATATAGAGTTGATATTATATCAGCTGAAGAGAAAAACCTGAAGCAGAGTTTGGCATTTCTGAAGCATGTTCTGAATCAACTCTTGAAGCAAATTCCTAAAGCAACTTAAAGGGAAGTTTTACAAGTCAATGAAGCAGAAGAATTCAAAGTCAAAGTAACAATTGGCATCGGAGGAAATCAAGCTAGTGAAGTTGAGCATCAGTTTTTGTTACTATAGTTGTTAAGCATCTTTTGTCTTTTTACTTTTTGCAGCTTTAAATCATTAGGAAATTTCATTGTCAGTATTTGTTAATGCATCAACCAACAGAAATGCTTTTGTCTTTGTTGAACCAATGAGAGTAAGATACTTGTCAAAATCTTACTCTTCAATTGTTTTTATCTTTCATTTTGAGCCATTGATATAAGTAGGCAAAAATTGTGAGAGAGCTAACTTGAACAATTTCTAGAACACTTTCAGTAGTAATGTAACAGTTGTAGTTTTATGAAAAAAATCCATCTTCTCTTCATCTCCTGCGTATGGAAATTTCGTTTTAGTGTTGATTTTAAGTTGTTATGAATGTGCGTGTGTAGAGAGTTATGTTGAAAACTTTTTCTTTGCGTGGAAAGAAGCAAATTTGAAAGTGAAAATTTCCATTTCAGAAAACCTCATATTCTCTATACATCAAAATCTTACATACATTTGTATCCAAACTCTTACAAACACTTGTGAGGAATATACATTGATCATTTGAGTAACATTTACAGAAAATACATTTGTTGCTGCAAAGTTTCGTTCCTTGAAGCATAACTATTTAGCTCATTAGCTTCAGCTGAATACCAACCAAAATTATCTTCGAGCTTGAGAGTGGAGTAGACTGGAAGTTCTGTTGTTCTTTGCTGAAGTGCTAGAAGTTATGTTCTCTTCACAGAGGCTAGAGTTTGGAGCACCCTTGAAGTTCAGGTCATTTTGTTGAAGTGCGAGGAGTCCTCTCACTTTCTACAATTTTCACCTATAAGATCTTTAAGTAATACTTCATACTAAAACACATGCCACATGTATAATATGAACTTTATATTAATAATCACGTAAAAATCACAACCTCAAAACTCAAAGTTACATTTTCTTTAAACAAAGCAGAAAATTACAGCTTAACTACAAGAAATAATAATTAGACTATGTCATAGGCTTGAAGCATAAATTGCAAGAACGTATCGTTCATACTAATCACTTGACGCTTTTTCAGAGCAGAAATTAAGATTGTGAGATATAACATGTTTATGTAGTTGGAAATGAGATAAACGATAATCTACTCAAATGTTTGCTTAAAGTGAAGCAACATATAGACAGACAACCCATTTCATTATATGAGTGCGGGAAACATAGGAATTCAAGTCGCCCAACTTTACGTATGCAACTCTAACTCACATATTGCAGCAAAACAAGCTTAGATACATATTCACGACACAATGTTTGTAGACAACACAAAACAAATTCGGTCTGAGCATAGTAGATCTCCAGAACGTTTACAAGTTAATTTGTTAGTTGGATTTTCTATTAATAGCTTAAAACATGTCAAATGTACATAAACGGTGAGAAGAGAAGTAACTGTTCAAGTACGTACATGTGGGTAGAGAAGCCCTTTGGATGTACATGCAATAGAAAACTAGCAATACAAACCAAAATGGGAGTACAGAGAATGCAATAGGTAAAAAGAGAAGCAGACTGAAGCTAATGATGAGCCCTGACCTGAATGCCTGAAGTCCTTTTCCAAGCACAACTGGTATGATTCAGGTGTTGGTATTAATTAAAAGGAGAATAAATATACACATGTGTTAGGATTTATTTTATATATATCCTATTTGATTTATCCTATTTGACTTTGGCATTTTAAATTGGACATAGGATTTTTTATATACCTTGAAGATTGCATTATCTTGAAATTGGATAGTGATTGGAATTAGAATTGGCAATATATTCTAATTAATATATTTCTTTTGATGTTTAGTGTTTATCTAATATTCTTTTTTGAAAAAGGATATATCAAAGGCATTTTGTTAAAGTGACGAAAATCAGGGGATTTGTGATTAGATCTTGGCTGAGGTGGCAGTGTTGTAGGGTTGCCTCTTTTGTGGTGCTGCGCAGACTTCCGTGTGCTGCTTGAGTGAGGAACAGTGCGTGTGCCTTTGGAAAGCAGCAGCTGCGTTAATGTCTCTCTTCTCCTTATTGTGTGGTCTGGTATGAGGCTTTATTTTGAGTGCAGCAATATACGACTGTTGGGTTGACCTTCATCTAGCAATTCTATGGTAATATGCAGTTGACGTTGGTGCTGGATAATTTACATTGATTGACTGTTGTTTGGAGCATAGAGAAGACTTGGTTATAGATCAGTTCACATATCTTTAGTGCTGCGTTTTGGATTATTTGTGTTTATTTTCAGAATTGGAATTATTTTATATTTATGATTTTATTTGTCCTTGTTTTTGAAGTAGAAATAGTTTGCAAAATCCTCTGACGAGGTTAACACGAGTCGGTCGTGTTATTGGGCGTGAAGACTTTCACGGGTAGTTAGGTTGTGGGTTAGTTACATAGATTGGGTCTTACGGGGTAGATCAATCTAGTGTAAATTTTTTTGTAGACTACAGTGGAAGAGATTAATCTGGGTGAGGACCCTGCAGACGTAGGCAAGTTGGCCGAACTGCGTTACCAAACTTCGGCGTGTTATTTTCTGGTGTTTTGATTTTGCGATTGTTAATTTACTTGTGACGGAAAGTTTATTTTGGATAGTCTGGGAATTTATTGATAACTCAGTTATTTCACGAGTCACTTTCAACTTTCAACCCCTCCTTTCCAGGCCCCAAATCCTCTATCCCCCTTCCCCTGGCCCTATTCCGTCCCCCTCCCATCTGAACAGAATAGGGCCAGGGGAAGGAGCCAGGGGATCCCCCCTCCTTTCCACCCTTCTTTCCTCGTTTAAACTTCAAAGATAGTTTCTCCAAGTCTAGGAAAAGAAAAAATATATTAGTGGACCCGATTAAAAAATAAAAATTTGACGTAAAAAGAGTTAAAAGGAGAAGAAACTATCTTTGAAGTTTCCTCGTTTAAACTTCAAAGATAGTTTCTTCCTAGTGCACAACATTAAAATTCCTAAAAATCAAAATCAAAATTAAATATAAATTTAGCGTGTAAATGGAGATTATGGAGTGCGATGCTTCTTCAACCTTATATTTGTCGGTGCTACTTATGGAGTTTGGATTGAGTGAGTAAATATTTTAACTTTTAGTTTTAAAAAAATAATTCAACATTAAATTGTCTATATGGATGACATGAAGAGTCATATTATATTAGTATTTTTATTATACGCCTACCATATACTGAATTTATGTCAGGTATGAATTTTAAATTTAAAATACCATATTTTTATTTCTACCGCAAAGTAACCTTTTACTTTTCTTTCCTTTCAATTTGGTTCGTCGGAGATCCACCGGGGCAAGGTCTTCTGTTCAATTTTATAGTATTTTATTTTATCCTATGAATATTAGCCATTTATTTATGCGGGATTCACGCGAAACTCACAAAAATAAATAGCTGAGATTCATAAGACAAAATAAGACACCATCAAACTGGACAAAAGATCTGGACTCTTCGGGAGAAACTTCCAAACGTTCCTTCTCTTTCAATGATTCCATGCAAGAAATCAATCATTTTGGTACTTACACGTTGCAATTGTATTTACTTGGAATCAGCACACATTGAATTATACGCTGCAAAACCGATTAGCAATTTGCTGAGTTAGTAATCGAAGAAACTCCAAAATTACATGATACCAAAAACACGTCCTTTCTTAACCTAAAATATTTTGGATTTTCAATAATAATAAACATATTTTAATTTCAATATTTTTTATTTTGACCTATAAAATATATATATGTAGATTTTATTATAATATTTTTAAAAACAAAACTTTAAAAATTTCGAATAAATTTTATCAAGTTGTTCAAAAAACTTTTTAAGGACGTTTATTAAATTTGACAAAATTTAAACTCATTTTCAAAATTTCAAACTCTAAAAATTTGTAAAAATGTTTTTATTCAAATAAAATCTCAAAATTTTATTAGATTATTATTAATACTTAAATCTTTATAGAAGTAAATTACGTCCATCCTTGCCTACGAGATTGTTCGGGACAAACTTTGACACTTTATATAGTACGTAATTGTTTTGGAACTTTGTTAAATATATCAATATCTTTCTATGGTAGGCTTTGGTATGCCAATGCTACCCTTTTTCACAACTGTAGGATTATTCAATGGTCACACCAACAGCTTTTGGTCTCTAAGGCATTTCTCTTCTGCACCAAACAATCTAGTAAGCAATGATGGACAATTACATATTGGGTGTGCTTGGATAACAACTAATCGGCCAAAAAATTAGTTGTTCAGCCAAAATAAACTATTTGACTTAGTCAAATAGCTGATAAATGTGTTTGATTAATTGATTTAACCTAACCAACTAAAATTAATAACCTGGTGTGGACCAGCGTTTGGGATAATCAGCTAATCCAAAATGTCAAGTTTGCCCAGACCTCTCAGAAGTCTCTCTCGTTTTCTCCAGAAGGTTCTTGCGTTTTCTCTTTACTCTACGTAACCAGTTAGGAATCGTCGAAAGCAGGTTGGCCTCGTCGGATCTTGTCATCGCTGGAGCAGCACCGTAACCAACGGCCCAACAATGATTTCTCCTTTTAACTACCAAACCCTTTTCCTTCTTTCATAATCCTCTGATCTCCTTCTCTTTTCTGTCGAGCTCAAGCTGAAGCCTTTTCAATACTTGGTTAAATTCTATGATTATTTCCTTCTTTGTTTTTTTACTGGTTTTGATATGAATTTCACGCTCTAATCTCTTCGATTCTGTGTGCTTTCTTTCTAGGTTTTTGGAGAAAGTGCCATGGTGATGGAGCTGTTAACGATCCTAACGATCTTCACTTTCTCACATTCGTGTCAAAATTTTCTTGGTAATATCTTCAATTCACTTCCATCAAAAGTCATCTCTTTGTTCATCTGGGTGTGTTAAATTCTTGAGAAAATTAGGATCTTAAATTAGAATAGATCTATGGGCACTGCACGTGAAGAAAGCGACTAGAAGCCCTTTGCTCTGGAGGAACCAACCTATTCTCGAAAAATCAAAATCAAAATCAAAGATTGGGGTTTTGGTGATTAGGGATTCGGGGAGCAAGATATTTTGATATTTGTGTACATGATATTTTTAGCAGAGCAATATCAGTTGAAGTCTGGATCTGTTGTTGTCTTGCAAATAAATGGCCATTCTTTTGGTTGCAGGAAGTCCATAATTGCATCTTGGGTCTTCAGTGGGTGGAACAATTCATGGAAAATTTGATAATGGTTATCTAGTTACTGTAAACTTGGGCTCCAATCAGCTCAAAGGTGTTCTGTACCATATTCCTAATACGTTTCATGAGTATCAGGTACATGATTGCTCATTTTTCTTTACTACTACATTTTCTCAGCTTATCTTTGCCAAGTTTTCTTCAACTTGTATGGCTCAACCATGACAACGATCACGAGCTTATTTGGGATCATGGTATGTGTGCTGGCACAAGGAGAGGAGCAGCAGTGAGGGATTTAATTGTAAAAGCCCTGAAAGGACCATTGGCACCTGCACAACAAGAGGTACTGATACTCTTCATTAATAATAGTGATCAAAGATCCTTCCATCCTTATCAAAAAATTTTCTGGAAATGACAAATTAGATGTTAGAAGCAATTTATAAGTCTATCTTTAGTCCTATTTGATGTAAGCGGGACCATGGACAATCAAGCAAGTCCAGGCAGTGAGCTAGTCATACCAGAATGGGCCACGACCAAAGCTAGGACCAAGAGATTTAAAGAGGCTCTTCGTACGCATGTGGG
>JANKOD010000192.1:27863205-27902718 GCA_026284645.1 Erythroxylum acuminatum
AGAGAAAACAATTAATTAAACAATCAACTCATTTGTGCTTAAATTCTGGAAAACAAATATGCAGACCTTGTTGGCAAGCAAAACTGGCGGCCACTGGATTAACTTGAGACCAGGATCTGATGTGTATGAAACGACAACAATTCAACAAAAACACCTATAGGCATTAAACACTTGGTGTGCACACATTTGTTTATCCCTGATTCAACAAAATTTCCCACATTTTTCCCTCTAATCTACAACAAACACAAACTCATTCAATAACACTCACCAATTAACATTTTTAATTAAACAACAAAATAATATTAACCTCAAATCAACTCCACCGATTGTAGAGGAAGGAGAGGAAGAAACCACATTACCTTCGAATGTAACCACCGGAGCAGGGGACGCTGGCGACGTTCAGCTTGACAACGATGGCTGGAGCAGACGGCAGCGATGGCGTTTGCAGGTGGCCACAGGTGAGGTCCAACCGACGAAGAAGAAGAAGAGGAGAAGGAGCGTGGGAGAATGGGAGGGGAGGAGGTCTTTCGAAGGCTTAAAACATTAACCAAAATGACGTCGTTTTGGTTAAATTCAAAACGACGTCATTTTGGTTAGTTTTTTAAACGCTTAAAGACGGCATTTATCGACGGAATATACGCCGCCGGTAAATGCTTGCTTCCCGTCTTCTTCTTCCAACGTTTTCTTTGTTCCGTCGGTAATTACAGACGGAATTATTTCTGTCCCTGAAATTCCGTCCCTATTTACATCATTTTCTTGCGGTGATAGCTTATTGTTTCTTTTAAGTTGAACTTAGTGTATGAACTTGAATCAAAAAATTAAAGAAGTAGTAAGTTGTATAGTTACGGAAAATTTGCAATGATTTGAGGCATAATAAAATCCTACGCGATATATAGGCTGAAAACTCATGATGCAACTCTCATGAGGCTTATCAGTGAAAAATTCCACGAGCCTAGGTCACAACGAGCACTTGCTTTCTCGATTTATATGTTGTAATAATGCCACGTACCTTAGTATTTCTTTTAACTCAAACTTAGCGTACAAACTTGAATCAAAAAATTAAAGAAGTAGTAAGTTGTATAGTTATAGAGAATTCACAATGATTTGAGGCATAATAAACCCCTAAAATGGTCTATAAGCTGGAAATCCGTGATGCAACTTCCATGAGGCTTGTCAGTGAAAAATTCTATGAGCCTAGGAGTTAAAATGAGAACTTGTTTTTTCGATTCGTATGGTGTAACAATGTCACGTACCTTGGTGTTTCTTTTAATTCGAACTTAGTGTACAAACTTGAATCAAAAAATTAAAAAAGTAGTCGGAAAATTCACAATGATTTTAGGCATAATAAACCCCTAAGATGGTATATAGGCTAGAAACTCATGATGTAACTCCCATGAGGCTTATCGGTGAAAATTCCACGAGCCTAGGAGTTATAGCGAGAAATTGCTTTCTCGATTCATATGTTGTAAAAATGCCACGTACCTTAGTGTACGAACTTGAATCAAAAAATTAAAGAAGTAGTAAGTTGTATAGTTATGAAAAATTCACAATGATTTGAGGCATAGTAAACTCCTAGGATGGCATATAGGCTGGAAACCCATAATGCAGCTCCTATGAGACTAATCGGTGAAAAATTTCACGAGCTTAGGAGTCACAACAAGTACTTGCTTTCTCGATTCACAGGTGTAAACAATGTCATGTACCATAGTGCTTATTTAAAATCAACTTGCAGGTGATTAATTCAAACGTGATTACTTGAATTTCAATGTGATTAATTCTCAATTTTTTAAATAACAATTTTGCAAAAATGAGTTATGTTGGTAGATCTTAGATGTATAGATGATTAACACCCGATGGTTTCATCAATCCTGAGTTTGTTGAGGAAGTTAAAGCTTTTATTCACTATGCATGTTCTCAACCTGCATATATGGATGACCTAAAGATCAGATGTCCATCTAAAACGTGCAAACATATTCGTTTTCTTCCTATTGATGAAGTGAATCTCCATTTGTTAAGAAAATTGTTTGTTCCAAGTTATTTTGCTTCCTGATAGGTGGCAGTTGGTTGGGTTCCTTGAAAATTACAACAAAATCCAACAACACATCATTAATTTCATCAAAAGCACTCCATTGATCCTCTGTTACCTACAATTGTTGTAGTTGGCATTTGATTGGAAAAGTGAGTTGCATCGTTGCCCCCCTCTTGAGTGTCGAAGTGTCAGATGGAAGCCCTTACCTGATTCCACCTTGGATCCTCTCTCTGGATTTCCCTTCAGTATGATTACTTGGCCCTCCCAGTTGAATGTTATACTGTGTTCTTTGAAGTTACACTATTCATCATTTAGTCCCACTAACCATTGAACTCCCAACACGATGTTACACCATCCCAATGCCAGTACTATCGCGTTCATTGTGAATTGAACGCCTTACATTGTCCATGTGAAGTTCATGCAACATTGGTTACATACCAATCGCAATCCTCCACCCAGTGTGATGTATAACGCTTTGATGCCCTTGATATCACAATCATCATTCTTCTTTTTTTGTATTAATGGAAAAGAACGAGACCGATTACAGAACAAAACGAGGGAAACAGATCCCCGATTGATCCTCTAGGAGGAGCTTGTGACACCCTGTAGGTGTAGTATCAAAATACAATCACCATTCTTCACGATCGAAGCATCCACAAAATTGTGAGTACTTCTGTTATCTATAAGAATGTGGATCATTCTCCTTTGACACCTTCCCACTACTTGCATTTGTTTAAAATCCCATTTGCTTGTTAGGCCATCATCGCTTGCATGGATACATTTGGAGAGTCAACTTCTAACTACTCGTTTTTGCATTTGTTCTTGTCACCCTCTGTTATTGCTTTTAATAAGTCTTTATCTCTGACAACCATATATATTTGTAATTTTTTTATTACGTTTATGGATTGGGCTGTGTTTTTCAAAGCACCAAGGGCAGAGTCCTGCGCCTTTTATTGTCAAATTCCTTGCTACTGTTGTGTTTTGGGATTGTAAATGTTTTTACTGAAGTCAAATGTCGTGGAGCCATCAAAGTAGGTAGTATTCCATCTCGAGTGACACTCCCGTTTACATTTGATGTTTGTTGCATTCTCAGAATTGAGCTGTGACAACCGTCAGAGCTCATGTTCCTTGATGTGTTTCCTCAAAAGAAGGAGGTGATCCTCTTCGCTATCATTGCTGCTTCCTGTTTCCTTGCCGACATGTATGTGTTATGTAGGGACGATGGTTCCTGTAAGCTCACTGTTACTTCAATTTCCGGTTTGAGACCCTTCAAGAAAAACCCAATCAAGTACTCCTCAGACAATAATAGCTGATTATAATAGTGATCGAATTTGGTGCAATATTACTAGCACTGAACCTTCCTATTTTAGCTCTTTAAAGTCTCCCACTGGATCGTCTAAGATTTCTGTTTCAAAATGTTGATTGATGACGTTTGTGAACTCCTTTCAATCCACCACCTCTCGTCTGTTCCGATTCCATAAGTAAAGTCTGTACCACTCCTGTGCTTGTTCATCTATATGAAGAATTGCCATACCTACCTTTACTTTCTCCGTCTTTGATCCAATTGACGTTTTCTCCTGCTTCTGGTTACGGAGATCTAGAGAAATTAACGAAAATTTGTAGGTGTAGATGGCCATGGCGCTTCAGTCCAAATTCAGGTTGCCACATAGAGTTCCATGTTTCTCTGTATGTCTTGTGCCAGACCAAGGTTCTGCTGCTCTCCTTGGGCTAATAAATTCACTGGCATTATTGCTAAACGTAAATTGATCAGATTGCAAGAATTGCAGGATGTTCTCCTCACAAATTCCTGCCTAGGCATACTCCACGAGTTTCTTACATGTTGATATGCAGACTGTCTACTGTTTATAAATTCACCCTTCATTTTGATTACCTCATTTCCAACAAACAGTCTCATGTTGATCAGGCAGATTAATACATACTGCTTCTGGCTCGTGCACATAAATTTCTAGAAGACACTTGCCTAGTATTACTTGTGAGTTCCACAGTGATGTGAAACCAGTTGGCTTACATTATAAGAATTTTGTTGGCATTTGTTTCTTATCAGTTCCCTTCCTTTCCCATTTCAATATTCAACTCCCCCTGTTATAGTATTTGAAACAAGTAGGGGATTCTGTATCAAATTTAGATGTGTTTATCACATCTAAATACAAACCTAAGATAATCACAAGTTGTTGTATTTGAAATTCGTTTTCTTCAATTAATTGTTGTAACAAACTCCTACTGGAACAAACCTCTGCCTCTTGTTGAGGTAGAGTGAATACCCAATTGTCCAAATCCTTCTTTCAGATCGAACTTTGAGAATATAACAGTTTCTTTGAGAAAGAGTACCTTTGTATGTCTATGCCTGCCATTATGAATATATTGAAAATGAGAGAAAGGCTTCTTTTTTTAGTTATGCTGTTCAATTTAGGAGGCATAAGTGTTAATTCTTATAGTTTCTCCTCTTGAAATTACAATAGATTTTTTTTTTTAATTTCTAGTTGAAGTTGTTCACTCACAAGTCATAACAGGGCCACCAAATTAATCACACAAGGATGGTAATGGGGGAGAAAGCATGAGCCACCTTCATTATGGGTCGGCTTGACAGGCCACACCCACCCTACCATTCTTAGTGTCGTGTCCTTATCCTATTGGGCACACAGCTACAAGAAGTCAAAGAATGATTCCAAGTTAAGCCAACCCCATAATGAGTATTGACATGTCTCAATCCAAATGGGCTTAAACTCTTTTTATTATTGACTAACTCAGGTTAAGAGTTATATAATATAATAAAGTTCTTAATCCTTCTCAGCTACTTCCATCATAGATTTAAGTACCAGCAATTAGAACACTGTCCTCCTGCAAGCTTTAATTTGGGGATTTGCAAGTTTGATTGGGGCTGTTTTGTCATTAGCAGACCTTTGAATGAATAAAAATGTCAACCACTAGTTGGTCATGCTGTGCCCTTAAAGTCTGCAAAACAACAAAAGGTGACTGCAAATAGGTATTTGTTTGTCAACAAAAACAACCCACTTAGATTATATTAAAATGTTACAACCCATAATGATCAGAACTCCGTGGACTATTCACATCAATCACCCGTGAGGGAGGGGAACATAAGAGCTGTTGTATAAAGTTTGAAGAGGGAACCAAAGAAGCCCCTCTCCTGTTTTTGTGGAGGTTTGACAAATAAAGCTTTTGGCTATTATTGAAGGGTGAGAGTTCCAGCTACTGTACTTTTGCTGTCTCCTTTATCTACTGATGACAACAGCATTAAGGTTCTTATATTGCTATAAGGTTCCTTAAGGTTGTCAGACCAAATCATTTCTTCTATGAGATACTTAATATCTTTCCTGTTTTTGCGTGTTGCTTATACACTTCCTTTTTCAGTTACATGTCGCATCTGTGTTACTGCAAATATTGGTTAATTATTGTTGATCTGCAGACGCGATCGATTGATGTATATCTTGTTCAGTGAAACTCCCAAGCTAACATGTTTTAAGTGGCTTTTCCAGCAGGCTTTATCTATCAGAAGGAATTGTTTCTTTCATGGAGATATCTTCCGTCAGAGGTTTACATGAGCTGGTCAGCCAACTACAAATCTCCTGTTACTTCTAGACTGATAAAGCCTTATCTACTGTGGCATGCACTGATTATGAACTGACTTAATAGTTTTAGAGCTTTGTACTCGCTGTATTAATTGTGTAGAAATTGATCATTGGCAGGGAATGGATGATACCAGCTTCATCAACCAATGGCATATGAACTCCTTGGATGATCTAAGCCTGCCACCACTAGCAGCTGTCTTTGGAGAGAACATGCATCAATACCTTTTGTCTCACCCAACTTTTAACATCAAAACCTCCATGGATACTTCAACTACTAATCTAAGACCCACCAAGCAAGATACTTCAACTACTAATCTAAGACCCACCAAGCAACTGAAACCAAATGGCTTTAATACATGCAAAACTAATATCTTGTCAAGCCCAGAAACTGCTTTTTCTCCTAATTTTCTTACCTTCACGGATTCAAGCCACTCTAATGGAATTGGGGTAGTGAAGCCTAAAGAGGAGACAGTTTGTTTCAAAAACATAGGTACTTCACCTTCTGATATATTGACATCCCAAGGTTCCTTTATGAACCAAAACTATGCCTTTAAGGCTAGCCAAGAGGCTAGAATTAGCACAAACACTAAACTTTCTCAAAGTCAAGATCACATTATAGCAGAGAGGAAGCGCAGAGAACAGCTCAGTCAGCGGTTCATAGCGTTAGCTGCTATAGTTCCTGGACTCAAAAAGGTATCAAATTCCACTTATGGACATCCTTGTTTATCAGCAAATAACTTCCAAGTTTGTACATTTTGACTAAGCGAGCTTTCTATTTTAGATGGACAAAGTTTCTGTGCTTGGAGATGCTATAAAGTACCTGAAACAACTACAAGAGAAGGTAAAGACACTTGAGGAGCAAACAAAGAAGAAGACCATGGAATCAGTGGTCACTGTGAAGAAATCTCAGCTCTTAGCTAATGATGACAACTCTTCCTCCTCAAAAGAACCCGTTGAAGAGATTTTACCTGAAATTGAGGCAAGATATTGTGACAAGGATGTCCTTATAAGAATTCACTGTGAGAAAAGGAAGGGGATCTTTGAGAAGACAGTGGCTGAAATTGAGAAGCTCCACCTAACAATTACTAATAGTAGCGCCCATACATTTGGGACTTCTTCTTTCGACATCACTATTATTGCTCGGGTAAGTATCTTGCTTTCTGACAGAAAGTTGAAAACTTCATTTCCTATAATGTTATTGGGAAATAACAAAATTTAAGATGTTTGCTGGCAATCTCCTCTTCCTTTACCAATTATGCATGTAACCCAATTCTGTGCGCTCTTGTTGCAGATGGATGCAGAGTTCAACATGTCAGTGAAGGATCTAGTGAAGAGTTTACGCTTAGCTTTCAAGTTCATGTGAAATAAACCCAAGTTTGGTTTCTCCATCCCTTTTAACCTCTTCCAGTGATGGAAGATAGTATGGATGTTTCCCAAATAAATATATGAAAAGATAAAAGCTTCTTTAGTAAGGATAGTGGACAGGGTCTAAATTTCTTCAGCTTCCTAAACCATTGCCTTAAAGCTTGTTTGCTGTGAGGATCCATTTTGCAGGAGGGTTTTTCCTGATCAGTTTTTTCTTGGTTAACTTGTTGGCCAAGTTCTATTACCTACCTGTTTAAAAGAGACAGATTTCTCAGCTTGTTTAGGCTTTTTTTAGATGGTTGAGCAGGGGAATAGGCCTTTGTTGCAGTACTTTTTTCAATTAATGTTTTAGAGGCATTCTTGTCCTCTTTCTCTTGAGTATCCTATGGCTTGTAACAGTTTGGTTGAAATTAATGGAATCATTGTGACTTCTTGTAGCTTTTCCTGTACATATTCCTCGGTATAGTTAACACATCCTCAATAGTTGCTTTCACAGGTCCAATCTGTAAGCTGAAAACTCTGGCATGTTCGATCACTTCCTCATTCTACCCTTGAAATTCCTTCCAACTTATTTTCTACAACTCAACACAGACTTGTCAGCCTGAGAAGTTTGAACAGCTCAAAAAGAGTTCCATCTTCCAGATAACTGCTGATTTTAACAACCGTATTGATGAATGTTTTGGGATGATTAGTTTGAAATTCATTCAGCACTTAATTCATCTTATAAGACAGTCCTCTGTCTGAAACGTCACGGATTGATTGTTTACTCTTTTATCTTCCTCTTCCTTGTATGCGAAAGATGACTGGAAGAGAATTGAAAAAACAAGAGGAGGAGTAATTTTGACGAGAACTCCATTATTAAGACATCCGTACAACTGCTTACAAAGTGGATGGCCGACAACTACAAGGGAAGTGATTATGACGAGTTTGGAGAATATCATAAAAGTCTTGCATTAGATATAAACTGGACATAAATTGTTCAATTATGCTTATCGTTGTTTGGTAATGAATTGTTAAAAAGTAGGCAAAGTCCCCACAAAAGATTGCGATCTTGCTATGACTTTTCATACATCTCTATCATTGAGCATCATCCTTCCCAGTGAAAGCAATCACATGAAAATTACTGGTCACCACTCTCAACGCGAGGAACCTGCGTTAGGTAATTACAATTAACTTGATTGGTCTTGGTAAGATTGCTGCTTTTGGTTTTTCCTGTATTGATATCGAGCTACAGACCTTTGACCTGCCATACCAAATGGTGTCATGATCAATACTTGTGAACAAGAGGCTGCTTTTTGGGGATGCAGACATTAATAGCTAAGACATATGTATATTATACTGGTAAATGACCAGCTTATTGTAATAATTTAAGCTGTTGTGTGAGGTTAATTTAATTAATTTTATATATTCATTAACACACTCCCTCAAGTGAAAGCTTTTTGAGCTTGAAACTTACACAGGTTCACTCTACCTTGTGCTGAATAATAGATGAGTGGTAGGATTTGAATTCACAACTACTTAGTCACAAAGGCTCTTATACTATATTAAATGACCGTTTTACCACAATAACTTAAGCTGTTACGTGAGATCAACTTAATTGTTTTATATATTCATTAACATATACTGTACTACCAAGTTAAAATGGGAGAAGCAATACTAGAGGACGGCCTCTGAAATGGGGGACTTAATTAGTTGAGCAGGAGTTATATTAATCTGTTAATAGGCTTTTAAAATTTAACAATTATGTTTTATTTTTAATGTCATATATTAACTACACTTTTATTATTGTTAACAATTAAATATTAATAATCTTAAGATTTTGGATTTTATAAATTAAATAAATAAATAATCTTATTTTATTCTCTCTTATATAATATTTAATACTAAAAATTCAATATATTTTATTGAAACAAATAATTAAATAAGTATAAAACTTGTAAAATTATTATCTATAAACTAATTTTTTATCAATATGTGTTTTAGTTATTAAAACTCATGTTATTATTTAGACTAAATAATTGCTATTTAAAAAATTATCTCATAAATAACTACGTTTAAAATTTTAAAAAGTATAAAATTTAAATATATTTAATAAATAATTATCATATTTTAAATTAATTATAAAATTGAATAAATAAAAAACAGAAACGAAAATTCAGTCAAAAATGTATTATTAATAAATTTTTTGAAATTAAATTCAAAAGGAATTATCTAATTGGTTAGGATTCGAACACGTGACCATGGATAAAGGGGTAAGAAAATTTCACCGACTTTTTTGATTTAATCTCGAGTGGTTGTTGGAATATGTACACATTTTCAATTGAGGTCTCACAACAGAAAGTAATGTTGACGCGGTATGAAAAATGTAGGCACCGACTAATCTAGAAGCTTTGACCACATAACGGCATGATTGTCCCTCGTACCCTTCCCCGTAGGGACCATGCCATAATAATTCAGTTCATTCGTCCATCTCCTCCTACTCCTACCAATAGATATAGAAGTAAGGACCCCGTCGGTGGTTGGGCTCGCGATAGGGGATTTTTGAAGTTGGGGCTCAACCTTTTGGTCCAAGAAGTAAGGTGCCCGCACAGGTTGTCTGAGTGGCAAACTAACAGGGTAAGTTAGAACAAGGTGCTAGGTTCGACTCTCGGCAACGGGAGAAATGAACCCCTCTGTTAGGGGGCTGCTCAGGATCAGACCGTGATTCAATCCTCCAACGGTGACCGGGTCTGCGACTGGGGGCCCTTAGGGTTGGGGATCAACCTTTTGGAACAAGAAGGAAGGTGTATCACCTATTCTATTTCTAATAGACTCTCACATAAACGAATTGGTTAGTATAGTTGTGACGTAGTTGGTTATCAAATGGTGTCGTGGTGTAGTTGGTTATCACGTCAGTCTAACACACTGAAGGTCTCCGGTTCGAGTCCGGGCGACGCCAATTTTGGTTTTTAATAAATGACACTTATTACTGATGTTCTAAACGGTGCCGTTTTTGTCTCCAGTTTATAATAGTAAACGCGGATTAATAGGAACTGGAGATGGATACCGTTGCTTCCACGTCTTCGTAACTAAATTTGAGCGCCAACACGTCTCCACCAATCACATCCCTCCAGCGCATCGCGTTCATGCCGCTTATTGGTCCATTCCTCCACGTCATCATCCCCAACATTCCAGAATTCTCCTCTTTCACTTGTCCCTAATTTTAAAACTAGTTGGGATCTTGCGCCCGTTAAGATAATTCTCCAGTTTCTCCTATCATCAACGGTATGGCAGCGAAGCTCAGTTTGGCCCTGTTTTTCGTCTTATTTACGACCTTGCCCTTGTCGGACTCACTTGTCTCGTCGTCGCCGTCGCCTCCCTATACTAAATCGATTTCTGTTAGTAATTTCATTGAATTATGTCAAACGCTTTATTCATAGATCAGTTTCTGTTAGTAATTTGATTAGAATTATATAACGATTGATTATTTTTGTTAATTTATTTATTTTGTTCTGAAATAGGATTTAAAGGAGGCGATAGTGAAGGGACTAGGGTTTCAGGCGGAAGATTTGAAGGTATGGGGGTTTGATCAGAGGGAGGCACTTGTGGGGCACTCAGTGGCATACGAATTCGACTTGGAGGTGGAGGGGAATCAGGTGATTCCTTTCAAGCTATTGGAGGATGTGAACCGATGGGACTACGTTGATTTGCCTATTTTTAGGTTTAAGGATGATGATAGCGGGTTGGTGGAGACAAAGAAAACCCCTGATGATGGCTTGCCCGTTTTGGCTCCGTTCCAGCTTGCCGGACCCATGGAGATTTGGATCCAAGATGCTGAGGACATGCGCCTCTCTTTGCCGGTATATGCTGTTTTCCATTCTGTCTGTTAGTTCGAATGGTTTTCTCTGTTTTCCTTTGTTTGGTTTGATTTGGTTGAATTGGAATTAAACGAGGATTAAAGTTTGATGCTTTAAAGAAAAAATTATTTGTAGAAATTTTGCTAATTTACTGTGGAATGTGGTTGTCGTGTAATCTGCAGCATGATGTGGATGCTGGCATTGTGAAGAAAGTAGTGTTAGCAGATGGTGCTGTGGTAACTGTGAACGGTGCCAGATCAGTTAGCTTGCGCCACCCCATTGACCTCCCGCTTCCTCTCAATCGAACTCGAAATGGTTTTGCTTCTGCTCTTCTAGCTATTGCTAAACAGCTTCGTCAAGCTTCTCGTGGAAAAGGGGCACCCCTTCTTTCACTTCGTATTGTAGGTCCGACCTCCCTCGCTGCGCCTTCATCGTCGTCTGTAGTTCCCAGTAAGCGGCTGAAGTTAAAGCGTCTTGCTCCTGGCCTTGTAGAGTTATCTTCACTGGCCAAACTCCAGCCAGTTGATGCTCTATCCACTATTGACTTGGAAGAGGTCACTGCTCTATTAACTCCCAATCATTTCACCAAAATGTGGCCTTTTGTTTCTGTGAATGCCTCAAACTCAAATTTGGTTGGATTCGAGAAGTTATTGGCCTCTGTACTGGGTCCAAAAGCTAATAAAAAAGGTTCTATTAGGTTGTTGAAGGCAAATGTCTTTGCTCAAACATTTGTGAAGATTGGTTTTGGTATTGAGAAGAAGGTTAAAGAAGGAGATGGCATTACATGGGAGGGATTTCCCGATTGGAGGACTAAGCCTGAATCAGTTATGATGCATTTTGAAGTGCTTGCCAAGGTTGAAGGTGAGAAGATTGTTCCTGAGAGAGTGATGCAGGTTCAACCTGTGGTTGTGGAGGATACTATAGCACCCAATGTCCTCACCGGGAATGTTTCAATGTCCAGAATGCCGGTTGTACACCCTCCTTTAAGCCCCTTCACTTTGTAAAGTTGTTCAAGGACTATAAATTTTCCCTGTAACTGGGATAGAAAGGGTGAAGTTTTCCTCTCTTTTATTTTCTACTTACAAAGAGATAAAAATGTATAGAAGGAAGCATTTATCACTCGAGTTATTATAAGCTTCTAGTTGTTGGACAAGCTAAGCCGTTTCAACAAAGAATTAGAAATTCCTCACCTTTTCTATGTTTAGAATCATGAAGTGAATAGTCTTTATCATATGAATTTCGGAGAAAAATACAGTGAAAGGGTTGTGTTTAGCCATGGCTCTCACCCTCGTTGAAGGGACCGAGTTGACAGATTTCCTCAGCCCCAGTGCGAACAAGTCGTACCTTTTAATATTTACAGAGCATTCATGATATAAAATTCCACTGGATTCAAACAAAATCAGTACTCAAAAGGAAAAATGGATCAACAAACATCATCTCAGCATACAACGCAAAACAAATTGTACAGCCATCAATGCGACGAAGCTGCAGAGTGGCTTCACCTGTGAAGAATTGACCAAATTCATCACTTTGACCATATAATGTCACAAGATAGGATTGTTAGTCAATTGCGATAATTTATTATCTAAGCAGGATGGATTGCATAATATTCACAAAATGTTATATAGAATATTGTGTAATTTATTAGAAATCATTCTTTTCTTTCTTCACGTACTCGAAGCCCTATGTAAAGAGCCTGTCTTGTACATACTAAAGACATGGACATCATGTCTTCAGTTTCTCAGCCAGTTGCCGATCACCGCCTCAAGACCCTCACTGCTACTTGCCAACTATCCTCAGGCAGTCCCTTTAGTCGTTGTCTTCGCACCGGTTGCTTTTTGTCCCTGACCATTTGAAGTTATGACATAAAGTTACACGTGATGTTGTTGAAGCAACCGAGAAATAAGGAGAAAATTATGAGAAATTCAAGAAACAACTCATGGGACTGTAAAAATCTTCAAAGTCTCACATGATTTCGCAACATATATAAGCCGACAATCAAACGACATTTTATGTATCTTGAGACTACAAAAGAGGTTCGGCACATGCTTGCCAAACGTTATTCTATGTCTAACGCTTTTCTCATCAGTTTAAGTTACCAGGATAACTCCATCACATAAGGTAGGGGATTGCCCAATCTGAAAAAAGTTCTCAATTTTGAGCAATTTTATAATTATAGCCCAAAGTTTAAAAAGTGGTAATAAAATAATAAAATTTTCTATCTTTTAAATTCTAACTCGAGCTTCAAAAAATAGCAATAAAATATTCAAATTTATTTTTCAATACTAGCCTGACGTTAGAAACCTAACTATTAATACACGTAAGTCAAAATTAACATAATAAATGAAAATTAATGAAATGAAATTGTTGTTAAAATAGAATTTCTAAATCAGTTTATGCAATCTTAGCCCTTCGTTATCTATTTGTTCACCAGGCGCTGTCAGCCATTTATTTTCTGTTTATATTTTTAATGCCTTAAACTCCTATCATATTGTAGCCTCTTTGTTGTCAGTTTATCCTCCCGATGCCATTAGCGTGAAGGCGTCGAGAGAACAAACAGAAAACGAAGGAAAAAAACTGAAATTGAAACATGAGGTCATCATGGATGTATAATCTGATTTAGGTCAGTAAACTTAACAAAAACACTAACGTCAGATTAATATTAAAAAATTAAAAATTTGAACATTTTATTGTTATTTTTTGAAATTCGTATTATAATTGTAAAATTGAGCAAAATTTGAGAATTATTTGCAATTAACCTATAATTTTATTCCACAACTACAAGTTATTTGGGATCAACTTATTGCTTATAATCCAAATTGGTACGAATGAAAACAATTGATTTCTGCGATCCATTTCTAAAAATAGAGACAGGCATCCACCCCATTGGACAGAGTTGGTACAGGGCAACTTGGACAGGGGATCACCTCCCGTCAATCACACTGGATACAAATTCTTCTTGGTATCTTAATTCTGCATTTTGTCATCATAAAGTTATGTATCCCATTGTACACATTATTAATAATTCTCCTGTAATAATAAACATAATTTTGTACAAACCTAATTAATTAAATGTCAAGATAATTGGGCTTGGTAATTCTCTCAAACATATCATTGAGTCTGTGTTTATAGATTTGTTATGATGGGTAGGCTTGACCCATGTATTGTAATGCACAGAAACTCTATTGCTAACTAACCTTAAATACAATCGCTTCATTGATAACTATACGGATTTTTTAATCAAGGTTTGAAAGGCCTAACTCTAGAGAGAGATGTTTACACATTATTATAAATTATTAAATACTCTCGTACTTATTCGACGTGGGATTACTAGCAGTAGTCGAGAGTTTGGGTTAACAGACGTATGGAGGCTCAATTTGTCGTCAGAACGCTTTTTCCTGGAAATGAAGGAAAAAGGAACTTTACATCATTTGACTAACGTAAACAAAACGCACTGCCATGGCATTCAACAAAGGAACGCCACTTTCTTTTATAAGTTGATAAGATTATGTTTTCTATTCTATCATTAGGTAAGAGATTTTGTCCCATTTGTTATAGTCTTTGCTATTGGTCTTTCTTTATAATATTTTCCCATTAGCTAGCTTTTGATTCTCATTGCAATCTTGTTCTTGTCTTGACATGTAAGAAGAATGTTGGTTAGAGTTTGATATCTCATCTTATAAATATCAACGAAGAAACAAAGTTTCTTAAATTGAACGAGTGAATTTCTATCATAAACTGTAATTCCAAGATTCAACTTTGGTTATTATCACAGAAATACTTTGACTCGTTGGCTAAATCTCCAGCCGACGCTACACTACTCTTTTGTTTTTGAAGCATAGCCATTGGCAAAAGTTTCGTAAACATGGATATTATAGTGAAAGTATTCTTCTTCTTCCTTTTGATCATGCAATGATTTAATACAATCATATTCTCTTCTCTTACTGCATACTAATTTTATGAGTTCAGATCTTCTGTTTAATATTATAATGTCTTATTGTGTCTAATAAATCTCAGCCATTTATTTATGTGGGACTCGCATAGATCCCGCAAAATAAATGACTGAGATTCCATAGGACAGAATAAGACAGAATAAAACTGGACAGAGGATCTGGTGTCCTAATCTCATTACCTTTGACTCCAAATCATTGAACTTAGTGCGTATTTGATGCTTTTCTTGAGAACTTGACAATTCATAAAAGGTGGCTACTAACGTAAGCAGTCTTTTTTTTTTTTTTGCATGTTATTTTCGTAACTTAAATATGTAATCTTCTAATTGCAAAGGAGAACCTTTATTAGTTGATAATCTATAATTATATGAAATTATATGAAAAATTTAAATATCATTTGTTAGATTCTCAAAAATTAATATAGTTATGAATTTTTAAAAGTGGAAATTTTTTTAATTATTACTCAACTCATAAATATAATTATTTTTTCAAGAATATTATACGAGTAATTTATAATTTATGATGTTAAACAAAGATAATTATGGAATCATTTCACTGTAATTTTTTTTCCTGCTCTTTCTTATTTTACATATTTCTACTACCAGGGCTGGCCTAGGTAAAGCACTAGCCCAGGGCTCATCTTTATAAATGATAAATTAAGATATATTTTTATTTTCATAAAAAATAAAATAAAACAAAATAGGACTTACTCTTAACTTTATAAAGAGCAACAAAAAAGAACCATATTTTACTTATTTTTATTCTTTGCGAAGGCCCAAAAATATAAAAAAATTTACTTTATCAGGGCCTATAAAATATTAGGAACAAGTGTCTGCTACTACATCATGCGGATATAGTAACTCAATAACAAGAAAGATTTTTCTATTAAATAGTTATCATTCAATTGGTGCAATGCATCTTGTTCCGCAAATTTTCTGATGGGATGAGCAATTGTCAAAATGTATCTACTACACAAAGAGACAAAACCATCCCATTATCTACTGCAGTCGATTTCTCTTTTTCTATGAAAGTTGGGCAGACATCAGTTCAGAGGAACGAATTGCGCACGTAGTTTCCTTGCTTTCCTCAAACTGACTTTCCTTTTTTCCTTCTGAATCTTGTTTGGATGTCAAGAAAAAAAAAAAAGGCTCAATATGACTTGAAGAGACATATGGAAAAAGTCATTGGAAGCGTTTTCTCTCTTTTTGGTTTCAGGAAAGAAGCAAGTTATGAAAAAAGAAATAAAGAAGCAGGTCTCAGGTGTCAGGCTCAGCAACTAAATGTATTAACCTTATGTGCTCCAAGTGGTAGCATGGAGTCATCCGTCAACCCTGGTGGGCGGCCTTTAGCCCTAGAGCTTTTAATTCGGTTTACTCTCAAACTGCTGACATTTGGCACCTGATTTTTTGACTCTCGATCGACACCACATCAGCTTCTAGTTTTGTGGCAACCCATTGCTTCTAGTTCCTTGCTTGCGTACATACTTTGTCCTGCTCGTGTTCACTTCTCACCTAGTCATGTGAACTGACCTCAGATTTTCAAAGCCAACCTCGTGCTTCAATTATGTTGATAGACAATACTCTAACCACGTTCCATGTTTGTCAACTTTTTACAACTCTCCCTCTCTCTTTCTTTTACTTAAAACATCGTCATTGTTGTTGGACAATAACAAACGTACATACGTACACCGACCGGCAATGGAAAAAGTTTTCCGGCAGCGGCCTTGTTTGCTGGTTTTCTTTCTTGTTTTGCTGAATCTGTTTTGTTTGTCCCAATCAGATGAGCTTCAACTGCTTCTGAACTTCAAGTCTGCTCTCCAGAATTCAAGAACAAATGTGTTCAGTACATGGACACGGGAGAATTCTGCTTGCAACTTCACAGGGATCGTTTGCAATGTCGATGGACATGTCACTGAAATCAATCTTCCCCAACAGCAACTTGAGGGTGTTCTACCGTTTGATTCAATATGCGGATTAGGCTCATTAGAAAAAATCTCTTTGGGGTCAAATTTTTTGCGTGGTGAAATCAGCGAATACGTGAGAAATTGTTCAAACTTAAAGGTTTTGGATTTGGGGTTCAATTTTTTTAGTGGGAATGTACCTGACTTGTCTAGTTTACGCGAATTGACAATCTTGAATCTGAACAACAGTGGTTTTTCTGGGACTTTCCCGTGGCATTCACTGGAAAATCTTACAGGTCTCACTTTTTTAAGCCTCGGTGACAATCCATTTGATGCCACAAGCTCATTTCCCGTTGAGGTAGTGAAGCTTAACAAGTTGAATTGGCTGTATCTTACCAACTGCACCATCAAAGGACAGATTCCGGACAGTATATCAAATCTTACTCTGCTTGAAAATCTCGAACTCTCAGACAATCTGTTATTTGGAGAAATCCCATCAGGAATTGGAAAGTTGACCAAGCTTTGGCAGCTTGAGCTTTACAATAACTCATTAACAGGAAAACTTCCGGTAGGAATTGGAAACCTGACAAGCCTGCTAAACTTTGACGCTTCCCAAAACATGTTGGAGGGTGACATTGTGGAGTTGAAATCATTGACCCAACTTGCTTCTCTGCAGCTCTTTGAAAACCGATTTTCTGGTGAATTGCCTGTTGAGTTTGGTCAATTCAAGAACCTTGAGGAGTTATCCCTTTATAGGAACCAGCTCACAGGTTCACTTCCTCAAGAACTAGGCTCGTTGTCAGACTTCAATTACATCGATGTTTCAGAGAATTTCTTGACTGGTCCTATCCCATCTGATATGTGCAAAAATGGTAAAATGACTGATTTTCTAATCCTGCAGAACAAGTTCACTGGCCAGGTTCCTGCAGGCTATGAGAACTGTAAGTCTCTGCTTCGACTACGTGTAAACAACAATTCACTTTCTAGTACAATTCCTGCTGGAATATGGGGTTTACCAAACCTTTCGGTCCTTGATCTCAGCATGAACCAATTTGAAGGTAATATGGCACCTGATATTGGCAATGCAAAGTCTCTCGGTTTATTGGTTTTATCTAACAATCGATTTTCTGGTGAACTGCCTGTGGAAATATCAAAAGCTTCTTCATTAGTGTCAGTTCAGTTGAGCCAGAATCAATTTTCTGGTCAGATACCAGCAACAATTGGAGACCTGAAGAAACTATCAAGTCTTTATCTGAATGGAAACCTTTTTTCAGGTATCTTACCGGACTCATTCAGTTCTTGTGTCTCTCTCACTGACATAAACCTTTCTGGCAATTCCTTATCCGGGAATCTCCCAGCGAGTCTTGGTTCTTTGCCTAATTTGAACTCCTTGAATTTGTCCAACAACAAGTTTTCAGGTGAAATTCCAGCTACTTTTTCATCCCTGAAACTAAGCAATCTTGACCTTTCAAATAACCAGTTAGTTGGTATGATACCTGAATCCTTATCCATTGATGCTTTTCGTGATGGCCTCAAAGGAAATCCTGGCTTATGTAGCCAAGATCTACAGGATATTCGAGCATGTTCATATCATGCTAGAAGTTCCACCCATCTTAGAGTAGTTTTAGCTTGTTTAGCAGCTGGAATGTTAGTTTTAGTCTTCTCATCATGTTACCTCTGGCTCACAAAATCAAGACACAACAGTCTTGATCACCCTTTGAGGCAGGGTTCCAGCTGGGACATGAAATCATTCAGAATTCTAAGTTTTGATGAAAAGGATATCGTAGATTCCATCAAGTCTGAGAATTTGATTGGCAAGGGAGGGTCAGGGAATGTGTACAAGGTTGTGCTTCGTAATGGAAATGAGCTGGCAGTGAAACATATTTGGGCAACAAATTCTGGTGATCAGAAAAGCAACCGAAGCAGCTCAGCCATGCTTGCAAAAAGAAATTCGCGGTCATCAGAGTATGAAGCAGAGGTAGCCACCTTAAGTGCTGTCAGACATGTGAACGTTGTGAAACTATATTGTAGCATCACCAGTGATGATAGCAATCTGCTGGTCTACGAGTACCTGCCTAATGGGAGCTTGTGGGATCAGCTGCACTCTTGTCACAAGATCCAGATGGGATGGGATTTGAGGTATTCAATTGCAGTAGGAGCAGCAAAGGGATTGGAATACTTGCATCATGGTTGCGATAGAGCAGTGATCCATCGTGATGTGAAGTCCAGCAACATTTTGTTGGATGAGGACTGGAAGCCTCGAATAGCTGACTTTGGACTTGCAAAGATTTTGCAGGCTGGTGGTGGAGGGGACTGGACTCGTCAAATTGCTGGCACTTACGGATACATTGCTCCTGGTAAAGTCTGACGTTCTGGTCCTTTAATGTTTGTTGCCCTCTACATTCTCATTCTTTCAGGATTTGAGCAGCTAATCTAAATTTGTCAAGCTACAGATAAATTTTTAAGTATTAACATTCATCTCATAGTCTCTCAATTAAGATTCTTCATATCTGCGTATGTATAAGTTTCTGAAATGTAGTTTCATGTGCCTTTTCGTTCCTGATGTTGCAGTTTATTGATCAATGGCTGTCTTTGTGCTTTTGTTTTCAGAGTATGCGTACACTTACAAGGTAAACGAGAAAAGTGATGTGTATAGCTTCGGTGTAGTCCTGATGGAATTGGTCTCAGGTAAGAGACCGATTGAACCTGTTTTTGGAGAAGCAAAGGACATAGTTAATTGGCTTCGCTGCAAGATCAAGAGCAAAGAAAGTTTGCTTGATGTAGTGGATTCAAACATCTCAAAGGCCCAAAAGGAGGACGCCATCAAGGTTTTAAAAATAGCCATCCACTGCACAGGAGAGATCCCATCAGTAAGGCCCTCCATGAGAATGGTAGTCCAAATGCTAGAGGAAGCTGGTCCAAGTCAACTTACCGACATAATTATCGATAAAAGCACTGTAAACCAGAAATCCAAGAATAGCAGCTAATTCACCTGTGGTTAGAGAAATAGAGAACTAGTAGTTTTGAGGGATCGTATCTCCTCACAAACATGAAAAAGTGGAAGAGGTGTTGATGCATTAGACTTAAGTTCAGGAGCTGTAACATTAAGTCTTGCTTTTGGTTGCAGCATTTTATAGAGACTGGTTTTGAAGGCATAGCCTCTCTGTGGATTATAGATGTTTGGAATTCAGAATGTAATAGATAAAATGCAAACTTACTTGATGAATAATATCTTGTTTGTCAATTTAAACTACCATATAAATGTTTTAATAAATTTATAGATAACAGTTGTAGTTAATTCCATACGTTTCAGATTATTTCGTGTCTTGAATTTAAATTTTATATCATAAATTAAGTGTTATAGAATGAAAGTATCACTAATAAAATTATAAATTTTGTATTGTTTTGGGATAAAAATAAAATAAAAGCGCAATCAGAAATAATACTCATTTAATGAGAATATTTGCTTTCACTATATGTGATTTAAGTATGCCCTGATAATGCATTTTTAGCACAACAAATCATACTTAGTCAAGCAATATCTTGAATAGGAAAAGCCACTTGTCGGTTCAGTCTCTGATTTTCTTCATAGAATGAACAGGCATACACACGTTCTCAGCTTGAATCTTAGCCCTGTTACACCTGAAAATGACTGCCAATAGCAAGCTAATCTAATGCACAGCAAGTAAAGATTAGAACTTTGTACTTGCTTCCTTGGGCCTAGTTAGAATTTTATAAGAATTAATATGTTCAATCAAGAACAAGCATCAGAAAGATACAAGGTATGCAAGGATTTGTAGAAAGACACAAGGTATGCAAGGACGTAGTAGACGCAAACTGAACGGACTTAGAATTTGGATTCTGATAAAATAGATAAGCTTTCAATCAAAGCATGAGCAGCGACCAATAGCAAATGGGTTTAGTAGGCCTTACCATTTCACGTTCAGTTTTCAGTGTCACTCGTCCTTCTCTCTCCCTCGTGTACTCTTCAAACGTCAAACCTATTTTGCCTTTACATCTCTCCTCTTCCTTTCTCTCGCCTCCTCCCTACACTAGTTAACTCTCTCTCTCTCTCTAGTTATTCATAGATACACTCTATGTTGAAGCAATTGATGATGTGAATTCTAAACGATTGGAGCTTTATGTGAAAAATTACGACTTTATGATGCTTACATACATGGGTTGTAACTAGATTGTCTATTCACTGTTTGGTTGTTGCAGGCAGAAGGAACTTAGTGCTGCGAGTCGGAAATCTCGATTATAAGTACGAGAACGAGTTGATGGAACCAGGCAAAGAGTTGCTTGAATCAAATCGGAACCTTTATCCTCTGATTGAACCGTATGATACTGGTTTTTTGGGGGTTTCGGATATTCATGCCATATACTACGAGCAGTCTGGAAATCCCAGTGGGCATGTGAGTTGCAATGGTTGAAGTTTTTATTTTGAATTGAAATGATTTGACTTGATACCGTAAACCTGTAAAGTTAGGATGCCAGTGGTGGGGCTGTTAGGGTGGTGGGGTTGTTAACATGTGAACCTTGAATTGCTACTTTGATACTCTTATTTGTAACACATGACTGTCGTCTTGATGCAAGAATTAAGTGGAGGGCCTTTAATTTTTGACCACCAAACAGAATTTGTGTACTAATTAGATTCCTGATGATATCCTTGAACCTTGAATTGCTAATTTGATAATCTTATTTGTACCACATGACTGTAGTCTTGATGCAAGAATTAAGTGGAGCTTTAAGCTTTGACCACCAAACAAAATATGTGTACTAATTAGATTCCTGATGATATCCTTCGTAGTTTCCTTAAGTGTTAAATCGATTCTAGAGCTAATTGCAAGTGGTAAAATCTGTTTAGAGTTGTAGATTGAAGGGCATTTCCACTTTTATTTTTAACGGATGCCCCCTGAATCTGCCATCACTTCTGATGCTGATGAAATGAGTTTGACTCAATTCTTTTACATATCTTCTCTTGAAAAACATGTGGTTCCTGACCGTGTTCATATTCTTTGATGTCTGTGATGTTGTTGGAGACTTCACTAGAAGTTACCTTGTTAGATTAAATACCATGTGGCATATGGTATCCGCACATGAATAAGTGTCTTGGAATGGCTGAATCTGGATTTTCATAAGATAATTTCTGATGAGACTGATGTCCTGGTACTTGTAGAAGGTGATTTGTGAATGATGAATTTCCGGCAGTTGTTTGATTGTGCTTAATATCTCTACCTCTGTCCGCGGATCCTTCTTTCTGATGATGCATCTTTCAGTCATATACTCTATGTTCTTGTATCTATTCAATTGTTGTGTCCTGTACAATAGTAATAGCCGAATGGCAAATTAATAAGTGACATCTTTTCTGTGCTGTGTAATGAATATGATCCTCTGCAGCCAGTAGTCTTTCTCCATGGAGGCCCAGGGGGCGGAACAACGCCTAGTAATCGAAGGTTTTTTGATCCTGACTTTTACAGAATCATTCTATTTGATCAGGTTACTATGGCCATCCAGCTATTCCTTATGAGGATGTAATCATCATTTTTATTGATCCTACTTAACCTTGCTGTTTTGTGGGCTTTCCTAGCGAGGTGCAGGAAAGAGTACACCTCATGCTTGCTTGGAGGAAAACACCACATGGGACCTGATCAATGACATTGAAAAACTAAGAGAACACTTGGGAATTCCAGAATGGCAGGTCAAATTTCTCTATGATTCTTGAACTGTAAATAAAAGATGATAGCTCCTGCGGTGCTGGAAGTCTTTACAGGCATTCAGCTTGGATGCATTTGGAATGTTAATCTTATTTTATGCGTTTTTTTTCTGCATTTTGCAGGTATTTGGTGGGTCATGGGGAAGTACATTGGCACTTGTATACAGCCAATCTCATCCTGAAAAGGTATCCGGTTCTTCAGTTGTTGTTTCTTTGTTTGAAGTTCAATTGATTCATTAATAACATCATATATGGGTGCTATTCATTTGATCTCCTGTAAGGTCACTGGTTTGGTCCTCAGAGGGATCTTTTTATTGCGGAAGAAAGAGATTGATTGGTTTTATGAGGGTGGTGCTGCTGCTATATTCCCCGATGGTATGCTGGATACTGTTGCTTAGACGATCTAGTGGATAATGAAAAACATATGTTAATACCTAACTATTGCATTGTTGACTATGTGTTGCAATTAATACGAATCACTAGTGGCAGGTAGATGTCAAGTTTTGGATATTTCATTTAGCAAATATGTTTAAGTAAATACTTTCAGTACGTGAAAAAAAACTTCGGCACAATATTCGTGAGTTCATGCAGTATTCCATCTTGTCATTTTTTCAGTCAGAAGATTTTGCATATTACCACCTAAGGTGTACTGGTTTGTATTTATACCTGCAATCCTACCATGCCGTGCTCCCTTTTAGTACGATGAATGGAATGTATTTTAATTATTTTAACAATAAGCTATAAGCACTTTGAGGTAGAAATTTTTTCTTCTTAACTCATTCGACTTGATAGCTTCATATTGCAAATACCCTATCAAACTATTTTATTTCTTGATTCATTTTTTGTATGACAGCTTGGGAGCCATTTAGAGATCTCATCCCTGAAGCTGAAAGAGATTGTTTCATTGAAGCTTACAGGAAGAGACTGAACTCTGACAATATGGAAACACAAGTAAGGGTTAGATGCTTCTTTTTAAGTTGTGTTGATTGCAGCATTTTTGTACTTTGTATCTGATTTAGATCTTAAATATTTCCAAACTTGCTGAACCACATTCTTGTTGCTTCAAGTTGTAATTAAAGTGAGACCTTACAGAGAGCATTATATTTTCTTAGTATGAAGCAGCAAGAGCATGGACCAAATGGGAAATGATGACTGCTCATCTTCTTCCAAATGAAGAGAACATCAAAAGAGGGGATGATGATAATTTCTCACTGGTAAGGCAATTCAGTGCCTCCTGTTATGGGCTTTAGATTGTTCACATTGAAAGAGAACCTTGATGTATTTCTCTTTGAATAACCTTATGAAAAGAAGACAAGCATCTGTGCCTTTATAATTTTAGAGGGTTGGGTACCATGCTAACCTTCTGAATGCAAGGGTGCAAATAGAAATGGATCAGTCTTGCCTACTATTTCCTGTAGCTTGCATTTTACCGTTAGAACGAACTGAAAAGAACAATGAAGAGAGTGGTAATAGAAAATTGTTACGTAAATGTGGACAATATAATTCATAAGTTACAGTCTATGTACCATTTTCAGTTCTTGTTTTGCTTATATTTGGCAAATACTTTTACCTGAATTATGCTCATTGTCAGCCCCTATGACAGTTTAACGATAATAGGATATCATAATTCATTTCTCACTGCTTCGTTGTGGATATGAATGATTTAAACTCCAATTATGAGCATGTTGCTTTTCTCCCATTCAGGCTTTTGCGAGGATTGAAAATCATTACTTCGCGAACAAGGGATTTTTCCCTTCAGATTCATTCCTTTTAGATAATGTTGATAAGATAAGGCATATCAACACCACAATTGTACAGGTATATGTTGTTTATCAACATGTTGGCATTCTGCTCGTTTAACTCCTATTCAAGTGACATTGTAAGACACAGGCATTAGTTGTTTTCCTGAGCTAAAAAATAGTCAATGGACAGTCAAGTCGCCTACTTTTATCAAAATGTTGTTCATTTCATGTGCTGCATGGTTGCCCTTTTACCAGCCCATCTTTATTTTTCTCTTGGTTGTGGTGTATAATGCATGTAATCATTATTTTCCAGTTTCATGCATTGCTTACAAATATTCATCCATTCACCTTTTTTCATCAAATTTTGCAATTTCACCACATTGTTTATGTATCAGCTAAATCTTTTGACATGTAGTATGTACTGCTATGAATATTGGCATTCGATTAACCAGTTTTTTCTATGGCAAGAGGTTCTGGTTGAAGATTCATTGGTACATAATTTTTCCTGACATCTGAATGGTATTTCAGGGAAGATATGATATTTGCTGTCCAATGATGTCTGCTTGGGATCTCCATAAATTATGGCCAGAGGCTGAATTAAAGGTAAGAGTAACTTATTTAAGCCGTTACTACTGCTTCGGTGGTAAGGGCAATCCCCTAATGTGAGAATTTATCAAAAAGAGTTTGGAGATGAGTTTAAACTCACAAGATTGTCTCCATGTGCAGATGTCAAATTTTATTTTATGATATATTATTTGCCTGTGTACGCATATTTCTGCTACGTTGTTTCTCTTGGTTATTCTGTTTATATGGTAAAATTGATAAGCAGTCACCATAATATATGGACACTGAAGTGAAATATAGTGAAGTCATTGAAAACTTGAAATTTTGGAAGAAGACACCACCATAAATTGTTATATTCTATGGATGTGTCTGATTTGTATTTGTTTATGTGAGTTTCGTGGTTTGCAATTATTGACTACAGGAGTATACATTGTGCATTTTCCTTACATTTTTTTTTATCTTAGTTGCACAATTTACCAAAAAGAGTGATCTTTGGGCAGGTTGTGGCAGATGCAGGACATTCTGCTAATGAACCAGGAATAGCTGCAGAACTTGTGGCTGCAAATGAAAAGCTGAAAAGCATTATCAAAAACATATCCTGAAAGGATAAGAGGCATCTAGCTGTGAGATTTAGAATCAATCCCAAAAATGGAACACTGAATAATTTGTTCTGCCTTCCATACTGAATTTGCTTGTAAGCTTCTGAATGGTAGATGAAGAACAGATGAACGGGAAATGTTGAACCAGCTGCCTGCTTTATTATTATTATTTTAAATCTCTTCTAGTGATGAATGGAAAACTGAGTTGGTTGGTCAAGCGTACTCTTGCATCATATGCCTACAAACCAATGAGGTAATATTGTTGGGGCTACCCAGAAACAGCCAGATAGGGTGTGTTCTTCATCTAACTGTTCCGCTGTTTCTCAGTTTTATTTCTCCATATCATAAGTGGCAAGGAATCAATCCCAAATTAAAATGACTTTGATAAAGTGAATTTGGAAAAGTTCAAAACCAAACCATGATAAAGCTACATTTGGAAACCACCAGCCACAATTTAAGGTATATTTTACAAATCTTCACCTGAGTAATTTTATCTTCTTCAAATGTGCCATCAAGGTGTGCTCTACCATGATCAATATCAACTTATGAACTTTCCATAATTACAGCGAAAACAAATTTACAATATTATTGTAAAACATGATTTACCATTAACTCTTATTTTGATATGAAAAATTCATTTTTATTTGATTCAAAAACTTGGTTTACTAACATGTGTAGTCATTACAAATTGAACTTCAGAATGGCAATGGGCCGCCACGACCAAGGCCACGGGCCGGCTCGTTCTCATAGTTTTTTTTTTTTAATTTAACAAAATGATATCATTTTGTGCATTTCTCAGGTCACAGGCAGGGCCGGGACAATCCCGATCCAAGTGAGACGCATGGTCTGGTTGGGCTAACTAGTTGCGGCCTGTGACCTAGCAATTCGGGCCAAAGTCAAGTCTGACCATATTTTTCATCCCTAATTGAACTACTCTAAACAACTCTTGAGGCTTGTTTCACTTTAACCTCTCATTTTATAAGAAATATATTTTCATATTCATTTGATATCTTCAAAATTTTTATTGTATTGCTTACTAAATGATATAATTCATTATATACTTCTTTATTGTGTATGAAATATATATATATACACGTAGTATAATTTTGGAGAGCTTTAAGAAGAATGAGTGTTTCTTTGAAAGTCTTTGGGTGAAAACAGTCTAGGACATAGGCATTGCCCAAGGTATGTTTAATTTTGGAAATCAAAGAGAAGACGTGGGCTAGAGATATGGGTTTCTTGATGTGGTGGAGGTATTTATGTGAAAAACACAATCTGAGATACAATATATCACAAATTGAAATTGTATTCAACTGCATGGCGAAGTAGTAGGATCCATGATTTGAGGACATAGGCATGTCAAAGACAATGTCATGTTCTAAACAGAGAGAGGGAGATACACAACTTGAGATATGATTGTGACTCATTGTTTTTGCAGCATATAAAAATGCATGTTTTTGGTGGTGTTCAAACCCTTGAATAATTCCAGGAGTTATTAGAATCATAGTTAAGTTAGATTAAGTTTGGTAAAGAGCTACTTAAGTAGAATTAAGTTAACTAGAACTTACAATTAACTATACTTGTGTAAACCTATTCTATATATAGAAGAAAACTATAATCTCCAAGTGAGTTTTTGATTAATCAACAATGGATCGATTGCTTTTGACTCCTGAAGATGAAGGCATATTTAACTTGTTGAACTTTGTTAAAAACTTTTTTTTGTTCTTATTGTTCTTGTCTGTTTCTTGTTTCATACAAATCTATTCTTGATGCATGAATCTTATTTCTTTACAAGTGGTATCAGAGCATAGTTGAGACAACAATACCTTTAGTTGTAAGATTTGAAATGGGAAATGAAAAACCCGAAGGGGTGTAGTAGTTTCGCAAATTCTTCGATTTGACCGCAGTTACTTGTAAGGTTTTGCCGCTGTTACTTGTAACTGTATCTGTCGGTTACTAGATATAAAGTAACTGTATCAGCAACTGTTTATTTTTCTATACCAAACGAAAACAGAAAAATAAATACGAAATTAAACAGATCAACATCGAGATTTGTTAATGCAATTCGACATATTTTGCCTAGGTCTGCGGGGCCTTCACCCAGCTTAATAACTTTCACCGAAGTACAATAGATTTATCCAAGGCTTTACTGAGTCGACACCACTCAACCCTTGGCACTATCTCTCAACCTCACTTCCCGTGAAAGGTTTTCATACCCAATAACACAACCGACTCGTGTCAACCTTAATAGGGGATTTTCTCAACAGTATTTGATAATAAAGATACGAAATAAACAACTCAAGTGATTAAACAATAACCAACATAAACAAAGATAACATTTGAGATAAAAAGCAGCTCTCCTAAATATGCCGCTTCATCAACGAAAGAACGGGAAGTTTTCCATCGAAAGATCTGCTGTGAAGCTTCAATATCTTCACAGAATTCTTGTTGAAAAATTTTACACTTCAGAGAATGAAGCAAACATGTTGGCAAAGTTGGTTATTATGTAGAAATTCAAGCATTAGTTGGACTTAGTTAATGTAACATCTCATGTGCTATATATATAAGAGACTTCTTTTTTTTTCCCCCATTTTCTCATAATTTTATTTTAACCCCTCCCAAAAATTACTATTCACGTTTCCCTCTCTCTAACCATTCTTCACCACCGGTGACTCAAACCTGTTAGTGTTTTATACCAATCTCTTCTTTTCGACGAGCCCGTCATAACTATACCCATTTCAGCCACCATCGTTGTCGGAATCGTTGCACAAATTGAGGAGAAAAACTGAAGAAAAATGCCAATTGTTGATCTGTCGCTTCCGATGGTTGTTGCTGGTCACCACCACCATCATTTGACTTGTATCAATGTTAGGAACAAAAACCCCATGGTCTCGTCACCATCCGCCGCTTGGATCACCGTCTACTAACAGAAAAAGATGTTAGGGTTTTGGTTTGTTTTTCTTCAATTCGTTTAAATATGTTGATAATCTGAGTATGTTGCTTTGGAGAAAGTTGTTCTACTCATCAAGACCTTTCATTTAGTATAAAATAGTTTAATTCTGAGACTGATATTTTTTGGTGACCAGGGGAATATTTCGCTGACTAGAGGAATATTCTAGTCGCCGGATGTACTGTTTCAGTGACTATTTTGGCCATTTTTTGATTTTTAAAAAAATTCTAAAAATTACACTGATCATTTTTCTCTAAATAACCATAATGATATTTTCAATGGTTTGCGAATTAAAAATCATGAAACGTTTAGGCGAGAATATGAGAAATTTCTGAATTTCATAAATGGACTGCTTAGGTAATTCGGATGATACTTAAATTGTTATTCGACTCCAATAACTCCTAATTAGCACTGATTGAGATATTTTCTTTCGATTTACTAGGTATAGCAGGAGTGGGACCCCATTGGAAGGTTCGGACGAACGAGTTCAATTACCAGGTAAGTTCATACCGACTTATTGTTACCGTAGTTATACCAGCAAATGAATACTATTCAATGTTGGTATAGATAACAACATGTAGCAACGTATAACTACATTCATATACATGTGTGTATATACAGTAATGTGTACCTGCTTTAGTATAATCATTTATATCGAATTAACTGAGTGGATATATTGGGTTAGGTATTGCATACATGCATTGGTCATTGCATAACTAAATGTTTACTTGATAAATTGCATGCTTAATAATTTGATATACATTGCTATGTTCAATTGTAAGGAGGAAAAGATCTATAGGATGTGCCACGAGATGGGTATGCATCAGGACCAGATATGCACTGGTTATGATTATGAGAGTTGTTTGTTATGATATTGAGATATGTTATGGGTCGATTCTAGTTTATGCTTGGCTCCGATCGGACCCTTATTTGTGATGCTTATGACTTTGGACACTTTGAGCGAGTGTTGGTCTGTTGGTGATGCTTGGCTTTCTGCAGCCCCTTTGGATTAAGAGAGCCTTATGGTTACATGAGTATAGGAGCATGGTTGTGCCGTTGGTGATGCATAGCTCTCCACAGCCATTCGAGGTTTAGAGTTGTGAGGGTTTACCCTTAGAGATTAGGGTCCTACAGATATTCCTCCCCCCCCCCTCGCCAATTTATTTGTGTTGTTGATGTGATTTGATGTATTTTGATATTCATGCTTGATTGTGCGCATAGCATTGGGTGTCGTAGGACAGTGTGAGCTTTGACTCCCCTCAACTTTATTTTTCAGGTTAACTACTACTAGCTTTGCAGCAATGACTCGTGATGTGTCCGCTGTGACTTACCTATGTTTGTGTATGTTCTTTCTTTATTTTCAATATCTTGTATTGTAGCGTTCGTAGCAACATGATTTCGTGAGTTGTAAAACTTCTTTCTAACGCGCACTATTGTTATTGTATTGTATGAACTTGTTGCGTTCTTGGGTTTTAAATTTATTTCGTCACTAGTGGTAGGCTTATGTGTGATCTGCGTTTCGAACTTCGGTCCCACGTGCCGATCATGGGCCCGTTTCGAGTCGTGAAAAAGTTGGTATCAAAGCCTAGGTTACATATTTACGGCCTAGGATGTTCTTTAGTTTGTCACTGCGGACACATAGGATTCCACTCCTTTTTAAAGTCACCTCTTACAAAGTACGCTCATATTGTTACTGGTGGTACTGACCATTCTCTTGCTTTCAATTTTAGCATGAATAGACGAGCTCGATTTCTTGCTCGACTTGAGTAAAAGGGTCGCAATGAAGCCTCAGCTCAGGATGAGACATCTGCCCTTGCCACTTCAGTTGGAAGGTGTGGTCGGCGTAGAATGACCCGGACACAAGAGATCCCTGTCGAGGCACCGAAGGTGTTACAAGAAGTTCCTAAGGCGTCTGCGTTTGATATGAAGGTATTCCTAGTAGGGATAGAGGCTAACAATGTTATGTTTTGAGACTCGATGATGATGATGCAACAGATGATGATGCAAGCAACTAGCTCCTTCAGTGGTAGTCTCAGAACAAGAGAGGTCAGATATGCAATTATCTATGGCATATGCAAGGTTTCATCCTATAGAGTTCGATGGAACTAAACCTCGGGAGGCTATTGATTTTCTTGATGAGGTGGAGATGCGAGGCAGGAAGCTGCATTGTTCTAATACACAGCTGGTGGGTCTGGTAGAGATATCTCTGCAAGGGATGGCTAAGGATTGGTACTGAGATCATATCCTTCCACACTTGGGTACAATAACTTAGTCGCAGTTTAGAGAGAGATTTATGGACTACTTCCTCTCCTTTGCAACTCGAGAGACGCTCAGATCAAAGTTTCTGAACCTACGCCGTTGAGATAGGACAGTGGACAAGTACACCACGGACTTTATTCGCTTGAGTCATTATGCCCCAGAGATTGGTTTAGATGAGTAGAGGAAGAACAACCAGTATGTGTTAGGGCTAGGTCCTCTTTTCGTCAGCATGACTATGAGTTGTCTAGAGAAGTTCTCTACCTTAGTGGATATGGCCAAACAATTAGAGAGGATTTTGGTGGAGCAAGGTACCTTGTCTACGGGAGAGCAGAGTAGGAGGCACTCTGTAGGATCCTCTAGTTTTCAGCAACGACAACAATAACAATCAAACTTTTCGCCAACCAGAGTGGGAGTTCTCGGTATAAGGTTGTTCAAGCTCATGGCAAGGCAAGATCTGGCTGTACACATCTGGGAGGATTCAGATTCACGCCTGGTATAGGTAGTAGTAGTAGTGGGTAGAGCTCAGGATGCAGTAGTTTGGCCTCAGCTTCTTCCATTTGTCAGGAGTGTGGTAGAGTACATCAGGGTCCATGTCATATATCACCAAGAGCTTGCTACAGATGTGGCCAATATGGGCATTTGATTAGAGATTGCCTTGTGATGGGATATCAGTAGTCCTCTTCTAGTGTGACGCAACGTCCATTTCAACAGTCACAAGGGGGATAACAGTTTGGTGGCTAGCAGGGGCGAGGACTTGGAGGGAGATAGTTGGGAGGTAGATTTGGAGGCCGCAATCTGGGATAATCCTGTAGCTCTCAGCAGGTAGGCCGTGGTCAGGCTAGGGCGTTGACTCTCACCCCTCAAGATGCTTAGGCTTCCAATGCAGTGGTATCAGGTATCATTTTCGTATGTGAAATAGAAGCTATAGTTTTGATAGATTCAGGAGTGACTTATTCTTTCATGGTGCCCAATTTTGCTATGAGGTTAGAAATAGCACTGGATAGGATGGATAAATCTCTGTTAGTGTCTGCACCTCTGATTGATGTCATAGAGGTAAATTTGATCTACAAGTCATGTCCCGTGGAGATTAATGGTAGGAGATTGGTAGCGAATCTTATGGTATTGCCAGTTATGGAATTTGATGTAATATTGGGAATGGATTGTTTATCCCATCATTATGCTACCTTGGATTGTAGAAAGAAGGAAGTGATGTTTAAGATGCCAAGGGACGTAGAGTTTATCTTTAAGGGGGATAGAAAAACTACCCCTCCAATATAGTTTTAGTAGTAGTGGCCAACAAGATGCTCAGACAAGGGTGTCAAGGATTTTTGACCTTAGTCAGGGATTTAGCTGTAGAGGGCATCAGTCTCTAAAGCGTTCTGGTAGTTCAGAAGTTTTCAGATGTGTTTTCTGAGGAGTTATCAGGGTTACCCTCGGAGCGAGAAATTGAATTTTGTATTGACGTAATACCTGGTACGGTTCTGATTTCTATACCACCATATAAAATGACACATGTAGAATTAAAGGAATTAAAGAAGCAGTTACAAGATCTATTAGATAAGGGTTTCATCAGACCTAGCTCTTCTCTATGGGGTGCACCAATACTGTTTGTGAAGAAAAAGGATGGTTCTCTCCGATTGTGTATTGATAATTGATAGTTAAATAAGGTGACTATCCGCAACAAGTATCCATTACCTCAAATTGAAGATTTGTTTGACCAACTTCAAGGTGCTAAGTACTTTTCTAAAATTAATCTAAGATCAGGATACCATCAGCTAAGGATCAAAGGGGATGATGTATCTAAGACTGCCTTCAGGACAGATACGACCATTATAAGTTTTTAGTCATGTCTTTTGGCCTTACAAATGCTTCAGTAGCTTTCATGGATTTGATGAATAAAGTATTCAAGCTATTCTTGGATAGGTTTGTGATTGTTTTTATTGATGACATTTTGGTGTATTCGTAGATAGATAATAAGTATGTCAAACAATTAAGATTGGTATTGCATACACTACGAGAACATCAACTGTATGCCAAGTTCTCAAAATGTGAATTTTGGCTTGAGAGTGTTGCATTCTTAGGATACGTGGTATCTCAAGGCAGAATACAAGTGGACCCAAGGAAGGTAGAAGCTGTGATGAATTGGGAACAACCCAGGATCATGAGAGGTGCGGAGTTTTCTTAGGTTAGCAGGTTACTATCGAAGATTTGTTCAAAATTTTTCTAAGATAGCAGTCCTGTTGACCCGATTGACGTAAAAGAATGTCCAATTTATTTGGTCCGATGCTTACGAGGAGAGTTTTCAAAAACTGAAGGAGTGTTTAACTTCAGCTCCAATATTAGCTTTAATAACAAAAGGTAGAGGATTTCAATTGTACTGTGACGCTTCGAGAGTTAGTCTTGGATGTGTATTGGTGTAAAATGGTAGGGTGATTGCTTATGCTTCCAAGTAGCTGAAGAAACACGAACAAAATTATCTTACGCATGATTTAGAGATGGCAGCAGTAATCTTTGCTTTAAAGATTTGGTGACATTAGCTATATGGTGAGACATGTGAGATTTTTACGGATCACAAGAGTCTAAAGTATTTATTTCAGCAGAAGGATCTAAATCTGAGGCAAAGAAGGTGGATGTAATTACTAAAAGATTACAACTGTACGATCTAATGTCATCTAGGGAAGGCAAATGTCGAGGAAGATGCTTTAAGTAGGAAATCCTCAGGTAGTTTGACACATATCGTAATAGAGAGGAGAGCTTTGACCAAGGAGTTGCATGATTTGATGAATCAAGGTACTCAGTTCCAGATTTCAGATGTAGGAATATTACTGGCCAACATCAGGGTAGTCAGTATTATTGGACAGGATTAGGATTGCCCAAGGTCAAGATCTTAAATTTCAACAACTTATTTATAATGTTTAGGAAGGACGACGTGCAGATTTTCAAATCGATAAAGAAGGCATCCTCAGAATGAATGGGAGGCTGTGTGTTCCAGGTACAAAAAACTTGAAAGAGGAGATTATAGAAGAAGCACACTATGCTGCATACAATGTGCATCCAAGTTCCACCAAAATGTACTATAATATTAGAGATATGTATTGATTGGGCGGTATGAAGAAAGACATGGCTGAATATGTTTCTAAATGCTTGACATGTCAATAAGTAGAAGCTGAGCATCGGAAGCCCTCAGGTAAGCTACAACCACTGCCAATTCCTGAATGGAAATGGGAGAGGATCACGATGGATTTCGGGGTTGGCCTACCTTATACAAGAACTCGCTGGGATTCAATCTAGGTGATTGTAGATAATTGACAAAATTAGCACATTTTCTACCCATGAAGACTACTTATTCAGTGTCTAAGCTTGCTCAAGTTTATATTGATCTGATAGTGCGCCTCCATGGAGTACCTGTATCGATAGTTTCAGATCGGGGATCGTAGTTCACATCTTGGTTTTGGAAAAAATTACAGGAGGCGTTGGACACTAGAATGGATTTTAGTACAACATTTCATCCTCAGATTGATGGACAGTTTGAAAGGACAATTTAGGCTTTACAGGATATGGTGAGGATGTGTGTGATAGATTTTAGCGGTACTTGGGATTGGGACTTGCCTTTGATTAAGTTCGCTTACAATAATAGCTACCACGATAGTATTGGGATGGCACCATACGAGGCATTCTATGGACGAAAATGCAGGTCATCGATTTGTTGGGAGGAGGTAGGCGAGAGGTAGTTGGAGGAACCAGAATTAATCAAGATCACGTTAGACAAGATCCAATTGATCAAGCAAGGCTAGAGACGATTGTCAGTAGACAGAAGAGTTATGCTGATCCGAAGCATAAGGAAGTGGAGTTTCAAGTCAGAGATTTCGTATTCCTTAAAGTATCTCCAATGAAAGGTGTGATGAGGTTTGGAAAGAGAGGAAAATTGTCTCCAAGGTATATTGGACCTTACGAGGTAGATGAAAGGGTTGGAAATGTGGCATACCGGTTACCATTACCTTCGGATGTGGCCCAAGTCCATCTAGTATTCCATATTTATATGCTTCGCAAGTAAATTCCCAACCGTACTCCAACTGTAGAGCGTAGAAGTAAACAAGAATTTAACCTACGAAGAGGAGCTACTGTCTATCATAGATTCGCAAGTGCGTCAGCTTCGATCAAAACAAATTCCCATGGTTAAGGTGATGTGGAGGAATAGTCGCATTGAAGAAGCTACTTGAGAGATAGAGCGAGAGATGAGAGAATTGTATTAATACTTGTTTCCCTAATAAACCTTATTATAAAATTCGAGGACAAATTTTTTTATATGGGGGAGAGAATGTAACATCTTGTGTACTATATATATAAGAGACTTCTTCTTTTTCCCATTTTCTCATAATTTCATTTTAACCCCTCCCAAAAGTTACTATTCATGATTCCCTCTTTCTAACCATTCTTCACTATCGGTGACTCAAATTGGTTAATGTTATATACACCAATATCTTCCTCTCGACGAGCTCGTCATAACCATACCTATTTCAGCCACCATTGTCGCCGAAATTGTTGCAAAAATTGAGGAGAAAAATCAACAAAAAATATCAATCGTCGATCTGTCGCTTCCGATGGTTTTTGTCGACCACCACCACAATCTTTGGACTCGTCTCAATGTCAGGATCAAAAGCCTCATGGTCTCGTTGCCAGCTGCAACCTGGATCGCCGCCGATTGATGGAAAAAGAGGTTAGGGTATCTATTTGTTTTTCTTCAATTCGTTTAAATCTTTTGAGAATCTAAGTATGTTGCTTTGGAGAAAGTTGTTCTATTCATCAAGAGCTTTCATTTGGTATAAAAATTGTTGAATTTTGAGACTAAAGATTTTTTCAATGATCAGAGGGAATATTTTGGTGATCAGAGCAATATTTCGGTCGCCGGAGGTACTATTCCAGCGACCATTTTTGGTCACTTTTGTGAAAAAATTTCTAAAAATTATGCTGATCCTTTTTCTCTGAATAACCATAGTGAGTTTTTTAACGGTTTGTGAATTAAAAATCATGAAGTGTTTAGGCGAGAATATGAGAAATTTCTGAATTTCATAAATGGACTACTTAGGTAATTCGGATGATACCTAAATTGTTATTCGAGTCTAATAACTCCTAATTAGCACTGATTGAGATATTTTCTTTCGATTTCTTAGATATAGCAGGAGCAGGACCCCATTGGAAGGTTCAGATGGACGAGTTCGATTACCAGGTAAGTTCATACCGACTTACTTTTACCATAGTTGTGCCAGCAAATGAATATTGTTCAATGCTGGTATAAATGACAGCATGTAGCAATGCATAACTACATTCATATGCATGTGTGTGTGTGTGTGTGTGTGTGTGTATCAATCGATACTTATATATTTATATAGCGAACGTGTATATACCATAATGTGTACCCGCTTTAGTATAATCCTTTATATCAAATTAACTGAGTGGATACGTTGGGTTGGGTATTGCATATATGCATTGGTTATTGCATAACTAAATGTTTACTTGATAAATTGCATGCTTAATAATTTGATATGTATTGCTATGTTCGATTATGGGGAAGAAAAGATCTGTAGGACGTGTCATCTAATGGTTATGCATCAGGACCAGATACGCACTGGTTATGATTATGAGAGTTGTTTGTTATGATATTGAGATATGTTATGGGCCGATCATGGTTGATGTTTGGCTCCCGATTGGACCCTTATTTGTGATGCTTATGACTTTGGACACTTTGAGCAAGGGTTGTTCTGTTGGTTATACTTGGCTCCCCGCAGCCCCTTTGGATTAAGAGAGCCTTACGGCTACATGAGTATAGGAGCATGGCTGGGCTGTTGGTGATGCATAGCTCCCCGTAGCCATTCGAGGTTTAGAGTTGTGAGGGCTTATCCTTGGAGATTAGGGTCCTACAGATATTTTCCCCCACAATTTATTTGTGTTGTTGATGTGATTGGATGTATTTTGATATTCATGTATGACTGTGTGCATAACATTGGGTATCGTAGGACGAAGTAAGCTTACTCAGTTAGGTTTGACTCCCCTCAACTTTATTTTTCAAGTCAGTTACCACCAGCTTCGCAGCAATGACTCCCATGATGTGTCCGCTGCTACTTACCTACGTTTCTGTATGTTCTTTCTTTATTTTCATTATCTTGTATTGTGGCGTCCTTAGTGACATGATTTTATAAGTTGTAAAACTGGCGTGCACTATTGTTATTGTATTGTGTGAACTTGTTGCGTTCTTGAGTTTTGAATTTATTTTGTCGTTAGTGATAGGCTTACGTGAGATCTGGGATTTCGAACCTCGGTCTCACGTGCCTGTCACGCGCCCGTTTCGGGTCGTGACAGTTAATGCCTTAGGGAGTCTTACTACATAAACCTTATTTCCCAAAATTTCTTCCTTTATCAATACCTTCTCACATCTTTGTAGAGATAAACATATAATAGCTTTACCTTACTTTCGTTCTAGTTTTTTTAACTGTTATCATAGGAGTACATTCCTATCGTATATTGCGTTATTTTCATTTTTCCTTGTCTATCTTTAAATATTTTCCTTTTCACGTTTTGTAGGGTGATAAAATTGTTTGCATATGTAAAGATTTATGGTATCTTTACATACAGTAGTTGTATCTAAACTACCCTAAGATTCTAAAAGTGAAGTAAGAGGTAGAAGTGACTTATGTTCTTCTTAACATTAAAATCAATTTGCTGTAATTGATCCTTGAGACCGTTAAACATGCTATAGTGTTCTTAGATTTTCATTTTCTTGTCTATTTAATCAATGGTTAAAAAACTCAATCAATTCAACCAGTTTAATCGTAAAAATTTTAAACCCTTTCATTTTCTAATTCAATTTTTAACTTTTCGGTTCAATTTACTTTAATAATCTTTGTTGTTGAAAACCGATCAATTTTTGTAAATAAATAAGTTCTTATAAACTAAAATAAAATAATTAGTTTTCATTTAATATTATCTCTTTTCAATTAAACTTCAAATTCTTCGATAAGTATAAAGATAATCTCTTTCAATTATATTTTAAATTCTTTAATTCTATTTAATCTTTAATTGATTTTGTGACGACTTAATTTTGATTAAACCTTAAACCTTTTATCTTATATGTTTATTTTAAACCTTAAACCTTTTGTCTTATATGTTTAACTTAATTATAACTCTGATGTAATTTTTTGTTAGATAAATAGTTTCCAATTTTTTTCCAAATTTTTGTTGGTGAATCTTCAATGATAATACTATGTCTCTCAGCCTTCACTTCCGTTGAATTTTTTCGTAAACCATTGATGTTGCTAACCGAAGTTTAATACCAATTATTATCAAATTGAATGTAGAAAATAAATATTGGAAACATCAGACTAAAATTACCATCATAAATAGATTAAGAAAAAGGGGATTATGACAAAGGTACAATACACACTAAGAATTTAATATGATTCAATAAAACTGATTTTTATGGAGAGGTATTACATTTTTTTGAGATTAATAAATAATACAAATATAATCCCTTAATATGCATTCTCAATATCATTTGATTTTCAAATTTAATAAACAACTATTTTTATTTTTTTCGTATGAGTTATTTGAAAACAACCTCTCTATTAGTTGTAAATAATGAATTATATACACCCATGAGGGGTGTTAAAGTCATTGTCCCTTACATAACTACCAAAGGTAGTTAAAGGTGTAGCATTTAAAAACACAACAGACACAACGGATGGAATCAAATCTGTGAAAACGAAAACTTGTCAAAGAAGTAGAAAAACTTCTGGAAAAAGAAGAGAAGGCAGTAACAGTTCTTTAACCGGTGGAATTATAACGAATCATCAAGTATGTATTTTTCGTTTTCTATGCATATACAATCGATCCTAGATGTCGCATAATCTTTGTGATTATGTTTGGTGATCTGTTCATTTCTATCTAACATTGGTATCAGAGCATATGGTTTTGCATGATTTGTTATATGTTCTACCGTAAAATTGTATTTTATGTTCCATTAGTGTTTTCTGTCTTTGTCATGGCATGATATTTTTTTTCTTCTCTCGTTTTTCTTCGTTTCACTGCTACATCATAATTACAGAAAGGAATAAAGAACGAAACATGGATGTTTCATGTTTATGAGAAAGCACCGAAAGATATTGCGTTTCTGATTGTGGGTTTGTTCTGTATTTGGTTGAAAGCAACACATAAAATCACTATTAATTGTGTTGTTTTTTCGGTGTTAATCAAAGAACAAATCACTGTCTTGATGAGTTTGCGATGTTTTTGAAGTTATGGGTGTTTGTTGTGTTGTATTTATGCCCTTAATCATGTTTGAATTAGTATCCATATGGAGAAGAGAATAACAAAAAAAAACAAACAAAGAACCAGAAACCAGGGTGCGTCTGAGGAAGAAGACGCACCCAAACATCTAAAACGGCGCAGCATCAGTGCACGTGCCAGACGGGCTTTCAAGCCCATATGTGTTTCTGGGTTTTTATTTTTTTATACTTTTGGGCCATTAAAGATAATATGGAGTTAATAAAACATTTATGGCCCAATTATAATAGTTTTGTTTTTAAATTCATAATTGATTTATACGTTATATATATTTTAGAAAGTTGTGCCATATTATATATATATATATATATTGATACTTTGAATATTAGAAATAAGTTTCTAATTAATTAGAAATTGTTTTAATATATATAAACAGTACTAACTAATTTATTTAGTTAAAATAATCTTAGAAATAAACTATTTTGTTGGTTTATTTCTACTTGAATAAATACTAATTTGTTTAGTTAACATGAAATAGGGTTTTGTTTTAGAAATTAGTTTCTAATTAAACCAAGATAATTGATTAGTTCAATTATAAATTAAATTAGAAATAAGTTTCTAATTGAGTAGAAATTAAAAGTTATTTTTTGATTAGTTCAATAAATTGTTGATAAACAAATATAACAAAATAATAAATTAAATTATTTCCATATATGAG
>JANKOD010000192.1:27902818-27917874 GCA_026284645.1 Erythroxylum acuminatum
AAAATAAAAATATTAAAAATAAACATTTTTTAAAACTAAAAAAAATTATATCATTTTATCCATTATAATATATTTCAATAGATTGTTCATATGAATGATGATATTCTCATAGTGTAAGAATTTTTTTTAATTTCTTAATTAAGTTTTTGGAATAGTTATTTTCTTATATTTTGATTAAAAAGTAATGAAGAAATATATATATATATATAATGAACGTGAAATTTATACCAATTAAATGTTATTTATATAACGCTTTAATATAGCTATTAATCTTAAGTTGAACTAATTAAATTTGACTCAAATTAATAATATATTATAATTAACTTAAATTATTAATCTAAGTTGAATTTAATTATTTCATTTCATATTAAAAAATTGAGTTTATACTACATATATTTTATCTTATCATTATTCAATTTTGATTATTATTATTATTTTAAATTTTATATTAGACTCGGATTTAGTTTAATTATTAGATTTGATTTATTATTAATTTTTTAGATATTAATACATTTTATTTTAACTTATTCTAATTTTTATTTCTTATTTATTATATACCGATTTCATAAGAGTTTAACACTGATTTAATCTTTAAATTTTAAAATTTTTCATTAATTCGTTCAAATTTTTAAAACATTGTTATTTCCGATGGTTTTGTAATTGAACCTGTGAACGAAAATATTCGCAACTTGGTTCAGCCCGTGAACGATAATATTCGTGTTCGATCTCAAGGATGGATCCCATCCCATGCCTGGTATCGTTGCAATCTCAGGAATTAACACATCTAGTGGTATACCTAGGAATGGATTTTAAGCATGGGAAGCTTCCTCATCATCAGAAGTAAGATACAAATAACTCGATCCCTTTACCCACCCATCCTAGTGTTATATGGTAACTGGGGTGATGCACCAACCTCTCTCCGTAATTCGACTCAATCCTCGACTTTAAGAAATCAAAACGCAGCTTCTGGTGTACCGGGCACCTCAAATTTGGTGCTATCGGGTGCTTGGAAAACTTCAGCACTGAATTTTCCATCTTTAGTATTACAAATAATCGAAGTCCTGCACCAAAACAAGGGACAGGCAATCAAAAGATTAGCTGGGGTGTAGTTACCTGCAAATTCAAATCATGGATGGGTAGCACCTGCTCTTATTCAAGGGCAAGCACCTGGGAATTCCTTTCCATGTTGGGCAACGACGACGGAGGAGAAATCGTAAGACCTTGGTTTTTTGACATGAATGAGAAACAAACTTACGGCACATGTACAGCATGAAAATTTGGCTCCTTTGGTATTGTTGCGAGCCTTTTTCCATGAAGAGATGATGACCTGGAAGCCTGGGCTTCAGGGAAAGCACCCCCTTCACTTGCCTTTGTGGTTTCCTTGGGTCTTGAACTTGCTGAGGTTTCGCTTATTGTGTCGAGTTGACCCTTTCTACTACTACTTGATACGGCACTACAACAGCAGGAAGACTACATATTAGTATTTAGAAACTCTACATTATTATGATATTTAGGATCAGAAGAACCCACTCTAGAGGGCTTGTAACATGTATGACAGAAGGTGATTTTGCCCTCTTGAAGCCATTCCCAGAACTTTTAGCCATCTTATCTGCTGTATGGAGTGGTGTAGTCACAAGTTTCTGCTGCGAAGAAATTGTATGTCTCTGCGGGGTAGTGGACAGTTTTAGTCCCCTTCTTTCTTTCGAAATTTTGAAGCTGGAATTCTGCTTTCGCTACACAAATATCAACACATAGTATAAGCTATAGTCGAATGATCACATACCCAAGCCATCTATGAGTGCTTCCAAGTGCTAATTTCCCTTTGCCTTAATCAAAAGGTAACTTACAGGTTGATCTGTACGTGTTGTATTAGGTGTCTTGTCATTGGTTTCACATGTCTGGTTGCCACATTCGCTCTGTTCACGATTCTTTACACTGGTCTATAATCAATTTCAGGAATTTATTTAGTTAACACAACAATGATACTAAAAGCTTATGATGTATCTCATTTAATAAGGGAAACTCACCTCGATTGCACTTTGATGTTTTCTTTCTGTGTTCCCTTGTGGGAACCTTGAAAATGGTGTGATTTCTTTCAGAGGCTTCTTTTTCAAGTTTGCTCCCTTTACAGCCCTTTCCTGCAAACATATTATTCATCTTCAATAAAAGTCTAACCAACATTGTAAGAACTAGCTAGCATATGCATTAAATTTACATACATCGGTTCTAAGCCTAAAAGGCCTGGGATTTGTAGGCTTAGACTTTTTATTCTTCAATTCTTGAGCATCCATGTTAGAGCTCTCTTTAGATGACTTTTTCATTGTTCTAACTACCTGTACCATTTTGAAATGTGCAAACACAAAGTCAGGAAAGGAAAGAGGATCACACTACCTTTAATAGTATAAAATGGTAGATATGAGTGAGTAGTAGTCACCTGCGTGCCTTTTGGATTCTGCCTTGAACGAACTTTCTTTCCTAAATGGCTAGCGTTAACATCGCAATGCCTAGAGAACAAAAGTCGATTGATAAGTGATGGAAGAAAAATTAATAATAAAACCTTCTGAAAGAAGAATAATAAAAAGAAAATGTACATGAACTATTTACCTGTTATCGTCAGAAACCGAATTGTTCTCCTTGTCCATGACTTCGCCATTATTCTCCTTATCATTACTGTCAATGTTTGTCTTCAAACATGACTCGGTTTTCTCTATTTGACTCTTTCCTTCGCAGATCCCATTTCCTTCACAATTTGATGATTGCAGTGAATGAGGATCATTCTCTGCTAAATCTGATTGGGACTGCAAGCCAATTCTGTTGAAGTCTGTGAAGGCTTCATCTCTGTTATCATTCATTGATACTTTTGGGGCTTCTGCAGTCATCAAAATCCCTGCGTTTGCATTTCCTTCATCACCTTGAGGATTAGAGATCACTTCTCCCAGGGAACCTTTCCTTGATTTATCCTCAATCTCCATATCACTGGAGTCATTTTCAGTCCCTTCATGAGTCAGAGGGCAACGATGTTGCGACAAGTTCTTCACTTCTTTCTTACCCTTCATACATTTAGAAGACTTGGCATCCTGGCCTTTTCCATTTTGACATCGCAGTCCATCATAAACCCTGCTTTTAACCTCTCTTCCTCTTAACTGTTTTCTTGGAACATCAGAAGGCAATGGTCTATCATACCCTAATACGTGTTTCTTTGCCGCAGTGACCTGAAGCTTCTTCATCGCTTCACATAATGTCTTCACAGGTGTTTTCAGTTCTAGAGAAGTCTTCAGCCTCTTCTTTGGTGAATGAAATACCAAAGCTTTGGCTACTACTTTATTCTTTGGTACAAGGACGGGTCCTACTTTTGGGTTCCTAACACTCCGAAATGCATCTGGATTTGGCATCCTCTTTTTATTAGCTGGAGTGGTTTGAGCTTTGGTTCTAACAGAAGATTGCTTCAACTTTGTATTGGGAGTTTTGTGATGCTTGGAATGAGGATTGACTGAAACTTTGGGATCAGCCATCCTTTTAGACATGGAAGTGATCAGGGCCAATCTCGATATTCTAGGCTTGGACAGTTTAGGAGGAACTGACTGTGGACATTTTACCTTTGTGCTACATTCATTAAAATGAAAAACGGAGTTAGTACTCAAGCAACAAAGAATGTTATGGTTATTGAAAGATCTTCATTCAACAAACCTGTCTTTTCTATATAATGCTTTTCTTAGGCGTATATTGGGACTTCTTGCAGCCATGACCTGGAGAATAAAACTAATTAAGGTTGCGTCCAAGTACAGCAGTTGAACTGCCAACATAGGATATCTAATAGAAGATAATAGGGTTGTAGCATTTTAAACAAACCCGAAGAACAAAGTTTTTGTCAATTGCTTCAGGATCCAGTTCCTCCTCGTGCTTTTGGTCACATCCTGTGAAACAATTAAAGTAACAATGAGATTTAAAAAGTTAGCTCTTGAAGAGCATTATAACCACAAGATAAAATTTCAGGACTCATAAGAGGACTATTTCAACAGATATCGACTCAAATATGCAGACATTGTCTCACTCTCAATTAGCCAAGAAATAGAATAAACTTCAAAAGATACAACAACAATAACTCAGTAAAATTCCTGACATGTAAAATCTAGAAAGGTTCAGTAATAGCCTTACCCTTAACTAGTAAAAAAGCTGATTCTGAACAATAAACTTCAGAAGATGATATAACTAAATTGATGCTTGACCTTAAAGTAAAATTTTGAAGAACTTAAAGTAAACATGAACTTGTCCTCGTTGTACCATGGAATAGAATGCCAAAAAGAAAAGGAAAATAGTTTCTTTTCTTCTTTGTCCAACAAAAAAATTCAGAAATCAAACAAATGATTTCAAGATTCAACCGACATAAACACAAAATTCCAATTTTTTTCCAAACCTCCAACATTATCATATGACCAACCCCTGAGAAGAAACTATCAAAACTTCAGATCGCAAATGAGGATATGCAACTTGGAAACTATAGGAAGGAAAAGCATGAGACAAACTCCACCATAATTTACCACAGCCTATGTTGAAAACGGCCGAGAAATCACTCACCAACTCGTAAACAGAACCAGTAGCGATCATCTCCTGGGTGCCGGGAATCGGGTGCGTTAAGATCAACGAACTTGGGCGCTTCTATGTGCTCATAGAACTCGTCTCCGTTTCGTTCCTCGCCATTGATAGTTAAAGAGTGTGGGTCCTCCATTCTCTTCATACACACACAGAAACAGAGACAGATACAGGAACAGAGAGAAGGAGCGTTGAGTGGAAGTGGGCACTTCGCTTATTGCTCGTTGGCTGGAAATGGCGAGAAGTACGAGAAGATTTAAAAGACGAAACTGTGTTCTTTACTTATTTGAAAGTAGCCGTTGGAAAAAATGTTTTGTTTTAATTCAGACAACATGGTCATACTAACGGCTTTTCTAAGGGTGTTTCCGTAAATTCCGAAAATGAAAACTAATATTGCATGTCCAATTATTCTCAATGCACTCGAAAAATCATGACAATTGAAAACTTAAAGTTAGTTTTTAGTTTCGGTGTTGTTTCTCTAAAACAAAAATAAAAGTTTATTTAGTTGTTAATATTAATACAATTTCATTTTATTATTGATAATAGTAAAATATTAAATAAAATTATAAATAAATTAATTTTATGAATTAATTATGTAACTAATTCTATTTTAATGTATCATATGATATTTACTAATAATTCATTACATTTTATTAAAGATAAATAAATAAATAATAATGTTTTTGAAAATTTTATTTATAAAATAATATTTATTTTTAAAATTAATATAAATGTTTCGAATTAAATATTTTTTAAAAAATATTTAATATATAATTTTTTGAAAGTTTGAAAATTATGTTTTTAAGATATTCTAAATTTAGGTTCTATTTATTATATAATTCTCAAAATTTTATTATAACAAAAAATAAAAATAGAAAACTAAAACTCAAATTTTATGTTGAAAATAGAAAGAAACCAAAATGAAAAATCGGAATAAAACATACTAATAAAATTTTTAATGAATTTGAGAAATATAATATAACTTTTCGTGTATTACCAAATGGTGTATGTCAATTCATATCTTCTGCAAATTCAAATGATAAAGAGGAATCAATTAGAGGAAGGTAGTAGCTTTTCATATTTCTATTTCATTGCAAAGGCGTGACTAAGCAAAGGTTAGGAGCTTTAAGAATAAAGGTTTATTCGTCATTTGAATTATATTGCTCTGCACATCTATAGAGGACGATGCTTGGTTTCTCATTAGATTGTCCTTCATTTCTCTAGATGTAGTAACTAGTGATGAACAGTCTAGAGTATTGAAATACTTAGGCAAAAGAGGTATAAGGTTCCTAATACTTACTAAGGGCCTAACATATCTAATCAAGTGGCCAAGACGATTATCCGTTAAGTAAGATATGTGAATTAAAATGTGAATTAAAAGGCATGTGGATTCTGTAAAGCCACAGATCACCCGCTTACTGATATTGTCCGCTTTGGGCCTTAACTTAGCCAAGCCCTCACGGTTTTGCTTTTCCCAAGACCTTCCCAGGAGGTTACCTATCCTAGAACTACTCTCATCCAAGCACATTTAACCTTAGAGTTTTGATGGGATCTAGTGTATTAGGCTATAAAAAACGCATCTGTAAGGGAGAGGTATCCGTACCCTTATAAGACGTTCTTCATTCCCTTTCTAACCGATGTGAGATATCGCAAATTCTTTAGTTGATTCTCTGTAACAACAATGCAAGTGAGAATACGAAGAGGTGTTAACCATCAAACCAAAGCTAACTTCCCCTTTTCATTACATATTCAATGTTTGAAGAAGGTTACACAATTTACTACATTTTAATATAGAAAAACCTTTTATAGTAAAGTGATGGTCATCAATGACCATCACTCTCCATATAAAACTAAAGAATATTGGAAAAAATGAGTTATTATTAATGTTTTTTAGAGTTATTTGATAGCCAAAATTGTAATTAATATGATTAAGGATAAATATGTCAAAGAACTTAACAAGAATTTATTAATCTCTTGCACCGAAGTTTATTTATTTCGGGTGCCTGTCATGTTTTGTTGTTATGTTCATCATTTTCTTTAAACTTGCCATTGTGAACTTCTTTATTTGATCTGTAAAACAACTTTGCAAGACCATTTTTTATTTCATTTTTTTATTATCATATGTGATATACTACTATATTTATGTTATTAACCAATAAAGCATAAAAGTCTAGTAGTAAGTAACCATTTTCACTTACCATTAATATTTCCTTTTTCTTTCTAGATCATTGTGCTTGGCCTAAGGTGAGGTTTAAGTTTTTATGTCATAATTAGCTATTATAGCTATTTACATTGTTTGCAATCATATTGGCATTTAAAATTTGAAACTTTGAGAGTTGTAGCGTCATAAGTGGTAATGTTGGTATGAGATATAAGATGAAGAGTTCTAGAGGTTTGGTGGTATTTATTAGTAAGTTGTAAATCAAAATGTGGTGTTGACATTATTTCCAACTTGGTTGTTATTTGTTTTAAGTGAAAGTTACCGAAGTGAGGAGGAAAGAAGAATCTAAAAAGGAGAACAAGGAAGAAGATCCATCATTCATGTATAATAATATCCCAATATGACACATGTCTAATTAGTGTGAAAAATTTTATGATATGTGTAGTTTTTTTTATTTGTAATATAGTGGTATGTGTTGTATAAATGGGTTATTATTACTGTTGTTTTAGAATTAATTGACATCCAAATTATAATTATGATTAAGGATAAACATGTCAAAGAAGTTATTTGTTTCTGTTGTCCGTCATGTTATGTTGTTATGTTCATATTTTCTTTAAACTTGCCATTGTGAACCTCTTTTATTTGATATGCAAAACAACTTAGCAAGTTTTTGTGTTTTATTTTTCATTGTCGTATGTGATCTACTATCGTATTTATGTTATTAACCAAGTAAGGATACAATGGTCGTAGCAAGTAATTATTTTAGTATTTCTATTTTCTTGCCTAGAGTATTGTGTTTAGCCTAAGGTGAGGTTTTAAGTTTTTATATCATAATTAGCTATTATAACTATTGGTCCAATGTCCAAATATCTACATTATTTGTAATCATTTGGATATTTGATGTTTGGAGCATTGAGAGTTGTATACACACACACACACACACATATATGAGATGTAGAGTTCTAGAGAATTTGTTGGTATTTATTAGTAATATATATATAGTATGAGATATGAGATGTAGAGTTCTAGAGGATTTGTTGGTATTTATTAGTAATTTATAAATCAAAATTTGGAATTTATTTTGAGTGAAAGTTGCTCAAGTGAGGAGGGAAGAAAAATCTAAAACAAAGAACAAGAAAGAAGATCCATTCCTCGTGTGCAAGAGCTAATGTCCTAATATGACACCTATCTAATTAGTGTGAAATGTTATATGATATGTGTAGTTATTTGTATTATAATGGTATGTGTTGTATAATTAAATAATAATTTTGATAGTATTATTATAATGCACTTGTATAGTGGAGATAAGTAATGACGTGGAGAACAAGAAGAGTTCTTTAAAAGTGAAACCTCACATAGCTGAACGGAGAATAATAAGGAAATGGGAACAAAGTTTGAAAGTTATTAAGTGATATTTTACTTGTACCAAAAGCATGTTAGGTGTCACGAGTTTGTAGTTGTTATAAGGGGATGAATAAAAGACAATAATGAAGATTGTAAGAGCATAATAGTTATATTATCAAGGTCATATCCACAAATCATGATAATTAAATATAATGAAAATAAAATCAAGTGGAATAATTAGGTCCAATTTTCCTATATGTTGTCAGTTGGATGAAGGTATTTATACCAAAACCAAGTCTCAAGATATGCATAACTATGAATTCATTCCAAGTAATTTATAAGTCAACATCAATTTGTAGGTAACCAAGCAAGAAATATTAGAAATGAATGATTATTGTGTGATTAAACAGGACATAAATACAAAGTCTATTATTGTTGTTGTGAGTGAGTATGAAAATATGATAAGCTTTTGAATTTTCTATGAAATTAACTATAATAAGAAAGGAAGTCTAAGGAATATTTTTTGGATAAATACAAGGAGCTATGCAATTTTTGTTGAATTTGGTGATTTGTTCATGTTGAATACTACTTATCTCATAAATAAATATCAAATGTCACTTTCTTCATTTGTTAATGTAAATCATCATTAATAGTCTATATTGCCTGGTTATGCTATATTAATATGAGATGACTAATAGTTTTTATTGGCTTTTTTTTAATAATTGGTTGAGATGTATGAATAGAAAGTTACTTGATACTATAATTACATATGAAAGGAAGAGTATCTATAATAATATTTAGCTAGTATTCCCTATTGTAAGATATAAACTATGTTTTTAGCATATATTTAAGAAATTACTAGAGAACTTTGGTACTAATAAGAGTTACAAAAAGTTAAAAGATATATTTATGGATGTTATCTATGATGCCACCAACAATAAATTATAATTCATGACAAAATGGAATAAAAATAATGTGGAGTTTCAGTTGAGAAATAATTCGTTGGTAAGTCTCTAATTGATGACTATATGAGGTAAACTCTAATGTAAGTTAGGGTTACATTTTTAGCAAGAATATCAATTACATAAAGAAGTGAGGGTATAAATACTTACTTTGATAGTTATATGCACGTCTGTAGTATATTAAGATAATTTTTGAGTAATACAAGGAAGTACCCAGGAAAAAGATTGAGCATGAGATGAATTTTTATTACTTATATATAGGGACTAGGGAATCTTAGTTATAAAATTTAATATTGAGAAGGAATATTAGTAAGTATACACCAATACATGTTCCGTATTATATAAGATGAACTTATATGTGTGATGCATTGTTAGGTCACCAAAACTTGGATTGAAGGAAATAATAAGTTGCGTTAGGTACAGGAGAAAGGAAATGTAATATTTTCAAGTGATACAGAGTTATATTAAGTGACTCACCTATATGAGTAAATTGTAGTTGCATGTTTGAATTTAGAAAAATGATATCTTGACACATATTTAAATTTTTTGATAGGAAAAAGATCGAAAGCATTTCAAAATATCTTTTTGATATAAGGTGGCATAAGGATATGGTTATGCTGGGCATGAAGATAAAGGTTGGTAACCTTCATGAAGATAATAACATTAATATTAGTAGGATAAGGAAATTGGAATAAACTTTCTATATGACCCTTAATTACATAATAGATAGTGAATCAAATTTTAAGTAGCTATATACTATACAGAAAAGGCAATTAAGAAATTAACAAGTGCCACTACAATTGAGCAAAAGGATGTTGATGACCATTGTGGCATATTGAATCCCTTCCGAAAGATGTTAGGTTGAGGAATCAATTATGTATGGGCCACATGATAAGCCAAGTACAAGAAAGATTTCTTAAGCAAAGAAGGTCTAAAATAAGAAACAAAACGAAGGTTAATTACTAAATATTTACATATTGATATTATTAAAAAGTCTTTTTCATGATATTACTATATGATTGATTATGCATACATATACATACATATATATATTCATGTATCTATATTTACTTCATTAGGTTATATCGCTTCCAACTAACAACATTCGAATAAGAATATATATGTGAAGTAAATATAGATACTTCATTAGGTTGTATCGCTTCCAACTAACAACATTCGAATAAGAATATATATGTGAAGTAAATATAGATACATGTGAGTACAACATTAAAACAGGGTTAGAAATATGAATGCCAATTGCATTCCATTATCAGCAAATAAAATATGTTATATTATCATGAATGTATGGTACAGATAATGTACAAAAGTCCCGATGTATTTGAGAATTTATTTATGTCCAATAGGAACTTTCATTTCTAAAATTTGAATAGATTATAGCTTAATTTTTATTAGTTGTACTTATCGGGTTATTGTTGTCTATGAACAATCCTATAAGTGATTGCTAAGTTTAACTATTAAATGTAGGGTGATGGATTTAGTATTATGGTTAGGGAGTTATGAAAAGAATAATAATAGGTTTGATTGAAAGATAATGTATGATAACTAAACTTTTATTTTTCTACTTATTCATAGAGTTGTATATGAAATGTTATTCATTATTTGTTCATGGTGTAAATCATATTCTTCGTTAATGAAATGATCTCTCAATATAAGTTAAGCATATAAAGGTTATTCCATCCATTTACAACTATCCTAATTAATTTTAGGTTTTAGTACATTGACATATTTATGTAGCCTTGGATTGCTTAGAAATATAAGTGCTAGGAAGTAATACACGACCACAAACATATTCAGATTTATGCCTACAAAAGAAAGCTTGATCTCTTTGATAATATCTAATATTCGTGAGACTGTTTTGTCAAAGTGTCGACAGGCCATATTCCTCTCAGAGTCACACCAACCACGCACATACTACCCAACCCACGCACCACCAAGCTGTACATAATCATAGAAGGAATATTTGTTAGTTAGATGAGAGAGAAGTTTTTTGTATCATGTTGTACAGCAGGATATCTTGTATATATATCAACGCTCAAATCAATAAAACGCTTGTCTTCGTATTTTGACACAAAGAATTATCACAAAGAATCTCCATTTAACATGCAGCTCTAATCTTTGCACAACTTTACGCATCTAAAGTTTGTTCAAGTTGATCTTCTCGACGGCAGGCCGGCCTTTTGCAAATGTTGCTGGTTTTTGTTGTTGGTATGCAGTGCTGATCTTTCCCAAAGAGGATTTCTAATTGAACGAAGCATAATGACGCTATAGAATTCTTTCAATTTCCTTTATTCTATGTTGTAGTAGTTTCTTTTGTTGATTTGCTAACTAAGGACTCTTTCTTATCTTAAGCCTTTGCACTTTAACTCTTCTTTCATTTATTCAATTTTCTATTTTCAAAAATATATATATATAAAGACTTAATAAGTTATGAGTTAACCCTAGTTATGCTCTTCTTCTTTCACCTTAAGCATGAGTCATCAGCCACCTATGTTTCTCCTGATCTCCTTCGGTTCTCCTTCTTCCTTCCTCTTCCATCAAATTGTAAAAAAATCAGCCTCTCAAGCTTCAATCTTTAAAGCTGGGTTTTTATATTGTGCTGTGATTGTTGGCCAAAAAATATATATAACTCAATTGTGTTGTATCATTAAGTTTTTACGTGTAATAAAATGGAGGCTAGCTTTGAAGATTGATTAACAATCTTCCCAAGCTATGTTCTCTACAGAATATTTGTGACTTGACAAAAATTTATTGTTAGCTTAAGCTTTTACAAGATATGATGTCATGTACTCATCAACTTTTTGGTATATTTTTTTGTCTTCTCTAAGATATATTTTGTTGTGACTACTAAAAGAGTTATTAAGATTTATTTGTGAATATTATGGATTTGGCAATGGATATTAAGGAGGGATCAACAACGATGAAATAAAGGGATCCTTAGGTCATGATAGGTTAGGTTAGGTTGGATCAGGTAGTTTGGTCTTCAAGCGAGTTTTGAATCGCTCGAAGTCCAATCAGGTTTGGATTGACCGACATTAGCTAAGCCTAATCAAGTTTTGAGCGGGAGTCCAATCACTTGTAAAAGGTTTCAGTTAAGTCCAATTAACCTGAAGTTTGAGAAAAGAGAAGAGCGAAGATGTCAATGAGAGGAATGGGCAGATATTAGAGGAAGAAGTCTATAAAGAACGACTACGAAATAAAGAAAGTGGTCTAGAGGAAAGCTTCTGTAAATGTAAACAAAAGTCAATATATAAACAAAAGGGAAAAAGGAAAAAAAAAAGCTAAAGAAATAGAACTTTTGAAAGGCAAGAAATAAAAGAGAAAAGAGCAGTAAAAAGAAATCATAAGAAGAGTAGAGAAAAGGGAGAGTCTCTCTTTCATGATTGTCAACAACTCAACCCTATGCTTAATGGTCCTGGTATGCCTAACTCTTTTCAACCCACGTCTGGAAGGAAATTGTAGCAGTCCATTTACAGTAGATGTCTTTCAAGCATTCTCTTTAAAGACAAAGATTGTGGCATGTGCAACTTCCCACCTTTTGAGTGGGAATAGCAAAACCTTGCACCCATGTCAAAGACATTCCTTTCAAACTTACAAAGAACTTGCTTCAACATTGATTATTATTGCACTATTCAATTGATTAAGATATGAAATTAGCCACCAATTACTAGTGAACTTATACCCTCTATACAAAACTCCATGAGGGCTTCGATGCTAAACGTTGCAGGGTGATCGCATCAACATTTTATTTTTATAAAATTATGTTATTATCAAAAACGAAGATCCTATAAATAATCATTAAACATTTTCTTTCTCATCTAGGTTTCTTCTTCTTCTTTTTTTTCTTTTTATAACCATTTGACGCAGAGAAGTTAGAACTTGGCATCGAATGGTATCAAAGCTCAATTATAATCCTGCAGATTGAATTAAAGAGTTCCTATTTCATAGTTAGTGAAGGAACAATATACGACAAGCGTGTGCAAGAACTAAGATGAATGGATGAGTTATCGAGGATCAAATCAGAGAGATGCAAAATATAAGAAACTCATGTGAAACTTTAGGTAGCACAGAAGAAATAAACCTAAGAGATGAATGAGATGTTGGATTAATCAATTAGTTGTTGAAGTTTAATATCATAATTAATTAAATATTTTTTACTATATATATAAAGATATACATAGTAAAACATACATTATATTTTTTCGTTGCGAAATTCGCAGTCAATCTCATATCGCAGTCAATCTCATATATTAAAATATAGAGATATTTTTAAAAAATGAATTTTTGTTACAGAACAAGTTTACTAAATTGACCTCATATGAAAATTCTATTTGAGACGTTACCTGTGTGCTTATGAAAATTCTTATTGTGATTATTGTATAAGTAATCATTTGACTTAAGATCAGGTAAGAATTTTTATATTTTAATACTACTTATTTCCTATTCTAATCAAGAATAGTTCAACCGTGGTTAATGAATATAGTGTGGACTATATGTAACTAGTTGAATGATCAATATAAAATTTATCTCCTTAAAGTAATTAAGAAGAATGTTCCGTTGTTTTTTTTATAAGAGGGAATAAAAAAGATTATACAACAAGTCGCGAGAAGCAGAGTCCTGACATATCCCCTAAAAGGAGTACATGGCATCCAATGGGTGGAGTATCAAAATAAATAGTGCCTACATCAAAATGCTCTGCATAGTTCGCAAGCCAGTCGACATATCGGTTACTCTCATGGTATATATACCAATGTGCTACCGTCCAATTGCGAGCGAACAGTTCAGGGTATGAACGATGGGGTTGAAAGCCTGTGATTGGCTCGTCGAGGAAAAAATGAGATTAATCACCACAATCGAGTCAACTTCGAGTTCGATTCGACAATATCCGAGGTTCCATGCGAACGTGAGCCCTGTATACACTCCCCAAAGTTTGACAGACACCGATGAGCACCACCCAAGATTCTGGATAAAACCACCCAGCCAAGTACCTGTACTATCACAAAGGATGCCTTCGACTGTAGCTGATAATGAGGAGCATTTACTCGCACCATCCGTGTTAAGCTTGACCCACCCATTGGAAGGTTTGCACCAGCCGAGTAGCTGCTCATTTCTAGGGCAAGGGCCTGGAATAGTATTCCTCTGCCAATCCATTGACTTGCAAATTTGATCTGCATAAGACAAAACAACAGAAATGGGTGAGGTCGGTCAAATAAACTACTCATCAAAAAGAGTCATATTCCTCCAAGTCCATAAGAGCTAGCAAGTGACTCCAAATAGAATCGACCAATCCTGCCCAAAGACCCGTCGGTGGGGTTTGAGGTTGGTGCTAAGCCATTGCGGAAGTGGCATAGTGAAAAAATCACTATTCACTAAGTGAGGAGGGAAATTGTCCCACACGTGGCGAGCTTTACTGCAGTCTTGCACCCTATGCAGCGAGGATTCATCAAGTGTATAGTGATAGCAAGATCCATCCGTAGTGGGGTGCCTTCTGACCTAGTGTTGGATGGTGAGTAACTAATCCTGAGCAAGCAGCCAGAGGAAGATGTGGATACGTTGAGGGTCATTCCAGGGCCATTCCATTGTTTTCAATTAATATTGAGATGGGGAAAATCCTTAGACTAATCAGGTGATGTTTTTGTCCAACTAAATCGTGCAAACAAGGATCATTAGCTAATGAAGCAATCGTAAGTTGGGACCTTTTTTTTATAGTTTCAAGGTGCTGGACAGGGTAAGAAAAGTAACCACGAGAATTTCACTTCAGCACTCCAGCAGTCTCATGAGCACATTTCAACTAATAAATTTACATAACATATCCTTCCTTGTGAAGAAGAATTGATGGCATGCAGAGTCTGGTGGTGGCCATAATTGGTGGTGGTGGAAATGGTGACTGGTGGTGGTGATTTGAAAATTGGACAGTTTTAGTCTTATCAGGTGAAAACAAGACAGTCGATTTCTAACTCATGTTCTGGATGATTGCCTGG
>JANKOD010000192.1:27958557-27976197 GCA_026284645.1 Erythroxylum acuminatum
ATTGTTGATCAACATTAGCTGCACCAACCTCCAATCAAGCCACCATTGTTGATCACCGAAAGCATCAATTTCTGACTACTTTGCAAGTTTCTGACTTTGAGAGGTTGAGCCAATATTCAACAGTAAGGACGAGGGATAATGTCAAGAGTTGAGTAAGTTGGCTTCGTAAAACCTTGTATAAAACTATTGTTGTTTTTTGGTGGAAGTGATTAAACTAGGTGAGAACCCTACAGATATAAGCAAGATGAGCTGAATTGCATTAACAAATTTCAATTGTTGATTTAATTATTTCGTATCAATTTTTTTTTCGTTTTCACATTTGTCAGAAAGCTTATAACTGTTGCAGCTGATTCATAATTTGTGAGAAACTATATCATTAAGAATTTTCAGCCTCCATAAACGAATATAACTTTTTATGTTTCACGGGCTGTTGTCTAGATTTATATTGTTTCAGTATGATTATAAGTGTCTCCATCAACCTTCAAATATCAGCGAAACCATCACAACTTACATAAAACAAGTGAGATGAGGATATCTTTGTAGCTTCAAGATAAGCTCCCTCACCTTTGTTTATGGTATCCTGATGCCTAAGTTTATAAATGAATTTTTTTAAAAAGCTTTTGCTCCATTAATTGCGCTGTAACATGTGAATTCCTCGAACATTTTGAGAGAAATCTTCTCGAGCTTCAATGACAATGAACGTGCATGCACCAGTAAAAAACTTGAAACAATTGGACCCTAGGTAACAATCAATGGATTCAGACTTTGAATTGTCTCCTTGTTTAAGTGAAGGCCATGCCATTCGTTTTCTTTTCTGATTCCTGATTATGCGGTGATCAGTCTATGCTGCGAAAATCATGCAGTAATAGATAGAGTCGTTACTTTCTTTTCAAAAATTGACTACCATCTTTTCAAGGCCTACTAGTAAGGCCATGTGAAAAAAGGAAAAGAAAAGAAGCCGACATGTCACGAGGGTTAAAGCCACACTGGGATTCAGGTCTCAAAAAAGCCGTGACTTCAGTAGACCTCTGGGAAGCCACTTCTGATCGCAATTTCGCATGACTTTGTGAAGTATGCGTTGAATTATGCACTATTGGCCAGTGATTTCCGCAATATCATGTTCTGGTTTTAAACTTTTGTAAGGTCACTTTGTCAAACCATTTAATTTCAATTTAGAAGCATTGAAATTCACTTAAAATAAAGATGGTTGATCTTGTCAGCAGTGACGGATGCACCCCACTGTTTGTCAGGGTTCTTGGCTCCTACAAGTTTTGAGGTTAAACATATTATTCATATGTTCTACTTCATAAATGAAAACTTAATACATGGTTTGATCCTCCCAAATTTTCCTATACATAGCCTTGTCTCTTAAATTTCAAAACCAACCGAAAGAGAACATCAAGTTAGAGTTACAATTTGAGAAGGAAGATTAATTGGTTTAATTAATTATCAAAATTGTATTTTAGGGTTTGAGAGTGGACATACAAGGTTTTTGGGTTCGAAGAATATAAAAGGTTATTCTTCCAAAAGAAAAGTAATGCCTTTCCTTGAAAATAGACAGCTTTATTAAACTGCGTAGATTGTTTTTTGTGTGTATAAGTACTTTACTTGTTTTTTTTCAATTTCACCATATTGGTGTTTCTAATCACTCTATTCTAACATGAGTATTGAATCAGGGATAACAGAGGATACAACACTTTACATATCACACGACTTGAATATTACAAAAAATCTCACCATGCAGAAGAAGAACTATGTAAATTTCAATTGTTCTGGCTTTAAAATGATTAGGAACTCCATATTTGAATTGACTATTGAGAATTCTGACCTTGTGATTGATAACTTGAATAAGGGATTGAACGCTTATAAGGATACCACAAACAATGGTCTCTTTTAGTTAACTACAATATAGTGTGGTTAAAATATAATTAATTGCATAATAATGATAAAATATTGTATGAAATATTTAGACTTAACATAATGGTAAACGTAATACATATCATATCAACCATTTAGAGCCTTACAAATGCTACTTGAACAAATTATATCATTACAGTGACGATATGTCGTTATTTTAAATCAAGTTATTAATAATAAACATTACACGTAACACTGTGAAACTTAAAAATTCTTAATAAATGCTTCAATTTAATATAAGGTACTTAATTAAAAAATTATTAATAGTAGAAGGACTCAATTGAGAAATTGCCAAAATCATTATAGTTCAATTACTACAAATGTACCTAAAATAATAATAAATATTAATTAATCATGCAATAGAAAATTATTACTATGTTAAATATAGACCAATTGATCTAGATCTATAGACAAATTTCTTTTATATAATGTTATCAAATTATGTAAGTACCTAATATTCTTTGTACATCATTTCTGTTTATGCTAAATACATAAGAACTATGAGGTTTCTGTTATGAGGTCTTTTATTCTTTTGTTAATTTGCATTTATCATAAATTAATATCAAAACCTCATATATATATATTAGACAATAGGACCAGTTAAAATTTTTCTCTCAATTATATCTTTTTATCATTAATGATTTTATAATTAATGATACTAGCCCCTCTTGTAAGAGCCTGGGGCAGCCGGGGTTTTACCTGTAGGTGGAGAACTAGTTGGGCCCTCAATGATGAGGTGTGTCCGCTTGACTCGCCTGTGGGGTGGTGCGTCAGTTGAGCTATCGGAGAGGTGTGCCCGCTTGACCCGCCTACTGAGTTTCCTCGAATAAAAAAAAATTATAATTAAGAGAGTAATTAAAAGAGCTACATGGGGAGTTAGTAAAAATATTAATGCGCTGATTTAAAATGAAAATGCAATGTTAGACGAACCAGTATCGTAAAGATATAGCATATTGATATGACATTTGTGAATTATAAAATGCTACATGTATCACGATGTATTGACGTGTCATACTAAAATCATAATTAGTGCCATGGTTTAGTTAATTTTAACTGTCAGCGAATAGTTTCGAACAATACATGTGAATCACATCGATCTGTTGGGAACAATACATGTTAGCTAAGATGCAATGTTACTGTTCAATGGTCCGAAGAATAGTCGAAAATCCATAAAAGTTTTGAACTTGTAGACTTGTTGGGAAATCTGTGGGGCACACGTACTAATCTATTGTCATTTCACTTAACTTGTCACAATTTTACGAGTCCAATTCTTATGTCCAATTTGATGGTGTCTTATTGTTTCCAATAAATCTCAGCCATTTATTTATGTGGGTCTTACGTTTATTTATGTAGGGCTCGCATAAATAAATGGCTGAGATTCACTGGACACATTAAAATACCATAAAAACTGGACAGAATATTTTAGTCGCAATTTTACGCCTATATATGCCTATAAAACTCCTCTTGAGCTCCCGTCCATCTTCAAGACATTGCTCATTGTAGTGCATGCATGTTAGTGTGTAAAAGCCAAAAAATGGTGATGTTCAAGATTGCTTTAACTCTTCTATGCACAATGAACCTGTCCTTAGTAAGTCTGATCCACGCTCAAGACGCACCCGACGATTATGTCCAAGCACATAATGCCGCTCGTGCAGCAGTAGGTGTCGGACCGGTGACTTGGGACGACAAGGTAGCTGCCTTTGCCCAAAACTACGCCAGTCAACGTGCAGACGACTGCAATCTTGTGCATTCTACAAATCGGCCGTACGGAGAATGCCTAGCAATGAGTACAGGCGACCTCTCCGGAGCGGAAGCCGTGAAACTGTGGGTTGACGAGAAACCCTTCTACGACTACGGCTCCAACTCTTGCGCAGAAGGCAAGGTTTGTGGGCACTACACTCAGGTGGTGTGGAGAAACACCGTTCGCATAGGTTGTGCTAAGGTGAGATGCGGTAGTGGAGGCACTTTCATTGGCTGCAACTATGATCCTCCTGGAAACTACGTTGGCCAGCAACCTTATTGAAGAATCAGCGCCTAAATATTATGTTTTAGAAGGTGTTGCACTTATATATAATGCTTATGATCGCACTTTGTGACGCTCTAAATACACCCATATATATGAATAAAGTTTCGAAGTATAATTATTAAACAATCATGTGTTCTTATAATTAAGTCTTCAATCACTTGACGAAAGCTAGCTAACTAATCAGTGCAATTAACCTTTCTGAATTATCCAATTTGCCTGAACTTAATTTCACCCTTAATAGATACATTGCAACATCAATTCAAATTCAGAATCAAGTCATGGCTGTGAAAGATAAAAGAACAATCATAGCATTGCACCTATAGAAGATTCTTTGCCACTATGTCCTCATTGCCTTCAACAGTTCTAAAGTCTTCACAAGCAAAACTTGTATGCTGCTTTTCAAAGCAAATTTTCAAAAGTTGCATGAAGAAAATTGGTCTTTGAAGGAAAATATGTTTAAAGTTTTATTTACTTTATGGCTAGCGATTAAACAAAGAGTTAACACAATAGACAGGCTTAAAGACAACTTCATTATCAACAACATATGCAAGTTATGCAACCCAATCTTTGAACCATTGATTCTTTAACTGTTGTTTTTGAAAAAGTTATCAGAATCAAGCACTACTTTCTTTTTTTTTTTTTGCAAAATCAAGTGTACAGAAAATAATTAGGAGAAGAGAGTAGAATGAGTAGAGCCCATCAAATATACTCGTATAAAAGGTCTAAAGTTATTTAAAATAGTTCAGAGGTGTGATATCTGAGCAATATGAAAAAAAGAAAACAAATTTTCAAATACAGGGCATAGAAAGCTCACACTTTTCAGACTTTTCGTGTTAGTGATGAAATTTTTACTAGTTGTCGACGTTGTTTTATTAAGTTAAAATTGAATTTTTTGATTCTTCTTATAGATTTTCTTACACCGAAGCAAAAATCCTGTAAAACCTCTTCTTTGATATGTTTTCGACTTTGCTTCTCTTTCGTTTTTTTTTATGATAAAGATTTGATCTTTCTTTTCTCTAACATTTGTTCAAGTCAGTCAAAAACACATGTAAAACCGTTCTTCTAAAACCGGTTTTGGCTCCTCTACTCTGTGCACTGATACGTATAACCTCTATTCTAGTTCTTAGTTCTGGTATATTAGAATTCCAATTTTTTAGTTAACCCACTGAAGTAATGAGTTTTGTTTCTTAACCTGTGATCTTCTGCTAATATAATATTGTACTATTCTTCTTAGTAAATAAATGGATGGACGAGAAGCTATCATATTGTCCAGTGGGTCGTAAGGGGAGGTGAGATTGGTGGTCCTGGGTCTGCATACAGTTCCTGGGTTTAGATCCTTGTCAAACCCTAACTTTCAAGTTCAATCCAATAATAGAGATGGCTCATCTGGTCCACATTATCGGTAGAATCACCAAATGCCAATTTTAGTCATGACATTAACATCTCTGTGCCCTCTAAGATTCCAGTTAGTGAACCAGTGAAAAAGTGAGGTGATATAGTTAGGTGGGTGCCTGGGTTAGGTTATTTTAAGGGATGAATGGAGTTTAGTAAATAAATAAGTTGAGTATAACTTTGGGTCAAAATGTTCTATGTCACTTTATTTTAGGGTAAGTCAATTCTAAGGAGTTCCAAAAGATAGGGCATTTTTTTAAAAAAAATTCTAATTATAAGGGGTGTTTTTGTTTTTTTATCCTATCAATAATATAAATGTTGTATTTATAGTTAAGATAATATCGATTTAGATGATTTATTTATTGTTTTATTAAATTTTTTAAAGCATATTAATAATAAGTAAGAATATGAATAAAATGTTAAAATAAAGTTGAAATATAAAGAAATATAAATAAAACAATAAATTAAAGCATATCTTTAAAATGTAACGAATATGAATCTTCAATTAAATAATTTTTAGTTCAAATTTGTATTCTCATATATATAATTTATTATTTATATTTTTAATTAGTGATCTTTTTTGGTAATGGGAGATGGTTGATATTCAACATTTCGTATGCTTTTATAGATTGGTTGTGGGATGTTTTTACTAAGGTCTACCCGTTGAAAGAAAAAATAAGGCATATCAATAATTGAATGTATTAGTAAATCTTTATGTAGAATAGTTATGATAAATTGAGATTTTTTATACTCTATTTAAATCGAGAACATATTAACTTTTATTAAAAATAGTTTTATTTTATCATCTTAGAGAATAATATATTGGGACTTAAAATTACCTGTAATTTAATCTTTTATTTACTTATTCATCGCAGTAGATTATTATTTTTCCATTAGATAGGTCTTAAAATTATACCATTAGATTTTGTTAAATCAATGTATAAGAATGATATTTCATCTTTTTTATTATTGATAAGATCTATCTTGCTATATTATTTGATATTATCTTCTTTGTTTTAGATTTATTTTGGTGCTTAAATATAAAAATTAATGATTGTTTTGTTTCAGGATATGAATGTAAAGATTACATTAAATTAAGACTCTATTGATGATAATCACAAATTTTGGATAAAGTGAAAAGGTTGCTGCAATGAATAAGGTTGATCATTTGAAGAGTTTAAGTTTGAATGAGAAACTTCTTCTTATCCTTATCATGTAGGAGTTTGAATTTAAATTTGTTTTAGATAGACATCTTTATAAAAGAGACGTTCCTCACAACAGAAAGAGATTCTCTCCTTTTATGTTTTTCGCAATTATTAATCTTTCTTCAATTTTTATTACTGGAGCGAAAGTCACATGTGGTTAAACTCAGTCGTTCTAATTCAACAGGGTTCGATATTCTAGTTGTAACTTTGTGAGATTTTGTGTTCTAAACTTTTATTCACGTTTTAATTCAAATATTTCTTGTTTTGAGTTATCATATTTCATGAATGATTAATATTCGATTAATCTGATAATTTAATTTAATATTGATTATTCTATCACTATCTAGGAATTTAATAATCCGTAATTATCATGAAATAATGGTATAAGTAGCAAATAGGTTATTTATGAATTTTTATACTTAACTTATGATAAACAAGAAAACTAAATTGAATAGTTGCAGCTATCTCGATTATTTAATTTAGGGTTTAGTCTTTTCACGAAGCTTATTGCAATAATTTATTTGATATGGAATGCTATCACACCCAGTCCATAGATAATAAATTTTGGTTTGAATGCTGGGTTTGAACTAATTAATTTAGAAAAATTTTAGACTTATTATGACTATCCTAATATGTTTCATACTAACTATTTGAATCGTGAAAATATTTTTTTTAGACCAATGATCAATGTTACAATTAGATGAGATTTTTCCCTTTAATAGGAGTTTAGTAATATTGACTTTCTCAATTTTAAATTTAGTTGATTTAATTTGTTTTCGTATTAATTTTAGTTAATCAGTTATTTAATTAAAACCCCCCATTTAATTTTACTTGAAATTTAGAAGCTACTGTTTAGTTTTCTAGGGATTCGATTTGGTTATATGACTGCTACAAAAGTTTGGAGAATCGAAATTATTTTGGGGACTTCGACAACCCGACCAAAATTTGGTACCATTGTCGGGGAACTATTTCAAGTTTCTTAGTTTCTTTGCATTTTTATTTGTAAAGTTACTGCTGATCTTTTGCCTTGTATGAGTCGTGCTTCTTAGATAAGTAAATTACAATATAATCCAAAAATTGAGAAGACAGTGTGTCGTTTGAGAAAGAGACTAAGCAAGGAAGTGGGCATTCATCTTTAGACATGATAGTTGAAGTAGATCTAACAATTGGTGAAGACTCTAATATTCAAGAAGCGGACGAAAAGATGACAAATCTGAACCTAAGAATGTTGAGGAAGTTAGCGGCACCGAATTTGAATCAACAACCCTTATGCATTCAATTTCCAAATGTTGAGGTAGATTTCGAATTGAAATCTACTTTGATTCACTTACTGCCTATTTTTCGTGGTCTTGCAAGTGAAGATTCGCATAAACATCTGAAAGAATTTCATGTTGTCTGTTCTGAAATGAAACCATAAAGGTGGACAGAAAAACAAATTAATCTCAGGGCCTTTCTGTTCTCATTGAATGATAAGGAAAAGAATTGGACATATTATCTTCCACCTGGCTCATTAACAATATGGAACAAGATGAAAATAATGTTTCTAGAAAAGTTCTTTTCTGCATCAAGAGCAGCGAGTATCAGAAAGGAGATATATGGGATAACATAAATTATAGGAGAAACAGTACATAAATATTTGGAAAGATTTAAGGAGCTATCCACATCATCAAATTCCTGATCAACTTCTGATTTACTACTTTTATGAAGGACTATTGCCAATGGATCGAAGTTGATGCAGCTAGTGGAGGAGCTCTTGTAAACAAAACACCTGAGGCAGCCAGACAATTGATATCAATTATGGCCAAATATTCTCAACAGTTTGTGATAAGGATGGATGGAGCTATTAGGCGTGTGAATGAGGTAAGTAACATGCACCTTGAGGATAAAATTTCTGATTTAACCACTCTAGTTCTTCAAATGGCTGTAGGTCAATTACAATCAGCAAAAGTGTGCAGAATATACACATTCTTTGGACATCCTACGATATGTGCCCTACATTGCAACAGGACTCTCTTCAAGAAGCTAATGCAATAGAGGGCTTTCTTGGTCAACCTCAACGAAAGTATAACCTTTATTCCAATTACTACAATCCAAGATGGAGGGATCATCCAGATTTAAGCTATGAAAATCAACGACGAAAACAACAATATCAACTTCACATTTTTAAACAACCTCAAGCTCCTATATATGCTCAACCTTATTTTTCAAATTCAGGTATATCCTTAGATGAAATTGTTAAGGCGCTTGCTAATAATACTGAACAATTTCAATAGGAAACTAGGGCAAGCCTACAAAACTTAGGAAATCAGATCGCCCAATTAGCCGCCTCGGTAAATAAATTGAAAGCGTAAGCATAAGGGAAATTACCTTCCCAAACGGTGTTGAATCCTAAGGAGAATATAAGTGCAATGACTTTGAGAAGTAGTAAGGAAATTCAATCTGGAACTTCCAACTCAAGCATCAATAAAGGTAAAAAATGATTCGTCTTCGTCAATATCAATTGATGCACGTTTACCTCCATTTCCTAGCAGGTTAGCTAAACCAAAAGATGGTGGATATGAAAGAGAGATCTTAGAAACATCCAAAAAGGTGGAAATCAATATACCACTTCTGAAAGCCATCAAGTAAGTTCTGAAATATGCAAAATTCTTAAAGGAGTTGTGCACAAATAAAAGGAAGTTGAAGGACAAGGAGAGAATAATTTTGTATAAGAATGTATCAGCTATGATAAATAGGAAATTACCAAAAAAAATGCAAAGATCTAGATATGTTTACACTTCCTTGTGTTATTGGTAATAAAAAATTGAGTGTGCTATGCCAGACTTAGGTGCATCTATTAATGTTATGCCATACTCAATTTATCAAGCTTTAAATATGAATTCTTTGCAAAAAACTAATGTGATTATCCAACTAACTAATCGCTCGTATATGTGTCCTATTGGAGTTATTGAGAATGTTTTAGTCCAAGTTAATGGTTTGATATTTCCAGTGGATTTTTACATCTTGGAAATGGATGGAAATAATATTGAAAATTCAACTCCATTTTTGTTAGGAAGGCCATTTATGAGGATGGCTAAGACGATAATCGATGTCCATAAGGATACTCTTTTCGTAGAGTTTAACGGAGAAATAGTAAGTTCAACATTTCTGAAGCAATGAAATACACGAATGATTTTCAATCCATTTATTATATGGATATTGTTGATTCGTTCGTGCAGGATATGTTTAAAGAAGAGAGTGTTGAAGATAAGTTGGAGTGTATCGCTAAATTGGAAGTGAACGAGCAAATTAAGGCAACTTGTGAAGTTGTAGAATCATTGTCAGTAATGCCAATAGATTTAGAAACTTTAAATGATGAACTTACTATAACTCACAAGATAATCTTGCCTTTTGTTTTGCAGACTCCGAAGATAAAATTAAAGGTGTTACCTGATCGCCTCAAATATGTCTATTTAGGTAAGGAAAAGTCATTACCAACAATCATTTCAAAAAGGTTGACTAAAGAGAAAGAGGAAGGGCTAGTAGCATTATTTAAGGAATTCAAAACTACAATTACATAGAAGTTTGGGAAGAACTAGCTACGTCGAGCATAACGACGTTAAATAATTGCGCTTTTCTAGAGGCAACCTAAAATATGATTGTTTTATTTTATTTACTTTGTTTTGGTTATATTTAACTTGCATTTGATTGCTTTTGGAAAATAAATTTATTGGCATAAAGGAAAAAGGAGGTCTTAAAATTCCATATTACTAAATCTCATAAGGCGAAACACTAAATTACATAAGGCAAGACCTCGCCTTATGTAATTTAGTATTTTGGAGTGAAGACCTTAAAATTCTAGACTACTAAATCTCATAAGGTGAGATCTCGCCTTATGAGATTTAGTGATCTCGCCTTCTGTGATTTAGTGTTCTGAATTTTTTTCTTTTTTCTTTTCTCATTTAATTATTTACTTTATTTATTTACTTAAATATTTTTAATTAAAAAACCTGAAAAACCTAATCTACTAGTTTGTCTTAACAGGAAATTAAAAGAAAAATTCCAACCACAAGTAGCCCTTCTCTCACTTAGCAGCCCAAAGCTCCACTATAAACTCAACCACTTCACGCAAGCATATAGCAACAACATCATAAGCAGACGCCTAAAGCCAATCACCAAACCCACTCTGATAACGCACAACACAGCCAATGTTTCCCCAGTTAACCCACACCGTCACCAATCATACAAAATTGGCAGCATGCTCATAGCTTACCCTCCACAAACGCATAGCACCAAGCCAACATGATAGAGGTAGAAAATTCACGCAGCAAGTAGTGGCAGTAGCATCACAAAAGCACCTTCATGCCCCCACTCTTTTTTTTAGTTTTAATTAAATTCTTTTATTTCTTTTTCTTTCAATTTTAATTATTATTACGTTGTTTTTAATCTTTTTCCAAGTAGTTTGTTTATCTTGTTCAGTATTATAAGGCATTCTAAAGCTAATACTAAGGTTGCAGCAAAAGGAAAATTGCCGATGAATGCTAATTCACACCCTTAATCTGCGACAAGTTCTGAAATTGGTACTAAAAAGAAGCGTGCGTGGATAATTTTCAGATACTCATAATTTAGGGGGTTCCTCTATTTTGTGCTTTATTTTTCTGATTATCTTTATTGAGTTATGAGTATCTTATGCATACATTAGGGACAATGTATGATTTAGGTGTGGGGGGAGTGAGTTTTCATTACAATAAACTTTGTGATTTGTGCTTGGACTCATGATATGTTGATTCATATATTAATTATTCCTTATGATAGCTTCATAATTTTATTATTGTTGTTCATGAATAATTCTTAAGTTACGATGCATTTTCAGTTTAAGAACTAATGCATGAGAGAGGCAACCATGACTAGTGTTTTCATTATTTTTTTTAAGTATCTCATTGGTTTTGTTAAATGAAAGTGTGCAAGACATGATACATTTTTTGACGCCTACATGAGCTTTAAGCCTAAGAGCATTCATCACATATGTGCTTATATATATCTTTTTGTTGTGTGTTATCAAACATTGCTTATCTATGCTAAAACTTGCTTTTGAATACGTGTTGAGATCACATTTTTTATGAATTTATGTATAGGGCATTTAGGATAACCATTTTTGACTTGAACAAGCCTACCTTAATTTTTATCCCTAGAAATTTTTTTTGAGCCTTACTCTTTCTTTTCTGACGTAATAACCTTGTTAAAAGCCAAATTTATCCTTTTTGTTATTGAAATCCTTAATAATTTTGAACCCCTAAATTGAAGGAATTATTAGCTTAATTGCATAGGATTTTGACTAATCGAGTGAAAAGTAAATTAAATGATTCAAGTTACATTGTTTTGATTTTTTTAGAATGCAGGAGAAGTAAAAAAAACAATAAAATGAAATCTCCTCAATATTGTTGTTAAAAAGAAAAATGAAAGAAAAAAAAAGAAAAAGTGATTGAAAGAAATGCTATTTGAATCAAGTGAATTTTGATTTAAGTTGAAACATGTGTAGATAAGTTTTTATGATTCCTTTCAATTTATTTAGCCACAAAGTTCCTTTTGTCATACATTACCTAAGCCATGATACAATCTTTATTAAGTCCCTTTGATTTATACATTAGGTTCATTTTGTTTACTGGTGGAAATATGATTCTTGAGAAAGCTTATGGAAATAACTCACTATATTTTGATTTGAGAGCTTAATGAACTATAAACACTTAAAAAGTATAGAGTGAAATCCTTGTAAGGGTGTCAAGCCTTATTCATTTGATTTTGATGGAATTGATGAGATGCTATGTTTTAAAATGTGTATTATGAATATTTATTCTCTCGATTGTTATTTTATCTTAAGCCTTAAATGTGAATTAGTTTTTGGAAATTTCTAGATAACATGAAAGGAGATGAGAGGTTGTTATGAAGATGATTAATGTATTGAATTGATGTATGCTTGAGGAAAAGAATGAGTCCGGTGAGGGGGAATTTGATAAGATCTCATCTTGCTATGTTATTTGATATTATCTCCTTTGTTTTGGATTTATTTTGATGTTTAAATATGGAAATTAATGATTGCTGTGTTATAGGAGATGAACGTGAAGATTGTATTAAATTGGGATTCTATTGATGATAATCACAAATTTTGGATAAAGTCAAGAGATTGTTGCAGTGGATAAGGTTGGTCACTTGAAGAGTTGGAGTTTAACTGGGAAACATCTTCTTATCCCTATCATTTAGGAGTTTGAATTTGAATTTGAATTTGTTTTAGATAGACATCTTTACAAGTTAGAATTGGATTAGGATTAGATTAGAAAATCTTATAAAAAGGATGTTCCTCACATCAGAAAACGATTATATCCTCTTATGTTTTTCACAATTATTAGTCTTTCTTCAATTTTTGTTAATGGAGCAAAAGTCATATGTGACTAAACTCAATCATTCTGATTCAAGGGGATTTGATATCCTAGTTGTAACTTTGTGAGGTTTTGTGTTCCAAACTTTTATTCACGTTCTAATTCAAGTATTTCTTGTTTTGAATTCTCATATTTTATGAATGAATAATATTCGATTAATCTGAAAATTTAATTTAATATTAATTATTCTATCGCTATCTAGAAATTCAATAATTCGTAATTGTCATGAAGGAATGATACAAGTAGCAACTAGGTTATTTATGAATTTATATATTTAACTTATGATAAACAAGAAAACTAAGTTGAATAGTGATAGCTATCTTGATTATTTAATTTAGGGTTTAGTATTTTTCACAAAGCTTATTGCTATCATTTATTGATATAGAATGTTATCACACTTAGTCAATAGATGGTAAGTTTTGATTTAGATGGTGGGTTTAAACCAATTAATTTAGGAAAATTTGAGACTTATTATAGCTATCCTAATATGTTTCAGACTAATACTTGGATCGTAAAAATATTCTTTATATACCAATGATTAATGTTACAATTAGATGAGATCTTTCCCTTAAATAGGAGTGCGCTAATCTTGACTTTCTCAATTTTAAATTCAGTTGATTTATTTTGTTTTTGTATTTATTTTAGTTAATCAGTTACTTTGTCACCCCCCCCCCCCTTAAGAAGCTACTATTTAGTTCTCTATAGGTTTGACCTAGTTCTACGACTACTACAAAAGTTTGGAGAATCGGAATTATTTTGGGGGCTTTGACAAACTCAAACAATTATGTATTTGGACTTTTAAAGAAAAAGTTAGTATTCATAATCTGGCTATAAAATGTCTAACTAGCATAAGGAATATTGATTCTTAATGATAAAAGAAGAAATGGAAATAAATGAAGAATTTGAAGAGTTATTGCTTTAATGTTTAGACGTTGAGATACTATTCCAATTTTATCAAATAAAAATTTGTTAAATGAAACAAATTGTGTCTATACGTATAATACAATCTAATATTTTAATAGTTTGATTGTGTAAGTTTTGTTAGTATAGTGTTTGTGATAACTTTTAATTTAATTGTTATATTCTTATTTATGTTTACTTAAATATTTTTTCATAATTTTCTTTTACACTTGATTGTGTTTGATTTTTTTGTACTTCTTACCAAAAACAAAAGGTTGATAACTTTTTTTAACAAAGTTTTTGTCTATTTCTTATCTTTCAAATTATTATAAAATCTCCTTAATTGAATAACTATGCAGACAGTTACAGTAACTAAACATAGAAAAATATAATATAATTCATATAAAATATGTCATAGAAAATAAAGTAATTGGACTATTAATTAATAAATATTTTATTATTAATTAATAAATAACAAATTATAAGTTCTCTATTCAACATGAAAATTTTATATTTTCTATTATTCTAATCCAATCAATTACAAAGATTATACAACTCTGAAAAACTTGTAAAATATAAAGTTGTTACTAATTGTATCACGTTACAAATTAAAATATCATAGTAATATATATATAATTGTGTGTGTGTACACATACAAGCATATAATTGTGTGTGTGTATATATATATATCCCCTAACATTGCATTCTTTTTTATATTTATAAGGTCCTAACTTAAAAGCTTCATGTAATTGGAATGGAAATTAGAACTCAAAATTGGTTGATCCAAGCATGTATTAGTAAACTAAGATGGAACATTAGTATGCTTTCGACCCAATTCTCATTATAAGCAAGAGTTTAACGCACTCACCTTGTTGCACTTGATCAAGGATTCCTTTCCCTTTTCTCTTTTAAAAGTGAATATAAAAAACTATTATTCCTAAATTGAAAACACTTTTGGTACACTGCAAATCATACGTACTAGGTTCATAAAATTTCATGCATGATTTCTTACAATAAAATTTTACTTTTTTTTCATACAATTTATCAATTCTTTCTTTGGGTACTAATCCTCTTCACTTAATTAAGAAAATCGTAATCTCTTTTTGGTATGTGAAGTTTAAATACATCAATTTACCACCCTTATAACTTTATTTTCGTTATCATCTACAGGTTTTTGCTACCATGCACAGTAAAATTTTATAATTTTTTTACTAAACTCCCCCTTATTATTAATTATTTTCTTATTAATTTCCTCCTTTTCTTTTTAGTAAAGAATAACTCTAATTATAACTTTTTTAATCTCTTTAATTATTTTAAAATTTCAGATTTGTAATACTAGTTTGATCTTTCAAAAGTGGCACCAAATTATTAAAACTTTCAATTTTTTGGAAAAAATAATTTATTGTCACATTAGCAATTCATTAGACACATGGTAGCCACACAACCTCTTACTGTCATATCAGCTTAAATATTAAAAATTAAGAAAATAGGAATAAAAAATCTTTTCCCAATCTTTTTTAGCCTGTTTTTCAGGTAGTCAATGCATTTAGAGATCTTATTTGTTAGTAATCCTTTAATTGAACAATTATTAATTACGAGTTTTTATAAAATTAAGGTTAAGAAAATTAAACTTTATCTTGATTAAAGATAATAAAAAGCCCAATAAATAATCTGACTAAATGTGTAGAAGTTCGATCAAAAAATGAACATTAATTAGTGTGAGTCGATTATTTGTTTGACCTGTGGTGAGGACATCTATTATGATTACTTTAAATAACTGCTAAGGTCTCTTGTTATCTACTTAAATAAGTTTATGGATGTTTAGTTTCTCTAACTCATTAAGAGGTCCACGCATTAAGAAATGTACAAAAAGATGTTAACAACATAAAAATATACAACTTTCATAAGGATTGATTGAAAGTTTCAGGAGCTTGTCTAAATAGTTTATCAACTTGTTCAATTCATTGTTCAATGGCTAGCAAAACAAATATTTTTTTCTCCATTAATACAAGTTCATGGTTGATCTCGGTCCATAATTCAAGTTTGTGTTATGACTAACGTGTGGTATGGAGCGGTTTTATAATTGTATGAATTTGAATGGAGATTTTCGAATTTCTCCGTAAGAAAATTAGAGAAATTAATATAATTTTGCTTATATAAATTACATATTTATTGTTTAAATTGATTATGAACAAAGGTTGCATAAAAAAATTTGTCAAAATAGACTTTGGGGTAATATTTTGGTGAAATATCACTAAAATCCTCTAAAATATAACTGAAAATATTGTCGGAAATTACCATTTAACCTTTCTTGTGATATTTAATTAATATCACTAGTATTTATTAACTAAATTGACTAGTGATATTAATAAAATCAAGGTAGTACATGATAAATACTTGGCTCTGGTTTAGTTAACATGGAGTGTAACTCACGTCGATCTGTTTAGCTAACATGAAATGTATGTCACTGCTCAAGTAACGTTACCTGCGGGCGGATTTCTCTCGAAGAATAGTCTAAACTCCCTACAAGGTATGAACTTCTAGATTTGTTTGGCACACGTACCAGTCAAAGAATTTGACCATTTGCATTTGGGCACGGTACCTTGAGCTTTCTTGTTTGGAAAAATAACTAGAAGTGGACTTAGCAGTGGCTTTCAATCTAATCTCCTCCTCGACAAGTCGTTCCCTGATTCACAATTCCATCGTTCAAGGCATCCATGAGCTGTTCACGCGGAACTGGATGATTGTGCATCGTCATACTTACCGCGAGAGTAACAGATGTGCGGACTGACTAGCGGCCTATGCGGAACATTTTGTTGTAGGCATCTTTTATTTTAATTTTTCACCCATTGGGTGTCATGTATTCTTATTAGAGGATATGTCGGGAATCAATTTCCCTAAACTCGTAGTATAATCGGTTGTTCCCTAAAAAAAAGATAAAAGAGAACTACGAATTTGAGGGAGTCATAACACTCTCCCGTCTACCCAAAAAAAAAAAACGACAAAGCATATGGTCCCGCAGTTATAATAGTGTAAATCTGTAGATATTTTTGGGCCAATGGCAGGACCAACCTTGTGCTTATGCACATATAGCTTTGATGTGCTTAGTTACATCTAATAGTCATATCTGGCTTTCTTTTTCTCTTCACACCTGCAAATAATGTGAATTCGCCATTTTCACCAGGACAAAGCTTTTGATTACGCCATCAGAATGTATCCCGTTAAAACAAACAGCCAAAGGATGTGGATGCCAAGTTCGGATGTTCTGGCTATTTCTAAATTTATTTTTATTTGTGTCACAGGCGTGATTGTTAGGTTACATCGTGACACATATTTTAATTTTGTTTTTCTATTATTTTAATTTTAATTTTAATTTTAATTTTTAAATAAAAATTTAAATCTTAAAAATTGATTATTTATTAAAATTGTTTAATTAATTTATATATTCTAAAAATAAATTAAAGTCAAGAAAATTGATTAATTTTATTATTATTATTGTATTAAGCTTTGTTGAAAGCAAAAGAAGATAAATCTTTAAATAGAGAGTTCGGATTCTCTGTCTAAGGTTAGCTTGGTAAATCCTGTCTAACGTTAAAATGGCGTCGTTTTTGTTAAAAATTTAAGAGACGCGTCCGGACTGTGCAGTACAAGTCACCTACAGTCGTAACAAAATTTGCACTTCTGGATTTTTGTTTCAACGTTAACTATTTCACTTCTACTGATACATAATTTATTTATATAATGTATTTAGTAAATTATTTATTTATTTATTTTTCATTTATGTACA
>JANKOD010000192.1:28007217-28019241 GCA_026284645.1 Erythroxylum acuminatum
ATAATATATATATATATATATAAGGTTATGTTATAATTTATCAAAATAAAAGGTGAGAGTCATAATAAGAATAAAAATACTGATTATGTGTGTTTGGTATGTGAGTACTAGAAATTTAATTATAGAATTTAATAGTTATATCAGTGTTTATTATCAAATATTAAGAATAGTACAATGGACTTCGCGGAGTGCTAATAAAACTGCTCATTCGTTAGCGAGGGTCGCTTTATTAAATACAAATCGCTTTGTTTGGGATAACATCCCTAGTAGTATTATTTCTGTTGTTCATTCTGATTTTTCCGCAATTGTTTTCAATTCTGAAGAAGCTTAGGCCTGGGTGTATAGGGTAAAGCCTATTGGCTTTGGGTTTAGTTGCTTCCTCAGTTTTGATTTCTCGCTTTGCTTTAATGAATCTCTTTAATTTAAAAAAAAGAATAGTAATGGCAGTTCTTAATTTATGCTTAATTATTATGTGATTGATTTTATAAATAATTAATTAAGATATTTTGTGTTTCGAAAAAAAGATATTTTGTATTATTATTAACTAATTAAAATATTTGGTATAAGGTGGTTTGGTCCAAGTATCACAACTCTGAACATGCGCTCACGCTCTGGCAATCTTTTAAACTAAAGTTGGCTAAGATAGACATAATTGGCAAATTTCTACAAATTCCTTATTGGCGCTTCTTATGCCAAACTCATGATGAATCTCATAATCATCTATTATTCTCTTGCTCCTATCCAACTACAAATTGGAAATCAACAATGGCACATTGTGGCATATTTAATCCTCCAATTGTTTGGTCTGACATCACACGGCGTACACAAATTAGGTTTATGCAATGAGGGGATCAGTGGTTATTTCTCCAACCACTGCACATATTGTTGCTAGCATTTTTTTTAAGGGAAGAAGCGAAACAGATTACACGACGAGTCTAGAGATACAAATCCCCGACATATCCTCAAAGAGGATAAGGTGGCAACCAATGAGTGTATTAACAAAGTAGGTGGTTCCCAAATCAAAATGCTCTGCATAGTTCGCTAACCAGTCTACGCATCTGTTACTCTCTCAATAGATATGTCGACCAGTTTCAAGTGAACAGTTCATGAATACTCTGAACTATGGAATTGAGAGCCATTGGACGATAGGAGATTGATCACCGCGATTGAGTCCACTTCGAGTTCGATCTGGCAATAGCCTAGATTCCATGTGAGCGTAAGCCCAGTATACACTCCCTAGAGTTCCGCAGTCACCGATGAGTATGAGCCTAGAGTCTGGCTAAATCCTCCAAGCGAATTGCTTGCATTGTCACGTATGATGCTACCTACTGTAGCAGAGGATGGGAACCGTTTACATGCTCCATTCGTGTTTAACTTTACCCACTCAGTCGGAGGCTTGCACTATCCAATGAGCTGCTTGTATCGAGGCCGATGGCCAGGCCTGCTCCACCTTGCCACACGGCTGACTGGTGGATTTGACCTATATAAGACAAAATAACAGAGATTGGTGAGGACGGCCAATGGAACTGGCCATCAAAGAGGGACATGTTTCAGTTTCACCATGTCCATAAGAATAGACAAGTAACACCAAACAGAATAGACCAATCCTGCCCAAACACTAGTCGATGGTATTGGAGATTTGTGGTGAGTCATTCTCAAGATGGCATAATGAAAAACTCATTATTGACTAGCTGAGGAGAAAATGAGTTCCACACTTGGCTGGCTTTGTCGCAGTCTCTCACTGTATGCTGTGAGGATTCCTCGAGCCCACAATGATAACACGCTCCATCCATAGTGAGGTGCCTTTGAACCCGATGTTGATTAGTGAGTAGATGATCATGAGCGAGGAGCCAGAGAAAGGAGTGAATGCGTTGAGGGCCGTTCCATTGCCAGATAGCCTTCCAAGTACCATTAAACGAGACTTCCTCTTGATCCATTAACATGGAGTACGTGGAAGCTACTGTGAAGTGCCCTGTGTTAGAAATGCCCCATATTAACTTATCCTGTGCTAAATAGTCCTTCGGGGGGAAAATACCAACAATTGACCTGCATATCGACATCAGGAGACAAGACCGCAAAGCGTCCCAATTCTAATTATCGTCAATGTCCACAAAGTGTTGGACACTGAGGTTACGAGAAGAATCAAGAATAAGAGTTGTTGCATGGGTAATAAGAGGTCCCACTGTACCAACCCACGCGTCCATCCAGAATCGAGTCCTAGCGCCATCATCGATTCTCCAGTTCAGGCCTTGTAGCACTAGATGCCAAGTAGCTTGTATACTCTTCCAGATCATGGATCTGCCAGTGGTGTTAATAAAAGTGGGGAGATCGTTAACATCAAATTTATACTTCGCAGAGAGAATTTTAACCCATAAGGCGTTAGGCTTGACAATCAAGGTCCATCCTAATTTTGTTAAGAAGGCATCAAAAGTGGGGAGATTGTTGCTAGCCTTGGAATGAAAGAAGCTACAGAATTTTTGCATGTCCTTTTGAAGACTATTTTTAACAACGTTAGAATGCACTTGCAGCTATACAAAGATAAGCATAAATTCAGTTGGAAAGTCTGCTGAACTGATCTGATAACAATCTGTACTAATTTGATACTTTGAACGTTCTATACCTTTTGTAGTCCTTTCTAAGAGGTTGTTTTGGATGAACTTTGTTGGCTTTTGTGCTAACATGTATTTTTCATTTATTTCAATCAATGAATTTCCTAGGCTACAAATATCTCAAATGGGACAAAATATACGACTAAAATCTAAGAGGGACTAGGTAGTGAGCAAGCCTGTTAACTAGTTCGGCGGAGATTCCTTGGCACCCAAACCCCTGGAACTAACTGGATCGGTTTTGTGCCCCCAGCGAAGCTAATTAGCTAAGCAAAGCAGGCAAAAGTTTCAGTGTCTACTTCACTAACACAATAACAAGCAACCATGTCGCGATCTCTCCATTGCTTCACTCCCACCACTTACTTCAAACCCTTCTTACCAATCCCAAATCATCGCTTCCCTCGCACTTTCTCCGCCAAACCCATCACCATTAAAGCCTCAGTAGCCCCTTCTGATCCCAACTCTGTTTCTCCTCAAGCCCTCATCTCCTCCACCAACGGCACCGGCGGCGTCATCCCATCGATTGAAGTGGACGCCGTCACCGAGGCGGAGCTGAAGGAGAACGGCTTCCGGAGCACCCGGAGGACAAAGCTGGTGTGCACCATCGGCCCGGCCACATGCGGGGCGGAGCAGCTGGAAGCGTTGGCTGTTGGAGGGATGAACGTCGCAAGAATAAATATGTGCCACGGGACTCGCGATTGGCACAAACGAGTCATCGATCGTGTCAGGCGTTTGAACCAAGAGAAAGGTTATGCTGTTGCTATTATGATGGATACTCAAGGTAGCGAGATTCACATGGGTGATCTCGCCGGTGCCTCCTCAGCTAAAGCCGAGGTCTTTCTTATTTAACTGCGGTTTCATTTGACTCAACTTGAAAATCCAACTAAAAATTTAGTTTTTTTTTTCCTTCTTCTTTTTAGGATGGTGAAGTATGGACCTTCACTGTGAGAGCCTTTGATTTGCCTCGCCCCGAACGCACTATCAATGTCAGCTATGATGGTTTTGCTGAGGGTATAAATTCTATGCTCATCGTACTTTTGTGCACTGATATGAATGTCAAGTTTTTTTAGTTTATGTAAGGAACTAATTGGTCTGATTCAGATGTGAAAGTTGGGGATGAGCTTCTTGTGGATGGTGGAATGGTGAGGTTTGATGTGATCGAGAAAATTGGTCCTGATGTTAAGTGCCGGTGTACTGATCCTGGTTTGTTGCTGCCACGAGCTAATTTGACCTTTTGGAGGGATGGGAGTTTAGTCAGAGAACGCAATGCCATGCTTCCCACCATTTCTTCCAAGGCCAGTGATGCTCATCGCCTTTAGAAAATTTCATTTCTTCTGAATGTGATTTGAACTATTCTGAATGTGAATGATTAGGGTTTAAAGATTTCTTCTTTTCTTTGTATTGTTCTTTATTGGTTTATATTGTCAAAATCTCATTTTCAGTTCTCATAATTTTTTTCCTTTCCCTGCTGGGGAAACATAAATTACCACATAACTCAAATACATCTTCAAATGGATTTTCTGAAGAAAGTTTGCGTTGTTATGATTGAAGGCTATAACTGAAATGGTACGGTGAAGATAAAAGTCCCTTCTATTTGTTTTATGTTTCACCAATAGGTTTCTTGGAATGTTACAATCATTAATATCTAAGGTGACTTTTCACTTTATGAAAGTCTGTGTTCGTCCTTAACCACCATATGGCATGATCCGAATGTGTTTTGTATAGTTGGATGCACTCCCACTGCCACTATAATCTCAATTTAATCTGTATTGTGTGTAGACTGTGAACTGCTTTACAAATAATTAGGAAGTTTAATGAGAACATGTTATGTGCGTTTTAAATCTATATTGGCTTTGCTTTTGATTCATCTTGCCTGGATATCATTTTCAACTGGCAATCATGTAATTATGTATACTGATTAACTTTGATAATGGACTGGGAAGTTACTTTCAGTGTAACTCCAGAGTAAGTTCATATGAATTGATTTCGTGTCATATTCACCATCAGAATTTCACTGGCGGATACATCGAGGGATTTACTCACTAGTACCTGTCTGTGCTCCATCTCAATCCACTAAATCTCAATCTCTAACTAAATGCAGGATTGGCTGGACATTGATTTTGGTATTGCAGAGGGTGTTGACTTTATTGCAATTTCATTTGTCAAATCAGCAGAAGTGATCACTCATCTTAAAAGCTACATAGCTGCACGTTCTCTTGATAGGTAGCACTTTTAACAAACTATGCTAGATTTTCAGCTTGTATTAACATTTCATTGATGACACTTAATCTATCACATTTAAGTAGTTGTTCTGCTCTCTGTCTTGTTTTTATTCTCTTGATGATTGTTTATTGTGATACTGAAATTTTGCTGTATTAGTTTCCTCTACTACTAAAATGATATGTTTCATTACCTTTAGGGCCTTATCGGTCTCATCTTTTGATTTAGTGATATAGCTGTAATTGCAAAGATAGAGAGTGTAGACTCGTTGAAAAACTTGGAAGCGATCATCCAAGCATCAGATGGAGCAATGGTCGCTAGAGGAGACCTTGGAGCTCAGATACCATTGGAACAGGTTCCATCAGCCCAGCAAAAGATTGTTCAAGTGTGCAGACAGCTGAATAAGCCTGTCATTGTTGCTTCTCAACTACTTGAATCCATGATTGAATACCCGACGCCCACTAGAGCTGAAGTAGCTGATGTTTCTGAAGCAGTTAGACAAAGAGCAGATGCTTTGATGCTCTCTGGAGAGTCTGCCATGGGCCAGTTCCCAGAGAAGGCACTGTCTGTCCTAAGAACTGTTAGTGTGAGAATCGAAAGGTGGTGGAGAGAAGGGAAACGCCATGAAGCTATGGAGCTCCCATCTGTAGGATCCGCATTTTCTGATAGGATATCTGAAGAGATGTGCAACTCTGCTGCCAAGATGGGTAAGTATCTTTAGTGTTAAATTTCTGTACTTTCCAAGACAAAAGAAATTTCAAACTGTTGACAGAATTACTTTTCCCAGAACTTGAGCCTTTGCTCTATTTTTAACCTCCTGAGCCTATGGCTCCTTTTTTCTTCTGCTCTACAAGTTTCACAAATAAATTTCCTACTCAGCTAATTGGACCTCAGCACAAAGTTCTTTTTTTTTAAACAATATGCCCCCTCAAAATATTATCAGATCATTTGTGGAGCACATATGTAATGCCTGCGATAATTCATTGTGCCATGTGATACAGTAGTTCACTTAGTGGAAAAGGCAATGATTTTAACTTCTGTCAGTGTTCCTAAAGCGAAAAGATTGACTCGAGATGCTGGGATAAGTACTTGCTTCTTGTTGTTTTCTTATTAATTGGGCCATTCTGTTTTCCGTGCAAGTTTTAAGTGACTCTTTTAAGAACTCATCAGGTACATGCCTAACTAAATTGCCTCTTAAGTGATTTTATTGACTTGGAATACTCCCTTCCTACTCTTTACCTTGTATTCTCTTGATTTTTTCTAAACATGTGAATATCTTTTGTCAGTTGGCTTCTATCTAGTAATTTAACTGGATCCTGATGCTTTATGATTTGTGGTTTTGCAGCTAACAACTTAGAGGTGGATGCTCTCTTTGTTTACACCAAGACAGGCCACATGGCATCTCTCTTGTCACGTTGCCGACCTGACTGCCCAATCTTTGCCTTTACAACCACGACATCTCTGCGGAGGCGCCTCAACTTACAGTGGGGCTTGATACCTTTTCGTCTGAGCTTCACTGATGATATGGAAACCAATCTCCATAGAACATTTTCATTGCTCAAGGCTAGGGGAATGATCAAATCAGGTGATCTTGTTATCGCCGTTTCAGACATGCTGCAATCTATCCAAGTTATAACCGTCCCTTAGGTGACCTCGTTGCGCTTTCCACTTACTGTCTCTGGCTATCTATTATTTGCTTTACTTTTGGTCACTGGTTCTACAATATGGTTGCTGCTGGAGAGATTCTTTTTCATATGGAAAAGGAAAAACCTAGGTTGAAAGCTATTAAGTTACACCCAGTTTCACTTGGCTATGAACCTCATCATTCAAGGATAGTCTCCAGTTTTGTGAAAAGGTTGGAGAGATCACTTCATTTGCAGCTTGCTTCACTTATCTGGTAGTTTAATTTCGTCCTGGTAACTTTATTTCCTTAATGACGTGCAAAACTGTATCAATGTAGGGCAGAGAGTTGTAAGAGAAAGTAGACCTAGTATGATATGCTTTTAGAGACAGACAAGTATGTTTCAACATATGGGGCTTGCTTTTTCAAGAAAAGATAGATAATTCAGTGTAAGATATGCGAGTATTTTTGTGCAATGTTTATATAGCAATCAAATAAAACATAATTAAATTTTACTTACCATTTGAGCAAGCAGGACTAGATTTCTATCTTGTAAGTGTTGTGTATTTATGTGAATGTGATCGAGATGAGTATTACCGTGGCCTAGCTGTAGAATCCGAGGTTTGGTTCATTCTTGTATTCTTCATATCAAGGTGTTCGAAGTTCACTTTCAATGAACCAAAATACTTGTCGTTCATGGTCATGCATTATTATCACTAGAGGTCTTAGGCAGACTTTGCAAGTTATCATAGATCCCTTTCCAGGAACTTTTAATAGGATCAGCATAACCAGTAGTTAAAAACACATGCCTTATAAAACAGTTTCTTTATTAATTAAGGATAAGGTTACATAATTTTGGATTTTTTCAAATTTTGCGTCTTATTGAATTTCTTACTTTGATCAATAAAAAAAAACTCATTAAGAAATGGTGAAGTCAATTAGCACTCTAATTATAAAATAAGAAATTTGAACAATTAATTATGATTTGATTTATTCTTTAAGAATTTCTCATAATTTAATATTTTTAAATTTTCATATTTTATGAAATGTATACATACTTTTTATTAACTTTTCAAACTTATAATATTTCAAATTACGTTTTGTGTCAATTTTATCAGGTTTTTAGTATAAAATAAACATAATAGATGTATATTTTTATTTAAACATTTATTAAATCATAACAATTTAAGAAATGAACACCAACTTTACCATCGATTGAATCAAGGAAATAAAATATGTTAAGAAAACATTTGCCTGTTATGATTTTTTTAATTGGACATAATCTTACTCTTAACAGGCCCAAGAGAATCTTTTTTTGAAGCATTTAGCAATTATTTATAAAATAAGGGATTAATCATTCAGTTTCTACCTTGTTTTATTAAATTTTGTACCCATATTCATATAAGTCTACACAAATAAATAGACACTCTAAAGAAAGAGGGTGCTCCAACTTCCAAAATAAGACATGGCCGCATGTTTCCGAGCAAGAACATAAGACTATTTCAACGCAGAACACGAAAACACTACCATGAAAATACTTGCAAGCCATTAAAACCCATACAGGTTAGTAGTGAACCGATGAAAAGAACAAATAAACGACAAAAAATGTAAGAATCGATGCCTAGTTTGTCTTCACCTAGTTAAAAAGTAGCACTCTCGAAACAAGAATCCAACCACTTTACTCCCGAGAAAAGTTGGCTTCGGTGAAGTACACATGTCCATATAAAAAATGGGGATGAGGAATATATAAATTAAAAATTATAAATAGTTAGGTCGGCTGTGTTAGGCCCAGGCCCATCTTCGCATATCCACGGCCCGTCCGGCCCATCAGATGTTAGACTTCCATGCAAACACAACGATCTACGTAAACCTAGCATCCACAGCATATATAAGGTACTGTTCTACCGCGATTCAGGTATGAGACTGTAATCTTAGCTACTCGTCTACATTCTCAGCTATTAAAACCTCTCACAAATACTGACTTGAGCGTCGGAGGGGCCTCCCGGGAAACAACTCCCGGCCCACCGTTATCTGTTTTGTAGGCATCTCACAGCCAGAATCGCACAGACCATGGATCAGAACAACGACGTCCAACCTCAGCAGAATCCGGCTGAACCACCACTGTATGATATATTACAAGACCTCGCGGAATCATAAGTTTTTCTTTCTTCCTTCTACTCTTTCCTGTTTGGACAGTCCATCCTGATAAGTGCGCTTTGCTTGCACTTACAGTGTCATATTGTTATATTGAACAGAACAAACACATGAATGTCTTAAGTTTGTTATTCTCTATTATTGTTGGAAATATCTAGAGTTGATACTGTCATTGAATAGAACTCACTCGACTTTTAAGTTAGAAAAGCAAGCAACTTTTGGTTTCGTGTGGAAACTTGGAAAGAGACAACCCATATAGCTGTACGCACTGCAAAAGTGAGAAAAATAGGATTCGACAAAAATTTCCTGAACAACAAATCATATGCTTTACTTTAACCTGTTGCCGAAGGATAGATTTTGAGAGAGTGGTCAAATGTTTCGGATAATGCTCAAGTTCTATGAGCTTAAAACATCTGCTACGGGAGCTTGAAGATGACAGATTAAAAAGTACCTTCTTATAATTGAGACTTGGGACACCTCGTGTGTAAAAAAAAAAAAAATAACCAACTTGGATTGGCGTGTAGGTTGCAGACAAATGTTACTAGTCGACCTGAAAAAGGAAAAAGGAAAAGAACAGCTCAAACTCTTTGCCAACTTAAAAGTTAATTATTGACATTGATAGCTACCAGCGTTGGATTCTCAGCAGAAACAGAAATTACAGAAGTTGTAGAACAATAAAAAAAGAAATATACAGATGAACTGAATTGTAAACTAAATGATAAAAAATGCACGTGACACAAGAAAGTTGTATTAAGAACTAAAGCCTGGACTGCCGTTCCTTTCTGTACTGTACAAAAAAATGAATCCATTAACATACAGCTCAAAAACTGCTGTTAGTTATATCAGCCGATGAAAAAGAATCCAACACCTAACCAACTCATTTCCAATCCTCAAAAAACGACAAACAACCCGTCATCAAACGAAAAGATTCTGACTCTGTTGTCTCAGCTCTTTCCTTAGCTTATGCGAAAACAACCTGCAGGCGTCCATACTTAGATCCATAGCTGCTGCTAGTGCCACGAAAGCAGCCGCATCCTCAGTACAGTTCACATGTTGAATCCCAATTTCCACCTCAGGCTTGGCACAGTTTTTGTCACCCTTTACGGTTGATGACATAACAAAACCCTTGAACGAGAACTGTGACAAGAATCCAACTCCAAAATCGGATCCAGACCATGATCCTGATCCTGACCCAGAACCGAAATCACAGCTGCTGTGCGGACTACATGTTGGGGTGGCAAGACTATTGGTCATATCAATGGTGAACTTGCCCCCAGTTTTAGTACTAATAGTTGAATTGACCACGGTGGCCGTGGTTGGTGTGGCAACAACTGAGTCATGTATTAGTTCAAAGCGGTTTCCAAGTGTACCGTGTTCTCTCCATGCCTCCAGGCGACCCCAGGGCTTCCAGGTGCCTTGTGACGGGTGAAGAATCAGCCATGCCCCAGGGTTGGACCGACTAACATGGTCAGAACCAGGGGATGGCACAAATGGGGTCACCATTGATGCCATTGCAACTGGTGAGCCAGACAGGTCGTGGATTGTGATTGTCCATCCTTTTCGTTCTTTTGTGGGTTGGTCTTTCTCCAACTTGAGAGAGGACAACCAATTCTTTGATGTGCTTGGTTCTGACATTGATGGCCTGAACAAATATCACAATATAAATTAGGATCACTTAAGAGACTCAAAAGACACGCAGAACACAAATGTCGCAATAAAAATCATCACTTGGTTAAAGAACATAGAGCTAAGAGTAGCTCATTCTACAAACATAGCATCTTCAGATTCTAACAAAATCATCAACTTTTTCCTTCATAAATTACTTCTCATCATTGAAACAAGGAATACTTTCCTGTTGACAACAGTTACCTAATCTTCAACAGTTTCAACAAATTTCTTCCACTTTTTTTTTCCTCAAAGTTTCTCATCAACCAAATTATGAACAGTTTAAAAGAACAAAAATTTAAACAAAAGAAAACACAGCAGGGGAGTTGAAAAAACCAACCTTGATCCTAAACTCCTATCTTGGGCATTCCTCAAATTAAATTTGCAAGTGAAAACTGGCTGTTTAACGCTTCCTTGCACTTGCAAAACCTGGGGGCTACACTCTGGGTGCCCACCAAACTGAAACACATATCTTGGATCAGGCTCAGCCCTCACACACAAACAAAACTGAGCAGACGACTCTCTCTTATTTCTACCGATACTAATCCAACCATTGTGCATCATACAAGGCTTAGACTCCACCTTTCGGAGATCAACTGGCACGGTCACCTTCCCCAAAAGCTTTCCATTAGTCCACCCACAAGTCGGACCATCACGTTGGTACACCTCTACGCTCAAACTAAGAACTTTCTTAGATGCCAAGATATCATTAATCTGGTTCTTGTTTAGAGTGAAGCATGCAGCGAGTGAATTGAGCTTTTCGTGGCTTTGAGCTTGGTTTGCTAAAGGGACTGTAGCTCGTCGAGTAGGGAAGTTCTTGAACTTGATCTTGCAGTAACACGACGAAGAAGTCGACAACTTGATTGCTAAATTACCAACGAGGACCCGCAAAAAAGGGCACGGATCCATGGCTGCGGCGGTAGTGATAGGACGCGGCGGAGACGGCGTCGCAGTTGAGGACAGGGAGAGACGTTCGGAGTTCGCTGAGGAGATATATAGTGTTACGGACTAATGAAGAAACCAAAGAGAGATGGATCGAGACAGGCTGTAACGTTAGCGATTTAGCTGTGTGCTTTGAGGACAAGGGAGGTATGGTATTGTAAGGCACTGCTTAGAGGACAGCTGTGGGCTCATTTTCTTTTCTCTTTTTCTTTCATTAATGATGATAAGAGAATATATATAATTAGTTAGTTATAATTGATAATTGTAGTCAAAAGATAAGCATTAAAACAAATAGTAAATTGGCAAATATTACTCATACCAATATGAAAATATGGAATTCAAAGCTTGTCCACCAAGCATTCCTTCTTCTCATCATATCATACGGTTGATATAGATAGATGAAAATGGAATGAGCTCACGGGAGTAGTCTGGGAGTGGGAGCAGTGTAATAGATTTAGAAACATTGCATGGGGCGTGCGTGCGTGGTGGGGGTGGAAGAGTTGAGCTGTCGACCAGTTAGCGCACGTACACATAGGTAGAGAGAGGCTGAGTGTGCCAGCGGTGCGCATCTCTGTGCCAAACGCGAAATTTTGATTCCCTCCTTTTGTCGTTTTGCTTTTCTTTACATGATCGGATTGGGCGCCTGCCGCACCCCCTTTACGCTACGTTTGGTTAGCGTCTCTGATAGTTGGAGACGGAACGGGACGAGACGGAACAGGACGGGACGGAACAGAAACTAGAGACAGAGAGCTGTTTGGTTGATGGTGGACAGAACAGAGAATCTTGTCTCCGTCTCCAGGACAGATGTGTTTGGTT
>JANKOD010000192.1:28021885-28036491 GCA_026284645.1 Erythroxylum acuminatum
CTCATCCTTACATTCCAATTATCTCCAATATTTTTCCAATATCCTTTGGTTTCTTATTTCTATTTTCCATAATAATCTATAATTTCTGAAATTATTCCTAAAATTCACCAAAATTAAAAAAGATAACAATTATACTCTCCAATTAAATTTCCAATACACAATTTCACAAATTTCAATAATATAATCACAATTCTCAGCAATAGCACATTACAATTCAATTATACCCGGAATTATCCATGAATGCATGTACAATTATTTTCATGTGCAAGAATTCATTATTCACGTGTATGTGCATGACATATTATGCATGAACATGAAATGCATTTCTAATCTCCCATTAATCACTTATTTTTACTATTCTGGCCTCTCCGCAGATAATGGGATGTTACAGTAAACAAGTAGTTGAAAGGTGGGGGAATCACCAAATTAAAGAAGCATTTAGCTAGAGTCAAAGCTGACATGGAGCTTTGTAAGAAAACGAGTCATGATGTGAAATGGCAAATGAAGACTTTCCTTGAAGAGTAATAGTATGAGAAAGATAAGAGGTAAATATTGAACTATGAAATTGGTAGTGAAAGTTTTTTTATTGGTGGTTAGGATGAAATTAGAGGTGTTAAAAGTGGTAGCATTCCTTCCTAACAAAAAGGAAATGTTGCACATGATATTAGGAAAGAAGAGGAAATGTATCTAATTTTTTGCACTATGAATACTCCTAAGAGTCCATATTGCTTTACAATTTCGAGAAGCGACTCATAATGTGGACATGGCAATGGCTAGATGGTGATATGATTTAGGTATAGCATTCAATGTTGTCCAATTTTATTATTACTGGCCTATTGTGGATGTTATTGCCTTCTACGATCCAAGATATAAAGCTCCTTTAATTGATGACTACAAAAGTAAACTTCTAAGTAGCCTTGTTTACAGAATAAAAAGTTATTTAGATGAAAGAAGAATGACTTAGACTACTTATAGGTGTTCAATATAGGTGTTCAATCATGAGTAATGGTTGGAAAAATAAAAGACATAAACCTATTATTAAATTTTTTGGTTTGTTCTACAAAAGGGACAATATTTTTGAAGTCTATCGATCCCCCTAACCTTGTTAGGAATGTTGATACTCTGTTTCAAATATTTGATGAAGTTGTGAATAAAGAGAAAATATTGTTCAGTTGATTACTGACAATGATTTTGTTTATAAAGTAGCTGGAAGAAGATTACAAAGCAAGTATAATCTTTTTATTTGACTCTTTGTGCTGCACATTACATTGGCCCCAAGTTGGAAAATATAGGAGAATCTAGTTATTTTCCTATTATTAATGAGAGTATGTACAAAGTAAAAAAGGTGACTAAGTTCATCTACAATCATCCATGGGTCAGAATTTAATGAGAAAAGATTTCACTAAGGGTAGGAATTTGGGTCATCCTACTATTACAAGATTTGCAACTAATTTCTTATCACTTTAGTGTTTTATTATGATGAAGAAGGATTTGATCCAAATGCTTATAAGTGATAAGTGAGTTGCTTCCCAACATGATAGGTCTAATACTAAATTGGAGGTTTCTAGAATTATACTTAAACAAAATAAATTTTGAACCCAATTTCAATTTGTCATTCGAGTTTATGAGCCTTTGGCGAGGGTACTTCATCTAGCTGAAAGTGATGAGAAGGCAACAATGAGTTATTTTTATGATGACATGGAGAGGACGAAGGAAGAAATTAAGGCCAATTTGAAAAACATTTCTTTTTTATACACTCCTTATCTTGCAGTCATCAATGAGAGATAAGAAAGACAATTTTACTCTTCGTTGTTTGCAGCTGGGGTACTTGTGAATCCTAGTGTCTATTTCAAACCAAGTTTTAAAAAGAAAAATGTAGTTAATAAGGGAATGCGATTAACTATTACAATAATTATTGCTCGTAAGATGATACAAAATCTCTTAAGCTTATAATTGAAGATTTATAAGGATGCTTTGGGTGATTTTGGATCCTAGTTGATATTCATTAAAGAGAAAAACTTAATCAAAGTATTTTTCACTTTTGTTACTAGTTTAAAATTAATTATTACTTTATTTTGTTCGTAATGCTACTTTTGTTGTCTTACAGTTGCTTGGTGGAACCAATTCAGAAGTGATGGAACCAATTCGGAAGTGATGTTCTATAATTACAAAGGTTTGCAATTCGAATTATACGTCACTGTGTGAGTACAACAAGATGTGTAAGGAATTGAAGCACATTTGAATTCATCCATTCCAAAAAAAGGAATAGATTGAAGCACAAAAGATTGAACGACTAAGTCTTTGTTCGATACAATTTAAATCTTCATTAAAGGTATGTTATTATCATTATTAACTTATATATAATTTATTGTAATTTCTTAATAATTTAATGTTATTTGTTTACTAAGACTCTTAATAGAACAAGTAGTTCTGTAGATCCACCCATATCGATCTTTTGGCATATTAGGTTTCTGAGGAACCAAGTTTTATAAAAGAGAGTGACTTGGAAAATAATCTTAAATAGGAAAGTATTGACATACCATTTGATGCAATAAATTTTAATAATGGTGATGATGAGAATTTTGGCCAATACGATTTGAGCAGATATTCGATTAAATGAAGTTTCATGTTTTATTTCTCCTCTTCTTTTAATTTCATTTATATTTGATGTATATGTTGAATTTTATATATGCAATATAAATATAATTGTAAATGTTTTTGTTTCAAGTTTCACTTCTAGTTGGTTGTTTCCTCGACACAAACTGTTGTTGTAAATACTAATAGTTAGAGAGTCATTGATATTTATTATTCTTTTTATTTGATGTAATTATTATTTATTATATGATAAATTTGTAAAATTTTAAATACTTTGTATTGTCCATATTTTTTTTTATTTGTATGATGATTAAATGATCCTTTTTATATTGATTATGATTATTATTTAGGGTTAATTATAAAATAAATTCCAAACATTACTCAATTTCGCAACACTAGCTCAATCTTTAAAAAGTGGCGCTAAAATGTTCCAACTTTCAATTTGTTTCAAAAATATCCAAACATTAAGTTTTCCATTAACGTTATACAATAATTGCTAATCAACTTGATCTTTTTGAAGTTTTCAACTGTTTTTTGCCTAATATTGAACTATTTTTCTTTAATATATCATTTAAAAATATCTTTTCTTACTAATGGGCGTAAAAATTATCAAACTGTTGATTTTTGGAATAGAGTGTTTGTTTTCGTTATCACTCTCAAGCTTTTTAGAAGGTTCACCATCACTATCATACTCCCCCTGCCTACTACAGCGCTTGTGATTACATTATTTCCCATTGTATATTAATATCATAATCCCTTACTTTGCTCCTAATTTTCTCCTTCATATTTGTTTTGACTAACTTGGCTAACTTCTTTAATTGGATTCCTTGGTTTATTCAACTACTAAAGCTTTGCTCCCTGGTATGCTTCTGGCTCTCTTGCTTTCTCTCATAACCTCTGTGGACTAATTTCCAGCTTCTCAAACTTCAAACATTTTCCTTTTTCCCTCCCTTATCTTCTCGCCTAACCTTCTTTCCTTATTCTAAAACTAAACCTTTTTTTTTTCATTTTTGGAAATGTCCATCTCTACTTTACTTTCTCTTAACAACTCTCACCCTTTAGCTCATGAGGTCACCATCCCTAGTAAGCTTTCTAAAGGTCCTGAGTGCCTCAGGAGACTAATCCACCTTCTCTTAACTAAGTCTTTAACGAAATTGGGAAGATATAAAGTTAAGTTATAGATGATAGCTCATTAGTGGGATTACATTTAGTTCTTAATTAAAATTCTCAATACAACTATTTTCCATTGTATATTAATATATTACCCCTTTTAAAGGATGTTTATGCTTTTTTCAATAATGGTTATTAATTCCTTTTAAAAACATAATGCTTCTATTATTCTTACTGCTCATGCTAGGCTTTCAATTTTCGTTATTAATGCTTACAATTTGATTTATTGGAAAAATTCTTTGTAATTTAGATGCTGGTGAATTTTAATTTTAATTATGGTGGCTTATTGGAAAGAAATGAAAATAACAAATATGTTGGAGGCAAGATTAAATGGAAGAAGGATGTTGGTATTGATGAACTTAGTATGATAATACTAAAAGGAGTATCAGAAGATAAAGGCCATAGAGTTGTATCTATGTTTTACAAATTTCTAGAAAAGTCAATGAGATGCTTGAAAGAGTTGAGTTTACATCATGATAAGGACATGTTGTCAATGCTTTAGTACATAAAAGAATTAAAGAACTACAATGTTGAAATGTATTACGAGCATGGTTATCATAATCCTACAAGTGATGGTGAAGAAATTGATTCTAATATATGCAATAAAGATGGGTAATTCCAAGTTCAAGTGGAACAAAATGATGAAGATTTTGTTCTTATGAGGGTGACTGAATCTAAAAATGGCATATGTGATGATGAAATTTATACAACTGACAATGAAGAATATGTTACTGCAAAAACTAATGAAAAGAAATATGGGAAGAAAGTTAATAATGGGTTTGAATGTGATGGTGTTGTGGATGGGGTTGGAAGTAGTGGAAAATATAGTAACAAAGAGAGAAATTATTCAAACAATTCACGAAGAGAAGTAGAAAGTTCATAGGTTGGTTAGTGAGTATGAGGACAATAACGTTGAAGTTCAATCACCAATATGTAGTGATGATGGTGGTGCGAGGCCTCTAACAAAAGCAATAAATATGTTGTTTTCAATCCAAAAGTGGACATGAAAGAATTTTAGTTTGAAGTTGGCATGAAGTTTAAGGATGAGGTTCAGTTTAGGGAGGCAATCGGAAATTATACAATTACAAATGGATATGATGTTTTAATTACGAGATATGGTGTGAGAATGGAAGCTATTTGTAATATCCACTATCCTTTTAGGGTTTAAGCTAATTAGATTGGAAATGAAAAAAAATTTGTAGTGAAGATATTAGAAAACAAGCATACTTACAGGAAAGTTAGCAAGCTAGCAAGAAGTGGATAGTAAATCAATTCTTACATAAGTTTAGGGGGAACTCAAATTGGCCAATTAGTGAGATGATAATGATCTTCAAACCAAGTATGCATTACAAGTGACTAAATCTCAATGTTTTCTTTAATAAGTGAAATTGTATTAATAAATTAAATAGGAAGTTACATGTGAGATCAAGAATAACTAGCAAGTCATACAGTGGCAACGTTTAGAGGATAAAGCTCAATTACATCCACGACATCGTTTAGAGGCAAACATAATAATTTCAGCTAGTACAACGATAACGTATGCAATGAGAGTCACAAAAGCTTAATACTGCCATTAGACGAAGAGTTAAGCAAATTTGGAAAGTTTAGAACACGTTTTCTCTCTTTCGCACAATTCCTATCAAATTAGGATCTGGGAAGATGATCGCTAATCGCAGAAGGAGAAGGCGCTACAACCGATGGAAAGAGAGGATCTTCAAGAATACTCTTCCTATTTCTGGAACTGCCCAGAGTGTAAGGATTGGAGTACTCAGCTTCGATAGAAGCGCTCCATGCATCAAAGACAAAGGACGCCTCTTACTCAGGTACTGACTTGTAACTTAAGTTGATTTCCTTTTTCAAGAATTTTAGCCTCTGTATGTTAATAGATTCTTTATGATAAGGCTAGATTAGGGCAAACTCAGTTGGACCTTATAGAACATAGGAGTTTCTCTCTGATTCCGCCAATTGGAGAGAAGAGAACCTCATCTCGTGAGCGATGTGTGTTCTAAAATCTTCTTATGTTTCTTTCTCGCCAAATCTCCTTAATGGACGAGGCGAAGGAGATGACATAGATTTGCTTGTTGTGGTTGGAAGTATGATTCAGCTTCTGAAACCAGTCTAGAGCTTCCCCAAAATTGGTCCTAACATTAGATATAAGACACAATTCCTGTATTTTCTCCCATATAAATTGGGAGAAGTGGCAGAGGAAGAAAAGATAATTCCTTGATTCTTCTTCTAACTCACAGAGAACACAAATAAAGTTAGAGGTAATATAGTGCAATCTGTCCATTGTACTTAGCTTATTCAACACAGCGAGCCAGAGAATAATGGAGTAGCTAGGCATGAGAGCCTTGTGCCAAATGATAGGGAACCATGGTTATCTTGGGTGATTCTGATTCTCCCATTTCCTAAATTTTGCAAGTTGGAAGGTATTAGGAGGGAAATTAAGGCATTGAAATGGGTTCTCTCTATCCAAATTATGGTGGTAATGAGGAGTGAGATACTGTAATTCCCTTGGAATATTCCATTGGCCCCTTAGGATGATGGATTTAACTTTCAAGTTGATAGGAAGGCCATTCCAAATCTGAAAAGCTTGAGGAAATCTAGTAAGGTGTCCTTTACCTATCCAATTATCGAACCATAGGAATGCTTTTTCACCATTTCCAACCTTACAAGTCACCGAAGGTTGTAAGAGGGGTCTTAACTTTCATATTTGAATCAAAGACCAAGACAAGGAGGTTTTAAAATGGATAGTCCAAAGACTAAAACCTTTAAGGATATAGGTGCAAAACCAACGGATCCTTAAAGATTGTTTATCCAGTAGAATATTCCATAGATTTCTGATCAAAGGTGACCAATTAAAGGAGCCAATAGAGATCAAACCTAAGCCCCCCTTCTTCCTTCCTTTTACAAACTTCTGACCATTTCACCTTTGCAAAGTGTCTATCTAAATTGAGGTTTCCCAAAGAAATCTTCTAAAGAGCTTCTCGATGGTTTTGATAACTCCTTTAGTAAGTGAGAAGTTAGAGGACCAGTAGACATGAAGGGAGTTGAGTATAGATTTAATAAGTTACAATCTTCCACCAAAAGATAGAATCTTATTAGTCCACCTACTCAATCTTTTATGTATTTTTTCTATCAAAGGGAAGCATTCAGATAATTGTATCCTTTTAGTGGTAATCGGAAGACCCAAATAAGTTAGAGAAGCTTGCTTCCTACACATTCTTGTAATTGCAGAGATACGACCTTCCATCATAGTGGCACTATTAGCTAGGATGAAATGACTTTTTGTAAAGTTAACCTCCAATCCTGAAATATCTTTGAACAAAGATAGTATTGAGATGAGTAATTCAATAGATTTACCATAGGCCTTGGACAAAAGCAATAGGTCAACAGCAATGAATTATTGAGTTTTAAAGTTAAGTTTCACATATTGTTTACTTCACTAAAATCATTATAATGAATGTTTCAGCTCTTTTTTTCCGTGGATGTACGAAAAATTATATTACTTAAAATATATGATCTTATTTTTATTTTATTGTTATTATCTTGTCCAAAATAACTTATTTTCTTTATCATGAATATTTTAGCTTCTAAATTCCATTTATTCCTAATAGTACTCACAGAGTATACCTTTTAATGAAAACAAATAGTAAGATACTGAAATTATTTATTACTAAAGCTTTATATTAAAATTTTTTAGTAAATAAACATTTAGTAAGTTAGTTATATAATATTACCCATGTCGAATGGTATGGAAGAGTAATGTAGGAGTTTTTACCTTCAAAAACAAACTTTTAACCTTTTAGCATAAAAAGATGTAAACTCAAAACATTCTTGTCATTTGCAAATATATGCACATACAATTAGCTAGCGTGTATATAACATGCAAAGTCACCGATCAATTAATCAATCAGCTCCTGAATGAGCTGTACATTGGGTTCCACGGACGTGGTTGTAGCTGAGGTAACTATCGATGAGAGTTTCAGCTCCAGGGTGGCTAAAAGAGAAAAGCTTTCCGCCAGCTGAAAGCAAGATGATGAAAATCTCGGTACCACAAAAAATGCAGAGATCACTTGCCTTCTTGAAAAGCCCTGGACGTCTCTCTGAGTAGGTCACTTGAAGAATTAATGTTTTCATTTTTTTAATCATCTTCTTCATCTCCACCTTTTTTCGACCAGCACTCTTTCTCATCATTAACATAGGTGATCCTCTATTGAAAACTTAAAACTACTTAGATATTAAAAAACGATATATCTAACTGATTGATATTTTTGTAAGAATCAACATTATTTCATGATGAGATTACTTTTCCAAGAAAAACATTATTTCGTGAGAAATGGGGTTTGGAATTTTTATGGCATCCTTTCTGTGTTAGAGATGTTGAGATATCGAGCCTGATAAAATAGTCTAGACTTTACACCAGGCCCACGATCGCGGATCCAATTTTTGTATTCTCCTGAGCGTATAAATACATTCTATTCTTCTTGTGTATCTATTGTTAAAAACATTCACAGTGAAACAAAACCCTAGCCGCCGTCGACGTAGCCAAACATAGGTGAACCACGTAAATTTGTGTATTTATTTATTTTCTGCACTTAATCTTTGATTATTGAGATTGATCGTCCATAACAATAGATATTGTTGTTCTAATATACTACAATTATATACTCAACTTTGCTTATCAATCACGACAGTGCTTTAGTTGAGTAGCTTCTTGTTTTGGAGTTTGTAGCATCTTTTCCTTCCTTGTTAAAATATAAAGAAAGAACAAATACAAAATTAAATGTTTAGAACAGTCATCTGGCAATTAATTCAAAGGTCAGGCTTTTTTTTGCCAGTTGGTTAGTGTAACCTGTCATTTTACAAAGCTTGACTCACAATTTCGCTTCCAATAGTCAAAATGAAAAACTTATTACTAACATGAGTAGATATGCAAGGTTTTAAATTGCAAATAATAGGTGATATTGTGTTTGCAAAATATAGTGGGAATTGCAAAGAATGCGAGTAATACAATTATAGTTAGAAATACATAAGGTGATCTCTAGTGTTTTTTTTTTAAATTTTTTTTAATGTTTATATTTTTTTTTACTAATAAATCATTTACCTCTTATGTAATCGTTATTTTCATTAATGTAACAATATGAAATTTTTATTTAATATAACTTTCCAAAAAAAATTAGTTAATATACGTATCTTTGTTATATTTTATTTATGGCAGTTCATTATCAAGTGTTATAAAAAAATTTACATCGAATTAGTTAGTATAATATTTTACAGACATAAAATTTTTAGTATTTCTATAATTTTATAATGATTATAGATAGTTTATTATATGTTAAATAATTATGTTTGTAAAAGAAGTTAAAATAATTGAATCTACTTAAGTTTAAAATAACATTATAAATTGTGAAATACATATTTTTATCATAAATCTTAATCCATTATAAAATTTCTAATTAAATATTAAACAAATTAGTTATTTTATATTGATATTTAAATATAAATTTTAAGTTCAAATAAAACTAATAAATTCAAACTGAAAGTTTTCATACATTCAACATATATATTTGGTAAGTTGTAACTATTTTATTTCAAATTTGTCACCAACTTATCTCCTACCACTCCTTACGAAAATCATAAGATCGAAATAATATAAGTTATTTTTAAAAAATATGTAATTAATAAAAATGTAAAGTACCAATAATCATATACAATAAATAAGATATGAAAAAGTATTATAACAATAATTTTAACATCCCACTCTTTTATATGAAAAGATAAAAAATAATTCATACTATCTTTAATTGAAGACATGTAGATATGTAAATTATATTTATAAATGTAGGAAAAATCTAAAGATCATTAGAAATATTATGTTTATAATTATTAATTGCAATTTATAATTTTTAAACATATGTGAAATTTTCAAAAGTAGTATATTGTAAACTTAAAAAAATTTAACTTCTCCAATATTCTTCTCATAATGCATGAAAATATAGAATAATTATAGCAACTTTTAAATCAAAATTTCCAAAGTGAAATGGGCAGTAGTAAGTCATCCTAAGAAATTTGAAAGCCTAGGTGTCACATACAATGAGTAAAGCAATGCTCATAAAGAGACTTTGGATCCTATGCTCTAAAAATGAAAGTCTATGGGTGAAATAGATTCACACAAATAGTAATGGAGAAATCTATATGGAACTACAAAGTTAACCCAGGGATCTCCTAGACCTCAATCAAATTTTGGAAATGAGGGAATTAACTCATCCTTACATTAAGCACAAATTTGGTGATGGAGGTAGGACTTTCTTCTAGCTTGACTCATGGCATAACAATGGGCCTCCCAATACTAAAGTCCACACAGTCTTCAGAAACAACTCTTAGTTCTGGCCTTCTCAATCTACTAAAGGAAGACAAGAGTTTTATAGATTAATAGAAAGAGTTTCTCCTAACTTAAATACATAGGATACAATCATCTGGTCACCAAACACATCCTCAAGATTCACAACACAATTTTGCAAAAAACTCCTACAAGGGCCACTTCCTGTATTGTTAGCACATAAACTAATATGTGATTATGCAATAGCCCCCTCCCACTCATATATCCTATGGCTAGGGGCACATAACAGACTGAATATTAGAGATGCCCTAAATTTTCCAATATCAATTATGAACTGCCTATTGTGCAACGTGGAACCTGAAAGTGTGAATCATCTATTTTTTTACTGCAATTACTCAAGCTAAATTTGGAGGCCTATCTTAGACAAATTTAGTACCTCCTGCCCCTACCTTAACATATCATATATCCTAGATTGGGCATGTACTCATCACTTTAGAATAAAAAGGGACTACAAATTATTCAAAATTTCTTTAAAAGCCTCTACTTACTACATCTGGGGTTAAAGGAACAAAAGACTCTTTGGATCAACTCCTACAAAGGTGAATTTGTGTCTAGGATAGCTCAACATCTTCGTAAGATCAAAGGTAATTGCCCGTCAACTAGAAGTACAACTTGACCCTATTACCTCTAGCAACTGGAGACTAGGATTCTAAAATACTAGCATATAAAACATTACAAAACAAATTGGTAGGTACATGCAACACAAACACCACAACATGCCTTTTAAGAAAGGCACAAGAAAGAGAGATAGAAGGAACACAGGGGAAAATGAAAGACTAACCTGGTTCTAAATCCCACCAACAACCATTAGAATAGCAGCTCAATTGTGAACCTTGTAGATCCTTAATAGAGAAGCAAGAAAACAGAAGGGAGTGACCTTGGAGCATAAAGTAGAAATGAATATGTTTAGTTTGGAACAAAAATATGCTTTTGGACTACACGTGTCCCTAAGCAGATTGTCTCTATTTGTTAATAAGCTTATCTTTAGCTTTCTTGAAATTACGATTTTGTCCTACTAGATGTATTAATGTTGCATTAGCAATGAATTATTTAACTTTCAAAAAAACTTTTAAAATATGTGGATATGGTCTCAAATTAAAGCACCAGGAATGGAAGCTCTTTCTCTAAGAAGCTAGTCTTACCTTTGTTAGTATCCATTTCAGTTGTGGATTCCATAAGCTTATACTACACTTGAAACACATCCTTTATTCACAAACAAGCTTTCCTTTTATTGCCCCTAACTGATGCTTTGCTCAATTATTCTCCTTTCCTAATTAGCTTCAGTATCCTTCTTCTTTTCCTCTCTCTCTCTCTCTCTCTTCCTCACTTTACTCCTCCTCATCAACAAACTAATCTACCAATCAGGGCCCTTTTTATCCTTGCAAATTCTTGCCTACCTTATTTTCCCTGAATAGTAACTAACTTTTAAAATTATTCTCTTTCAAAGCTACTTGTGACTCATGAAAAAAGCCATTACAAAGGACTCAGGTTTTGAGAAAATAAATAAGAGTAAGGCATCTATTATAAAGGAGAGCAAAGGAAATCTAAGTAGCTAGCTCCTCCAATCTCTCCAAGTTGTTACAAAGAAGAACTTGGATTTTGAGAAAATAGATGTTATAAAGGAGAGCAAAGTATTTGCCTCCTCTAATCCTAAGCCAAAACCCTTGCAAAAGAACTAGAAATCTATGGTTAGAGAAGCTCTTGGTTCCACCGTACAATACAACCCAATTACCCTTTTAGATGGACAAAGCATAGTGACTCCAAATATTGAGATTTTAAGAGAAGGCGCCTAGGTTTGGAATTATACAGTTATAGGTTTTTTCTTGGAACACAAACCTACATTTCAAACAATTCAAAATTGGGTAGTTAGAGCATCAAAAGGAAAGGGAATGCAAGAGATTCTAATCTCAAAAGATAATGATGTTCTATTTAAGTTTCAGAGTGAGAATGAAGCCAAGAAAATAGTGGCAGAAAGACCTTGGCATATCTACAACATTCCAATGTTTCTTTAAGTATAAAGACTTAGATTAAGAATGGACATAATTAAACATGAAAATATGCCATTGTGGGTAAATTTTCATAACATACTGCTTGAATATTGGTCCATCAAGGCGTTGAGCTCCTTGGCGAGCTTTATTAGCAAACCCTTTTGTATGGATGAGACAACAACTATGAGGAAAACAATACGATTCATCATAATATACCTAAGTGTTGAGATCAATAAATAACATATAGAAAACTGTTCCTATATTAAAACTGGGAGGAGGAGAGTTAGTTGATATGTAAACAAACAAAGAAAAATGTGGGTACTAACAGGTGAAAGTTTTGAAAGAGGGGACTATGAGGAATTGATGAGTATAAAGTGCAGAAGCCAAGAAGAAAGTAGAATATGGAGGTAAACAAGTCAAGGGATAAAGGGAAAGAGTTACTAGATCCAAAAGCCACCAATATTAAGATCATTTAGAAGAATAGCAACAAGGAGATAAACTTGGGGAAGCTGAGCCACAAAGGATAATGTTAATATAATGAAGAAGCAGGTGATCAGGCAAGTACAAATGAGACAGTAGAGTCAAAAGTCCCAATTAGTAAAGAAACAAGTCTTAATTTCAAAGAGGTTCAAAGTAGCAGAAAAAGGAAATCAGGTAGGAAAATTAAACCAAAATGTCCTAAACCTTTAAATTCTGAGCTATGTCTGTAATAGTTTGGAATCTAAGTGGTAAGAATAGCTCTAATAAGCTAGAGGCTATTTATGATTTTGTCTATGAAACAAAGCCCTTCTTGCTAGGTTTGCTTGAAACTAAAATAAAAAAAGAGAATACTAAGAAGCTTTGTATATTAGGCAGTCACTGATCATTCATATCAAACCATAGCCATCATCATTATAGATAGATTATTGCAACCTACGACATATGGAGGGTAAAAGTTAAAATGGAAGAATTAAGAAATCAGATATTGCACCTAACCGTGGATGTCTTCCAAGGTAAATACACCTGTTCGCCAACTTTAGTGAATGGTGCCTGCCTAAACTTCTGAAGGCAATCTCTATAGTAAAGGATAAAATCTATCAACAAACAATATAGGGACCTTGGATTATTTTAAGGGGCTTCAATAATATATTACACAGGAATGAGGTGGATGGAAATGTTAGGCTACACTTCTACATAAGTGACCTGAAAGAGTGTATCCAAAATATAGGTGTTACAGATATAAAGATTGAAGGCAAGTTCTTTAACATGGTGCAATAAACAAAATTCCAACTTTATGTTGAGGAAGAAGCTTGATTGAACCTTGATTAATAAACATTGGATTGATAGGTTCCTAGGAAGCAAAACATGTTTTGATGCCCTATTTATATCTAACCGCACACCAATAATAATATAGCATATAAAGACTAAGTTGAGAAGGAAATGTCCTTTTTTATTTAATAATTTTCTGATCAAGGATAAGGGTTCCTAGATGTGATGAACAATTGTCTTTAGATGGATCTTGAAGGAAGTGAACAATTTCAATGTGATATGAAACTATAATTTATCAAATGGAAATAAAGAAGTTTAATGAGAAGAGTTAATGCACACTAAAGAAATGGTTGAAATGATCAAATTAAAGTTGATACAGATTCACAACTCCCTTTATCATCATCTAAATGAACCTCATCAAAAAGAGGATGAAAGAAAAGCATTACTATAATATGCAAGGGTTGTATATATTCATCAATCCTTACAAAAGGAAAGGTTAAAATGGAATCGAGATGGAGACCAAAATACTAAATTCTTTCATAACAGAATCAAATCTTGAAGCATTATAAACAGAACAACATCCTTAAGGAAACTAAATTTAGACTACATGTTCACTCAAGAAGATCTTAAAGAAGAAGCATTCATATAAGATAATGAATTTTTTGAAACCCAGGCTCTCACTGGTTCATCACTCACTACTTTTAAAACATTCATTAAAACTGATCTACCTAATAAGCTTAAGGAAGCAATATACAGACCAGTATCCTCCCAAGAGATTGAATAAATGATATTTGAGTTAAACCCTATGAAGGCACCAAGGCCTGATGGAATCAATGGTTACTTCTTTCATAAGATATTGAGATTAACTAGGTACATAATAATAGAAGTTGTCTAGGAATTCTTTAAGAATGGCTAGTTGTTAAGGTAGTTGAACAAAACACCATATCTATTTTGTAACATCCCGTCCCCATATTAAGGGTTAAGACCTGAAGTTTCAGTACATGTGAGATCAAAGAGAGATTAAGGAAATGCATTTTCTTGCTCATACATCATGTTAGCATATAGGCACATAAATACTGGAGGTTTTCGCATAAAAAGTGGTACATGCATTCATTGACAACTTCAGGGTATAATTGATATTAAATGTGATTTTTTTGAAAATGAGGAGTAGAAGGAGTAGAAAGAGTGATCTTGGTATGAGT
>JANKOD010000192.1:28036591-28047395 GCA_026284645.1 Erythroxylum acuminatum
AAAGATCCCTTCATTTGGTGAAGAATGAAGGTAAGATCATTTTGAACCTTTTGGATTTTTGGAAGGATTTTAGTTCATGAAATTTAGAAAATGTTTGGGTTTAAGTATTCTAGAATCAATTTTAGTGATTTTGTATTTTGGGATTTTCAATGGATTACTATTGAATGAGACTTGAATTGTTTTAGGAAACCAAGAGAATCCAATCCAAGAGCAAGGGGAAAGACAACCTTGACTTGGACTTTTGTAAGCCAATTAGGTGGGTGATATAATTATGGTTATTGTGTAAATGGGCATTTTGCCTATGTGTGTGTATATGCTTGAATTGCTACATTGTGAATTGCTATGATGTGTTTTATGTTATTCATTGAAAAATGTATGACATTTTGATATAATGGAATTGTGATTATGATCATGTTATGCCTTGAAAAATGTCACGACATTTTGTACCAATGAAAAGAAAGAGCACGAAAAGTATGAGCATTTGATAAAATGATCTTTGGGCATAATTATGTGGTTTTATTTGGGCGAGAGTGGAACCATTCTGTTCGTCATGTGCACGTTGACAAGAGCCTTCTCCCGGATGCCCGCTTGTGGCATATGAGCTCCGAAATTTGGACTCATTCTGTTCATGAGGTAAACTTCAGTTTCTCCATTCTGTTTTCATAGAACCCTCGAGCCATTTCTTTGCGCATTGCATAAATGAATTGTCAATTATGATGCATATTTAAATGTTATGTTTTGATGGATGAATCTTCATGATATGTTCAATGTGATGACATTCAAATTATGAAATTTTGAGCTTAAATTGTGGATGATAGAATTGCTAGATTAAATGGGATGTATATATGTACTTTGTTACATTTATATATATATAGGTGTGTGTCTGAATGGTATCGCTTGTTTCCAATGGCTATAAATATATAAGCCATTGAGCTTCGCAGCTCACCACATTACCTTTCACTCCACAAGAGAAGAAAAAGCAGAACAACATGGATCCTTGCAAAGTTTGGCAAACACCAAGAATAGAGACTTTTGTAATTGAGTTAGTTTAAAATCATGTTAAACATAAACAGTTAATTGTATCATGTGTATTTTTTATTTTGTATTAAGTCAATGGTGTGGCTTTTGATATGTAAATAAAGTTTTTCAAACTCTGTTGCTTTAGAAATGAAATAATAGATTCAAGTAGTTTTGGTTGTGGATGATTATAATTGACTTCTTTCTTAAAATGATTAAGTTTGTTCTAATGTTCGACTGTTGTGGGCACGCCACCCTTGTGGGATGACGGCTAATAAGGATTCATTGAAATAACCCTATAGGATAAGATGCTTACGTCTTATGGCTCCGAATGTTGGGCTCCGGAAGCGGGGTCCAGCGTAGCAATCCTTGCAAGGCATCGAAACTCCAAGATAGTTAGAGACTTTTGTAACTAAGATAGTGACTTTGGATAGCTTTAAAAGCATATCAAATATTGAGCATCCATTTGTATTTGTGTTAAGCTATTGATGTGCATGTTGATATGTAGTTAAAGCTAGGCTCAAATTGTGTTTGGATTTGTTAATGAAATACGATTGCTTTTGCTTATTATTTTCCAAGTATTACATTGCATTTTTTAGTCTTTTCATAGGTATAGAAATTGTGTTTTGACTTCCAAGGAAAAATCTGGATTAATTGAGGCTAAATTAGACAACGTTGCCTTCTAGAAAGTTCTAGTTTGTCATTTTAGCTTTCCAACGGTATGAAGTATGCTATTTTTGGGTATCGGAGTCGACGGTTATGACCATTATAAGTTGGGATGTCGCAGAGGATGTATATACGGAGCAATTGTAGTAAATGAAGTGAATTATAACTCTAGGTGATGTGAGAGAAACCCCGTAGAAATCCCCTCATTTGAGACAAATTCCTTCGTCTGAGACGAATCTATCCATCTAAGTTAAAGCTCAGCTTTGACTGCGTCTGAGTCAACGCTCAGCTTTGACTGAATCATCCTCTGATTCCTTCTTAAACTGAACCTTTGTCTGGTTCATTTGAGGCTAAACCATCGTCTGATTCCTTCTTAGACTAAACCTTCGTCTGGTCAATTTAAGCCTGAATCCTTCATCTAATAATCCATCCGTCTAAGTCAAAGCTCAGCTTTGACTGTGTCTGAGTCAACGCTCAACTTTGACTTAATCACCGTCTGATTCAGCTTGGACTAAATCACTCTGTCTGATCCATTTACACTTCGTCTGCATCTTGTTTTGACATGTGTCCTTTTTCCATCTGTGTCTTGCTTAGACGCGTGTCGTTTGTCCATCTGCGTCTTGCTTTGAAGCATATCCTTCTTCCGTCTGCGTCTTGCTTTGACGCATGTCCTTCGTCCGTCTACGTCTTGCTTAGACACGTGTCCTTCGTCCGTCTGTTTCTTGCTTTGACGCATGTCCTTCAGCCATCTGCGTTTTGCTTAGACGTGTGTTCTCCGTCTGTCTGTGTCTTGCTTAGACGTGTGTCCTTTTTCTGTCTGTGTCTTGCTTTGACGCATGTCCTTTGTCTATCTGCATCTTACTTAGACGTGTGTACTTCGTCTACGTCTTGCTTAGATGCGTCTGATCCGTCTAAGACTTGATTTTTGAAGCAATAGTTTCCTAACACATTTCTCTATCCCTCCATAAGAATTTATAGCTTTTGGTATTGTTTTGACTACTTAAGATGATGGCGACCCCGCTATTGCTTAAGACGATGGCGACCTTGCTATTGCTTAAGATGATAGCAACTTTGAAGGTTGGAGGCTGAAAAACATCCTTTAATATGTTGGCTATATCTAGTTCATCCGACCTCCAAATGACTTGATTCTTGAACCAATAGGTTCCTAACAAATTATTCTATCTTTCATAAAATTGGTAGTATTGTGAATTGATTGAAAAAGGTCGATTGAGTCAAAGTAAGGGTATGAATTGAAGAGATGAGCTTGCTTCGTTTTATGGCTCCAAATGTTGGGCTTCGGAAGTGGGGTCTAACAGCTATTGTAGGGTATCTAATTAATTAAACCACTCAAAAGAACATTTTTTAGGTATGCTCTTAATTGAATAAGTGAGTGCCATAGGAAATATATGAACTAGACTTTTTGGTTTTTAGATGTTGTCTTATGATCTCATTAGCTATCTCGTTTCCTTACCAGTAGGTTTATAACAATACAGGAGCAATTTGTAATTTTACTAAAAAATAAACTTTGAGTTCTAGTGCATTTTTTAAAAGATATTATTTCTATGAATGAAGGAGAGGTTAGAGTTTTAATTCTTTATACTAGAAATTGTTAGATGTTATCACCCTCTAATGATGTCATATCTTATGTAGGGAGTAATGGTGCATCTACTTCAATCGCAAAGACATATTGATAATATTTCTCTTCAGGAGAAATCTATTACATTGTATGGTGTAGTTCTTGCAAATTCATATGATAAATATGCTAAACTATTGAATGGGACTCACAAGTCTCATGCTCATTAAAATGAAGAGGTATCTCAACATTCCTTCATTTTAATCTTTTTCAATCTCTCATGAAAAAGAAAAAAAGTTCTTTAACTTGTAGTTGTATTTTCGTTTTATAGGCTAAAACATTGTCGAAGTACAAACATAAAATAAATTCTACATTATTGATAAATGATCTAAAGATAGTAGATTTAATGGTTGCAAGAGGTTTAGAATACTTAAATAACACTCAACATATTGTCTTATACTATGAGGATCTTGTTATAAATCATACCTGGTTGGTGAATGAAAAATCAACCATATAAAATTTCTCAATCATGGGGCTAACCAATCCATTATATGTCATTTATGCTTCATGCAATCTGTAACATCCCATTACTTGTGGGAGGGTTAGAATAGTAAATGTGAGTGATTAATGAGAGTTAGAGATGCACTTCCATGTTCATGCATAATATGTCATACATATACATATAAATAGTGAAGTTGTTGCACATGAAATTAATTGTACATGCATTCATGAATAATTTTGGACATAATTAAATAGAGTTGTGATTTTAAGGAGTTTTGAGAATTTGAATTTGTTTATATTGGATATTCTATTGGTTGGTAAGAATATGGTATTTGTGAATTTTGGTGAATTTAGGAATAAATTTTAGAAATTATAGAAAATAGGAAAAAGAAATCAAAAGAAGCTTTAGAGATAGTTGGATTGTTAAGATGAAAGTTAAGGGAGTAGTTTCAATAGAAAATAAGTTAGAGCTTAGGTATTGCGAAAGTGACAAGTGCCACTTAGGCTTTTGTACTTTTGCTAGAAGTAGGTTACTATTTTTTGAGAGTTGACAAATTAAGTCTTGTCTAAGTTCCTTTTTCCTTATGATCTTCCTCAAATTTTCTTCCCATACATAGAGTTTACACTTTCTAAGAGATTTCTATATTTTTCCTTTCCTACACCAAGCTCACTTTGCCATTGGTGTTCTCTACCCTAAGAAAAACCATAAGCTAGTCATTGTACTCAATGAAGTACGAAAATTGTGTGGAGTATAGGGCTTGAAGATTTTGGAGTTTTCAGTAGGTAAGTGGTGATAAATCCTTTAGAATTGGGGATTTATGAAATAAATTTGATAAGTTACTATCATCTGCATGGAAAAATGGAATTTATGTGTTTGCTCATAAATTACTGTGTTGTTTGGGATGAAAAATCTGGTTATAGTGTTAATTTAGTGTTTTGAAAGATTATGAGTGTTTGAGTGTTGTAAAATATTGAAGGGTTGAAAATTTGGAAAATGTTCGCTGAGTATGCTTCAGTCTGTTAGTCATAACTTTTTCTCTAGTTATCCAAACAAGACGATTCTTAATTGGATTAAACTAGAGATATATGGCTACATTTCATATGCAGACATTGAATTTCAATTCCATCTCTAAGATTCTCAAAACTTGTCATGAAGTTAATAATTTGGTGTAGTATGTTGGTGTATGAATGAGAAATTTGTCTTCAGAATTTAGGGCCAAATTTTGGATTGATATAAATAGATTTTTGCAATGTTACCTTCTGAAAAGTTTTATATCTTTCTTTTATCTTTCTAACGGTATATAGTATGAAAATTTTGAACATCGGAGTCAAAAGTTATGATCCTTATAAATGGAGACATTCTGGAGAAAAAAATGAGACGAAAGAAAATGAGATGGAAGAAATGAGATGGAAGAAAATGAGACGATGAAAATGAGACGGAAGAAATGAGACGGAAGAAAATGAGACAATGAAAATGAGACGGAAGAAATGAGACGGAAGAAAATGAGACGATGAAAATGAGACGATAGAACTGAGACGATAGAACTAAGATGAACGGAAAATGAGGCGATGCAAAAGTCAGATGATACAGAAGTCAGATGATAGAATTAGACTTCTAGGTCTTCATGAAAGTTGTATATCTAGAAGTCCTCTTTCCAATAGTGCAAACATGAAGTCAATCCAACACCTGTAGTGAGAGTTATAGCAATTGCACCAAGGCATGTACAATATGAATAAAGATATGAACATGTTGGATTCTTTTGGCCATAACTTCTTCTCTAGACCTCCAAATGACTTGATTCTTGAACCATTGGATTAATAAGACACTACTATACATCTCTACCAAGAATCGTAGTCATCTGAACTGAAGTGAGAAAGATTAGGTGAAAAGCATGGGACGGGTACAGTGAGTGTGTTCTTAAGCATTATGAACCGGTGTTATTCCACTGAACATACTTCAGTATTTTGATGATTTCTGGAGCTCTACTAATCCAAATGAGATGATTTTTGTTTTGTGGTAAAGTAGAGACATGGAGCCATAAATGGTATGAAGAAATTGGAATCTAATTTAGTCACTAAGATGTTTAAATTCCAGATGGAAGTAGTGCATAGTATATACTGTGTAGACAAGAGCAGTCCAAAAATGTTTGAAGTATATCTTTTGAATCACTGAACCAAATTGAATGATTTTGAAGGCATAAGAAACATAAGATAGTGGGGGATATTTTTCGGAAGAAAGTATTATGTTAGAATGTTTAAGGGTATTATTGGCAAGACACTTAAGTATAAAAGACATAAGGCATAAATAGAAGGGCAAATGTTCTCAATCATTAAGGGCATAATTGGAAGTGTTGTCTTACTTATATAGGAAGAAGAAAAATGTGAATGGGAGGAGAAGCGACAGTGATTTATTAAAACGAGTAAGAAAGAGAAAGAGAGTTAGTGGTTTGAGAGAAAAGAAGAGAGTTGAGCTAGGGTTTAACTCTCTTTAGTCTTCAAGAAAGATTTTGAAGTTGTTCAAGAGGAGAAAAAGGAAGAGAAAGAAAAGAGCTTTTATTTGAGCTAAAGATCTCTTCATTTGGTAAAGAATCAAGGTAAGATCTTTTTTACTCTTTTGGATTTTTGGAAGGATTCTAGTTTATGGAGTTTAGAAAATGTTTGGGTTTAAATGTTCTAGAATCAATTTTAGTGATTTTACATTGTGGGATTTTTAAGTGGATCCCTATTGAAGGAGATTTGATTTGTTTTAGGAAACCAAGAGAATCCTACCTAAAAACAAGGGGAAAGATAATTTTGACTTGGAGTTTTACAAGCCAACTAGGTGGGTAATATATTTATGGTTATTATGTAAATGGGCAATGTGCCTAAATGTGTGCATATGTTTAAATTTCTAAGCTATGAATGGAAATTGGATATTATGAGATCATGTGAGGTTAGAATAGAGATGATGAGAAATTGAGTTATGATATAAAGTAACCAAGTGTTCTTGAAGTGTGAGCATATAAAAAAGGTAAAGATTGAAAGGAGCATTTGGATTGATCATGTACAAACGAAGTGTAAGTCTAAGTTTAATGAGACATGTATGAATTTTGAAACGGGAATGAGCACAAAATGTGTTCTAGAACATACTCGGGATTGTTATTGAGCATGCATTGTACATAGTCCATTAATACATTTGTGCATAAATAAATGCTTATAAGTGTGCAATTATTGATGTGAGTGCAATATGTGCCTTGCATAAATGGGTTATGCAGGTCAAGTGTCCGCATACAGGCGTTCCAAAATTGGGAAGCAAATGCTATTTTGGAGCGTACTGTGAGTAGACCAAGATGGTCTCACTTCATTGTTTGTTACTTGAATTCTTGTGTTATTTGACTATTGAATGATTTTGTAAATGTGATTGATTGTGTTTGGATTCCGGACAGAAGGTCCGATGATTGATCTGAATTATTGAAGTGCTCATTGTATGTGAATAAGATGAACTAAGTGTTTTCGAAATGTGCATTTCATGCAAGATGATAAGTGAATGCTCAACTATATGTTGAATGTCGAACTACAGTCCGATGATAAGTGAACGTGATCAAATAAGTGCATGCAATGTAAATGATGTGTTCCATCTCATGAATGCATGAAATATAAAGGAGTTGTGATTTGAGTTGCCTATATGAAGCGCTTTTACGTAGAGCTATGCTCCGTGAACTCTGTTCTGACTAAGACCTATGGGTCAGTACTCTGTTCCGACTGAACCCTATGGGCCAGTATTCTGTTCTGACTGAGCCCTACGGGCCAGTACTCTGTATATGTGTGAGGTACTCAGTCACAACCATAAGAACGAATATGAGTCCCATCTGAATGGCATATGCATAAAATAAATATTTAAGTGCTTTGAATGTAAAATTGGAATTTTGTTTGATGTGTGATATATGTGTTATGTGACTGGGTGAACCATCGATGATGGTCACTTACTGAGTTCGCAAAACTCACCCAAAATTTGCAAATATTTTTCAAGATTCAGAAGAATACCCCGTTAGGCCAGCGGGAGTATACTTTCAGCATTCAAGTGAAGGATAGAGGTCGGGATCAGTTCGCGTCTGCATTTGTGTTTTCCCTATTTTGTATTGAATTGTATATTCTGCAAACTTCTGTATAAATTTGTATTTTCAAAATGACTCAAGTTTTTTGAATATGGTGTTATGATTTAAAAAAAAGTATACCGATTTCTGAGCGACTGAGTGTTTAGTACGCCACCCTCGCAGGGCACGAACTCGGATATCACCATCGATGTCGGGTTCGGGTCATTGCAGAAGTGGGGTGCTACATATTTGATTCCTAAAACTCATAACCTTAGATCTATGAAAAGTTATAGGTCTATTTCTTATTATAACTTTGTTTATAAAGTCATATTTAAAGTTCTTAAAGCTAGATTGAAATAACAACTGCCAACAACAATTGTAGACACTTAAAGAGCATTCATGGAAGGGTGAAATATTGGTGATAACATCTTATTGGCTCAAGAACTATGTAAGAAAGAACATTCCACAAAATTGTGCTTTAAAGATGGATTTCAACAAAGCTTTTAAGAGTATGAGCTGGAGATTCATCATAAAACTATTCTAGGCTTATGGTTTTCATGATAAGTTCATTAACGAGGTGACATAATACCTTGCATCAACCTCTTTTAGTATACAGATTAATGGAGAGCCAGAAAAGCTCCTCAAAGGAGGAAAAGGATTAAGACAGGGGATCCCCCATCCCCCTATGTATCCATTATATGCATGGAAGCATTATTCATTCTAGTTAAGCACATCATTTCTTTAAATCCAAAATTTGGATACCACATTAAGTGTAGTAGAGTTGGCTTGGTGGATTTGTCATTTGTAGATGATCTTTTAATTTTTTGAAAGGCTAATGACCATTTAGCCTATACAATATCTAGTACTCTAAAAATCTTCAAGGAGTATTCTAGGTTGAGTGTGAATTATGGAAAAAGCCAAGTAATACTCTCTAAGAGTGTAATGAATGAAATTGGTTATCTAGAGTTTCAGGGTTCAAAATAACTTAAATCCCTTTCGACTACCTTAGGCTGCCTATTTCCACAAAGAGATTAAGGTTTAGAGATTATACTCCTTTGATTGAAAAGATCCAAAAGAGACTTAATCACTAGTGTAACAAGGAGCTATTGTATGGGGGTAGATTAGAGTTAAAATCAGTTCTTAGTTCACTCTATATATACTAGGTTCTACACATGCTATTGTCCAAAATAGTAATTAAATCTCTAGAGCAAATTATGAGAACATTCTTATAGGGTGGAAGAGGAGAAAAGAAATCATTGGTAAAGGTCAAATGGCAAGATATTTGTATACCATATAAGGAGGTAGGACTGGGGATAAGGACTATCAAGCTGAGTAATCAAACCCTGATAGCCAAATGAGTTTGGGAATTAATCATAAAGGAAAAGTCACAGTGATCCAGATGGATGCACAACTACATATTAAGAGGAAGAAGCTTATGGGAAATAAAAAAGGATACAAATTACTTAAATTTCACGTTGTAAGTATTCAAAGTAAAAGACACCATTGCATAATTCATTGAATGTCGGATAGGGGATGAGAAGAAAGCTTCATTATATTATGATAACTAGTTAAAAGAAGACCTTTTATACCTCTCTAACCTTAGATAAAACTGCCAAGATAGATTTCAGCTTGATGTTAAGGTTCAATTTTGGATAACAAGGAACCAATGTTCAAATTACCCATAAGAAATAACAAGATCCATATTACAATCGAAGAGAATGAAGACTATATATATATATATGGAAGGCTCGTCCATCATGCTGAGAGCTATTGAAGAGAAAGGGTAAAAAAGTTAGGTGGCATAAGCTTGTTTGGAACACGCATTTGGTACTACCTTCCTCCTATGACTCACTGTCAAGAACAGTTTAGCAACCAAAAAATAGGCTTAAGTTTCTTAATATTAAGATACATGTGCTCTATATAAATCTGCAACCGAAACATCAAGCCACCTCTTCTTCAAATATGAGTACACAAAATAGATTTGGAGAAAGGTTCAAGATGCAATGTTAATCAGTAATAAATTCTTCGACTATAAGGCAGTGCTTAGTTGGATCCAGAAGGACAGTAGAACCAGTAATAGAATGAAAACCAGAGTTATCAATTTCATGGGCATTAGCATGTACTCCCTCCTATCCAAAATGAAAGTCGTTTTAGGAAGATTTTAATTATTCAAAATAAGTATTGTTCGTGACTTTTCATGTATGTTTCTAATTTTACTTCCAAAATTACCTTTTAATTTTTCTCACATCCTGATTACACATATTACATTTTCAAGGCAGTTCAACATGCAATTTCTCTCACATGCTAATTATTGCAAATTATCTTTTCAATACACTTCATCATGTTTCTTTTTATTTTTCTTCGAAACCTTTCAGTTCTCAACAACATTCATTTATTTATTTAAATATAAAAACTGTACACATAATCTACAAGCAATTATCTACAGACAATTTATAAGCAACTCTTCTTCAACACAGAGAAAAAACATTAGAATTGAAAATGGGTGAGAAAGAAGCTCTTCCCTCCAATATACAGAAGTGGTCATAGATTGATGAAGTAGAAATAAAGGAAGTACAAAAGTTATCACAGGTTGATGAAGTAGAAATAAAGGAAGTACAAAAGCTATCACAAGTTGATGAAGTAGAAATAAAGGAAGTAAAGGAAGGAGACAATGGAGTTGAGAAGAAGGTTTTGAATTTCGATCTCAATAAAGTTTATTATGAGGAAGGAGAACTTCATCTGAATAAGGAGATTCAACAAACAATATTGGAGATGTTGAGAATTTATCTCTCAGATTTTTTCTAAATAAATGTACGTAGTGGTTTTCATTTCAATGTTAGTATCTAGATTAATGGTCTTAGTTTTTTTTTTGGCTAATGAATTTTGTTTCCATTAGTCTTCTAATTTGATTATGTCTTTATATTATTGGTCTTCCATGTTTATTTATTTTTATGCTTACAGTAATTAAAAATCA
>JANKOD010000192.1:28047495-28060129 GCA_026284645.1 Erythroxylum acuminatum
TTACAGCGATATCAAAATATGAGGACTCGTAGGGAACGATTGTAATAGGTTATATGTAAGAAGCTCAAGACAATGATATAATTTTTTGTTTATCAAATATTTAAATATTTGTATTTTTCAGTAATATAAGAGTATTTTAAATATTTTGCCCCCACTCAAAATAATTTTTGGATCCGTCCCTGTATATATATATATAGCCACTGGAGTTTTTGGTTTGGTTCCTTTACAAAATTTTTAAACATTTTGTAAATTTTTAGGCTCTAAAATTTTCACTTGTTACTGTGCTTGGCTCCAAATTTGAATCAATCAATTTTCAAAATTTTCAACAATGTTGAGATCAATATACAAGGTTAAAACAAATAGACACAGATGAATGTCAAGAAATAATGGAGTTTTTGAATTAAGTTTGTGTTTGAATAAAATTTTGAATAAATTAATTAAATTTTTTTTCTTATCTTTAGAACAATATCCAAAGTAGAAACAAAGAGACACAAGTATGGAAAGCAATGATGATGGATTTTCTTATTTAAATTTGTGTTTGGATCCAAATTTTGATTGAATTAATTTTGACAAATTTTAGTAAAATCTTATGACCATATATGGTGGAAATGGAGAGACGACGGAAATGAAGAGACGCTCATTTACATGGTAGAAATGAAGAAAATACAAAACTAATAAAAATTCTTTTTAATTAAAAGTTGAAAACATTCAAACTCAGATGATGTTTTAATGATTGCACTCTTAATAATTAAATCAAAAACAAAAGCATCATTGTTAAGTAGAACCATTAATAAGGGTATATCATATTAACTTTCTTAGTAAGTGTGTGTTCCTCTAGGACGACTAAATATAGCCTTAACGGAGAAGATTATAAGGTCATTGTGCGTGTCATTTTCTCACAAGGTTGTTGAGATGCAACTTTTACTCAATAATGACTCCTTTAGGTATAATCCTCTCCAAAATTTGGTCAGAATGCCAAGCTTCTGTACAAATTTGCATGGAATGGATTGGTTAAAACATTTTATCAATGAGCCTGGTCTTGCTCTTCTAAGCAGTCTTGTAATCACATCAAATAGTGGATGTAACAGCTAGCAAAATCCAACCACTTCACTCAGTTTATTGCCCCCAACTTTTATAACAGGAACCACACAGATTCATGATTCAACAGAAGAAAAGATTCCGCTCTAATTTACATTTATTTGGGAAAAACTCGAATCGTGTCCATAATTCCTATAATGCTCTTTCGTTTTATTGTCAGAAATATAAGAATCACGATTTGCCTATTCTGTTTTTGGTACAACAGAAACCAGAAGTTACTCTGATTGCACATTAGATCAGAGGTTGAGAATGACAAAAACATAAATAATTTAGAGTACTATTGGGTCTGAAAAGATAGCTCTTTAAGCTGTTGAGGATCCACTTCTGATGGTGCCCGAGTAAGGGCACATTGAGCAGTTGTTGTCTTTGGAAAAGCTATTACATCTCTTATAGAATTGGCTCCACTCAACAACATAACCAATCTATCCAACCCATACGCTATCCCACCTGTTGCAACCAAATGTTAAACCAAGACAAATGATTTGCATTTTAAAAAACTCAACACAGAAAAGGGAGGGTAAAGAGTTCGTACCGTGCGGCGGAGCACCCATGTCAAAAGCCTCCAGAAGATAGCCAAACTTTGCTTCTGCCTGCAGACAACATAGAATGTGTTCCACTTTATGCTGGATGGTCAATCGTACAATAACCAATTACTAGGATTCTCATATCGAATTTTGAGTAGTTAAAGCTATCAAGAACCTAATTACAAGAAGAATCTGCATGTGTTGAGTTCAAAAACGAATTATTCCACAAGAAATTTGCATATACTTGCATCAGTGAAATTGATCCCAATTTGAGTTGGGCTGCAAGTGTTGGGGAAACCAATTCCAAATTCTCGTTACCATGTTCTCTCAAGTATTTAAAAAGATACAACGGCCACCAGTCTTTTCGTCTTGGCAGTCACACAATATGGATCACAAGCAACATCTTGGCATTTTGCAAAATATAGGATGCATGCAATACATGCAAGTAACTTGAGTCCTTTACTCACCTGCTCAGGTGAAATGCCAACAATTTCCAAAACCTTCTGTTGGACCTCACGCTTATAAATTCTCAAGCTTCCTCCACCAATCTGTTAGCAAAAGTATAAAAGTAAAAGGTACCCACTCTTGTATATTGTAACAGAAGTTCCAGTAGATCAAAAGGAAATTGATAATTACCTCAACCCCATTATAGACCATGTCATATGCAAGTGCACGAGCTGTGCGAAGATCCTCTATGTCCTCAGGATTGGGTGCAGTAAAGGGGTGATGTAATGCCTGCCAGAGGAAATAAATAGACACCGAAAATGTTAGATACCATAAGACGAGATATACACCAGCACATCCTGTGAATATAACATTTTTTGTCAAAATGCAGAGCACTTATGTCATAGAAAAGCCAAAACACAGGTATAATTCCAATGCAGACCTCAAGCCTCTGCTCCGTATCATTCCACTCGAACATTGGGAAATCAATAACCCAGAGTATTGAATGCCTGGACTAAAATTATAGATGATGAAAGAATAAACTTATTGTCAAAGTACAACACAAAGAAAATAAAGTACATACAAAATACAAAATCCAGGGAGGTCAAGGTACATACATGGTCAATTAAACCCAATCCATTGGCTACAAATAACCTTAATCTGTCCAAAGTTTTATTAACCAGTGCATGATGACCCACAGCAAACAAAATAAGGTCCCCAGGTCCTGCGGAGCATCGTCTCAACAGTTGGGTTTTAGATGTTGGATCCAGACTTGAAACCAAAGCAGGAATCCCCTCAACATCACCTAAAAATTTTAAACAAATAGTGAAATTTTGAAACAACTTATACCATTGGTCTTCAAGGTTGACACAAAAATTTCAGGAAATAAAAAAACATTTTTTACCATTATCCAAGACCTTTAGGAAAGGTAAACCCTTGGCTCCAGATTTGGTTGCTTCATTGTACAAATCTCCTTTCTTAAGAGCTGTGTTCGAATAAGATTTGGCACCTGAAGGCACACATAATACTTTTATAATTCCCCCATTTTGCAAGCTATCAGAAAATACCCTGAAAGTGGAGTCTGCAAATATATCAGACACCTGCACATATTCGAACAAACCTTCAACAGCTGAATGGAAGCATGTAACTTATGGCTAGATGTCCTGTACATCAGATATTCTGAAGCTACCTCATATGTAACAACAAATATATGCTAACGTGACAAGTTTTTAAAGAGCTTAAGGTAAGATGGAGATAATATTAAATGCCAAGTTGGACATACATGGTATCTGGATAAAGTGCAGCCCAAAATCTAATTAACATCAAGAATTCAGAATTTTTCAAGTAGATCATGCACTCCTTCACTGAAAAAGATGATAATGATTCATTTATTCTTCAAATGCAATGCTAAACTTCAAGTAGATCTGGAGAAAACTTAGTTTTTCAGAAAGGCAAGTGGAAACTTATAAAATTTAGAAACTAATTCACTGCCTAAACTAAAAAGATGTTAACTAATCGCGGAGTGAATGGGCAAAAAAGAAGGTAATAGCTCGTAATCATAAAGAAGTTTGAAAGCATAAAAATTTGTTCATAAAGACATTTTGATAGCAAAATAGCATAATTTGAGGCTGCAGAAAATAAAAATAAAATTTTATAAAATTTAAAATCGCAACATTTAGAATCAGCCAAGTGGTTCTTCACCAATAGGGTGATGTGTACAACTTAGCAAGTAGAGCTCACCAGATATATGATGACATTTTAACAGCATTCAAATTCCCCACCTTCACACACACAATGGGATAGAACATTACCTCTTGCAACTCAAGATCAAATCTAGTATCTGGCCTGTCTGAACCATATTTACTTAATGCTTCAGTGTATGTAAGCCTTGGGAATGGGTTTGGCAGCTGGATACCTATAATCTCTGCAAAAACCTGCAACAACAAGAAATTTTGTCACATAAACATTTACCGAGACAAATTCTGTACGATGTTATTGCAGCATGTAGTGACATCTAGAATTAGACATATTTGATCTAACTGCAATACTAATAGTTTGATGAGAGCTATCAACGAGTTCACCTGACCTGAAATCTCTAAGATCTAAATATGCAAAAATGAATGGTCCACAGCAACTTCAAGTAAATAGTAAACTATTTTATCTTAAAAGAAAAGAAGTAACCACTGATAGAAATATTTTAACATTAAGCTGTGCTTGTTTTATGTATCTCTAACCTTTGCTCTGAATCATAAGATGGGGGAAACTATCCTAAGAACAATTTACGGTTAGCAATGGGAAAATCAGATGACACCCCTTATCACTTTAAAACGTATTTACATTTTTTCCAATAGTCAATAACAAATGATTTAACCTTGCGTATCATATCCTCATTGAGCCTTAGCATGTCCTCTAAGGGAGTAAATGCCAGCTCCATATCTAACTGAGTGAACTCGGGTTGTCTATCAGCCCTAAGATCTTCGTCTCTAAAGCACCTGCATGCAAAGAAAAGTATTTGTGACTGTAGCATCAACATGGTCAAGATAAGTTTTCCATTGCTGCCAACTGTTGCCAAAAAAATTGTTATCATCCACCACAGACATATCACAGAAAAAAAGAAGTTGAAAAGGAAAACTGCAGCTCGATTATAAATGCAAACAAGGACCAAGCTAGAAGCATATTGAAAGGAAAAACAATCATAATGAAATGATATCGAGCTCAAACAGACAAGAAGAAAAAGTTACCTTGCTATTTGATAATATCTGTCAAAACCAGAAACCATCAACATTTGCTTGAAGAGTTGTGGACTTTGGGGCAAAGCATAGAATGTTCCTGGCTTCAAAATACACATTGAAGTGAATCGGAGCAGACAGCCATGAAAAGATATCCCAAGCAATAACTAACTAGAAGGACCTGTGCTTTTAGCAATGTATAGTTCTCAACAGGACTTGAGATATAACAGTTTCTGGGTTGAAAGGCATCACATCTCAGCAGTTTTTAACATTAGATATACACGTCGCTAACTTACATAAGATGTGTACTGATATTATAAAAGAATGGAAAACCATTAAGGGCAGTTGAAAAAATGTCTAGCACCTGAATTCTTGAGGGTACCAAATAATCCCGAGCACCTTCTGGAGTAGATCTAGAAAGTACTGGAGTCTCAATCTACCTTATGAACACAAAAATGTTGCATCAAAATATAATACAAACATGAATATATAAAAGAAGAAGACTAATTACTACAGCCATGCTCAAATGTACTTGTTAAATTGCCATCTCTTTTCTTCCTTGTTTTTGTATAACAATGATTATTGAAATAAAATTCTCAAAAAGCAACTTTTCCCTATTACAAGCAAAACTAATAGTTTCCGTAGAAGAAAATCATAACGTATTGCATTAAGATCATCATCTTAGTAAATCTTTCTAAAGCATATCTGATCGCTCTGAATACTTATTTGTTAATGTGTGTGTCTGTTGATTGACAAAGAAAAAGTGAAAAAGTTAAATCAAATGGGAATTATGTGAAAAAAGGAACTATATTAAAAGATCAACCTCCACAAAACCATGTACATCTTCCAGATATCTTCGAATGAGTTTCACCACCTTGTGCCGCAACACTATATTATTATTCATTTGCTGCCGCCGTAAATCAAGACATCGATATCTACAAGATGTATAAAACCTTGCATTTAGATTACTATTAATAAGGTAATAACTGAATCAACAGTGAAAGTACCAAGGTATGAAGAAACTTTCAATTCTAGCAAGCAGGAGCTGAGATACTACAAAGATTTTAGGAAACAAGGAATGATAATGAATACTAAAAGTAAATAGAAATAGCTGATAAGATAAAACACATAATTGGTGATGCATTTACTTGCCTGGCAGTAGAGCTTGCTTTTTCTGGATTCTAATTAGAAATACATTACACTATATGTGGGCCTGTATCAAATGTCCCTATATCTATATGCTAGAGTAACTTATTGTCCACTTTCGCAATTGCAAGTAACATCGCTCTTACCTCAAACGAATCTCTTCTTTGACAGAATCTTTGGCGTCATCTCCAGAGGTGACTAAAAACGGCAACTTTGTCCTCACTTCATTCAATACCTGAACATGCTCTGCAGCAATCTAGCATAGAAAAACAACTATCACATTACATGATTACAAACAAGGAATAACAAAAAAAGAGAGAGAAAAGAACCAAAATATAACTTACCTCTATAAAGCCAGTTTTCATTTTCTTATTCACAGACTCGGATGGGCGAGATCGAACCACACCTTCCACAGCAACTACATACTCCAGTCTCAAGTCATTTATAATGGAATGAGCCTCGGGAAACTCATCAGGAAGCGTTGTAACCTACAATTGCAATAAACAACAAAATTCAAGACCAAAACAACGCATATTACCTAAATGGGTCAACTTTCTCAGTAACTCTAAACCAAGTTCACAATTTTCCTGAACCTTGCAATAATAGGAATTATACAACACCGAAATTAAATATAAATAAAATGAATTGTGTCTACGTTATGTATACCTGGACAATGCCCGTGTGGTCTCTGAGGTTGAGAAAGGTCAGACCACCATGGACGCGGTGGAGAGCGACCCACCCACAAAGGCGAACACGCTTACCGACGTCTGCAGAGGACAAGTTGCCGCAATATTCGGTACGAGGGACCCACTGGAGAGTGTCCTTGCAAGAGGCAGGCGACAACCTGCGAACGGTCTCAGTGGACGCAGAAACAGAGGAAAAGATTATTCTGTTTCTGGGATTTGGTCTTGGGACGTGTCCGTAGATGATGGTGCGGAGAAGAGGCAGAGAGGGCATTCGTCGGAGAGTTAGCAGAGGGAAAGATCTAAGGATAAGAGTCATGGTGGCGCGTCCTGTGCCACGGACAAAACAGTGGTTTTGAGTTTTAGAGGGTTGCGTTTGGAGGACCAAAAGAGTGGGCACGTGCGATGTCACTTGATCTCAAGCTTGATACTTTGCTGTGTGAAGATCTATTCTTTCAACCTTTTCCTCCTTTTTTTTCATTCATTTTTAATTCTTTCTTTCTTTGTTTTGTTATTTAAACAATATTTTATTATTTTATTATATATTTATTTAAATAATTATAACATTATAGTAATTATAAGGTTTAGTCTCAGGATTATAAATATTTTCATTATATATTTATAACTTTATAATTTATATATTTATTTTTAATTTATATATAGTTTGTCTGTCTTTGTTTTTAATTTATAAATATAAATTTTAAGGTTTAGTCTCATCTTCCAATTAGATTTCATCGTTATCTCAATTGTTGGATGGATTACATCCTTAATCATTTGGGAACTTATCATCAACCTTATCTTTTTTTTTTTGGTCAAAGTCATCAACCTTATCCACATTAGAAAAAATTGATGGATTTTATCCATGTCACAACTATCCAATTGGATTTCATCATAAAATTAACCATTGGATAGATTTCATCAGAACCTCAACCATAGCAAGAACTTCTATAAATTTCATTATTTACTAAATCAAATATGCGTCAATTTATTGTAATGGATTATGATATTGGAGGTCCTTCTAATATCAAATTCCAAAACATGCTATCATCTTCATCTTCATCGACATCATCATCAAGTGATGATAAATTTGAGTTGATGATGCATAGTACAGTAGAAGATGAAATATTCATATTTAATTTGATATAGAAAAATAACTTAGCAATTGAGCTCTTTGCAATCAACAAAACAACCAAGGTGGGCCTGTGGCTCCATCTAGGGCATATAGTGATCAACCGTGACCGTGAAGTTGCAGATCATAATTTGTTTTTACATTATTTCCGTGAAAATTTGAGATATAATGATAATATGTTTCAGCAACAATATCGAATGTCCCGAAGTTTGTTCCTTCGTATTGTTGATGTTGTAAAAGGCCATGATAGCTATTTCTAGCAATGAAAAGATGAACTTGGTAGACTTGGATTATCAACTTTACTAACAAATAACAGCCACATTCTGGATGTTAGCATATGATATACCTACGGATGCTACGGATGAGTACGCTAAAATTGATGAGTCAACAGCAATTGAAGGCTTCAAGAGATTCTATTGTGCCATTGTCGAGAATTTTCCAAAATGGTATCTTAGATCACTAAATGCTAACGATATTGCAAGGCTTCTTCATATTGGTGAGCAACGTGGTTTTCCAGGAACGTTAGGTAGTCTCAATTGTATGCATTGGAAGTGGAAAAATTGTCCAATGGCTTGGTCAGGACGATGTGCTAGACATTCGGAATTACCAACTATTACTCTTGAAGCTATCGCTGATTATAATCAATGGATAGGGCATGCTTATTTTGGTATGCCAGGTACAAATAATGACATTAATGTGTTGGACTCATAGCATTTACTTTCTAATCTTGCTCAAGGTATTGCTCCTCCTGCTTATTATGTTATTCAAGGAAAAGAATATAGTATGGGATATTATTTAGTTGAGGGGATTTATCCGAAATGGTCCACCATTGTGCAAACAATTCATGAGCCACTTTCCGTAAAGAAAAAATATTTTGCAATGAGACAAGAGTCATATAGGAAGGACGTAGAGAGTGCATTTGGAGTTCTACAATCGCTATTTGCAATTATTACAAGACCGACACATTTTTGAAAAAAAAAAGTGTTGCAAGATGTCATGACTGCATGCATTATTATGCACAATATGATTATTAAGGATGAAAGTAATCTCAATGGACCAATCACAAGTGTAATGGAAGCTCTAGAACCGACTGTAGAAAGGGTAACAGATGAAAATCTCTGATTTCGACAATTTTTTACCTTATATAAACAAGTTAAGGACAAAAATGTGCATATCGAATTAAGGAATGCATTAATAGAACATTTATGAGAACAATATACTAATTCAGAGGATTAGTGGATTATGTTATGTCTATTTTCAGTGGCGACATTATCTTTTAATTTTTTTGTGTGTAATGAATGTTTTATGCCTTTTTTAATGTCAAGATGTTTTTGATTTATGAAATTCAATAAAATTTAATTTTTGATATTACATAATTATATTGTCATTTAATATATTTAAATAATATGAAATATTGCAATATATCATATATGTTATTTTATTTAGTATTATCAAACAACAACTTATAATTTAATTGAAATTTTATTATTTATTAACATAAAATAGAACAACAATAATATTGTGAATAAAAATGTACATGAAAAAATAAAGTTGAGTTAATTTTATAAAATAATTATAATAATACAAAATGAAAGGTAAAAAGGAATATGCTAAGAATATTCCTTTTTGGGGTGAAAAATAGGGTTATGGGTTGGAATAAAAAAGTATTGTAGCATCTCTAAAATGGAGGAAACTCTACTCCATTTTGGAGAAATGGGTTGGAGATGCCCTTAGTCCGTAAACATAGGTCACGACACAAAGTGGAGAGACCACAAAATTTGTTGAATTGAATTCAATATAGTCAAATAGTGCATGATTGTTTATTATAAAAATGAAAAAATAGAGTTGCTTCAATAGTGTTGAAAATAAGAGTTGCTTTAGTACAAATGAAAAAAAGAGTTACTTCAATACATAAATAATGTATAATGGTAAAAAATAAGAATAATTGGTAATTAAAACAAATTGAATTGTATGTTTACAGTTAGATTGAGGTACTTATAAATATTTATCCATCCTCTTGTTTTAAGTATCAAAAATAAATTTAGGCATTTAAGAGTAGAATTGATGAATATCTAATCTAATAAATTTAAGTAAAAGTTAATATTTATAACTTACAGCCAATCAATAAGTGCTTATATTGTAATTCTTATTTTTAATCATAATAATATTTTGTATGTTCTATTTTTTTAGTATTAATTATACTATGATTTTGTATTATATACCTAATTATTCCGATAAGTGGTATCAAATCTTAATTCGAGTATGTATATCTAGTTATTATACATTCTATGGTTATCATTATAAGTGGATTATCCGCGTAAAAAAATTAAATATTGTTCACTCATTAAAATATCATGTATTATTTATGTATACAATTATTATTTATGTGAAATAGTAAAAGTTATTTCTTTTAACTTAACGCAGTCTTTGATAGAAGCAATAACATAGTGGATCTTTTACATCATGGGTAGAAAATATAAACTATCACGAAGATTATAAAGACAATTGGAGGTGTAGTTTGTACTTATAAAGGGATGGGAGATATATGCAAACTTGTAGAGGTTAAAAATAGATATATTGTCAAAAATAAAGGCATTAGTGACTTCAAGTAATCTAAATGAAAGATCTTCGGTGTTATTACATTAAAAAATTAGACTTATATCTATAAAAGGAATTAATTTTTTTATTGAGTAACAGCTACTCTGTAGGCTCAAAGTGGCATCACTACCATTTTATGAGCATTGCATTATAAGCATCCAACCATATGTAAATTTTAAGACATTAAATTCAAGAAGTAAGGTATCTTTGAATTGTTTCATTATGATGTATAGCAAGCACGATTTTCATGTATGGGGGAGGAAAGTACTTCATTTTTATTGATGATTATTTCTGTAGGTGTTGGGTGTACTATATCAAGACAAAAACATAAGTGCTCTAATTTTAAAGTTTTTAAAGTGTTTGATGAACTTGATTTTGGTAAATACAATTAATATAAGAGAATATGTTGGTGATGAATTTGATTCATTTTATAAGCATTAAGGCATCAAAAGTAGCTCACCATTGCATACACTCCTTAACGAAGCAGAGTGAAAAGATTGGATGAACAAAACTCTATCAGAAATAATGAGAGCAATGTTGAGTGTTACAGGCTTAGATAATGTTTTATAGGAAAAGCAGTCAATATTGCATATTATATGGTGAATATAGTCTTATCAACTACAATTAAGTTAAAGGTGTCAATGGAGATATGAATAGGGAAGCCTTGGATTATTCTAATATCTGTACATTTAGAAGTCCCGTGTATATGATGTATGATGCCAAAGGAACTACAAAGTTAAGTATAAAATCTAGGAAATGGTTATTCTTCGAATATATGATAGAGTGAAGGGGTATCACTTATACATTTCATTATCTATAAGCTTATTTTCAGTAAGGATATAACCCTTATTGAAGATAAATTATAAAGGAAAGAAGAAGTTATTAAACTAAAAGAGGTTACAGTAGATATTTTGATAATAATAAAATGTAAGTAATACTAATGAGGTTAGTTTTAGTGAAAACAATATGAAAGTAAAAGTGGTCATGCACACAAATTAAGATACATCTTATAAAGACAATAGATAAAAGTTAGAGTTGAACTTATTCAAGTGAAGAACAAAATCAAGAACAAGGAAAAACAAGCTATAATAAAATTATAAATGAATATGTAATATTAATTATACTTCCTATTTAGTTACTTTGATACTTTAAAGACTCATCTTGCGTAAATACATCACTATTTTAACTCATTTCATGAGTCTTTTTAATCATCAGGATGAATTAAAGTTTTGATTTTAAACAAAACATCATATTATGTTTGAGAGCTTGAAGATTTTGGGTGTATTGGTTAACTAATATTGTAAGAAGAGTTGCTTTTTAATCATAGAAAAAAATAAGACTATTAGAAGAAGGTTCCTTTTCTCCTTGTCGAAAGAAGAGACTTAGATGAATTCCAATAAATGTCTTAGATACATATAAGCAAGAGATAAATGAAAGTTATTATCTGATGTTAATTATGCAGAAAAATTCTTGTAGATATATAATAAAATGGATACAAGAATTTGTATGAAAATAATATAATATAGTTAAAGAAAATAATAATGTACCACATTATCAATAATCTTCTCTTATTAATAAATTTTAAATCTAAATAAAAATAAAAATAAGAGGTTACTAAATAAGTGGTAATTTCTAAGCTTTATCAATATTGATTTAGGCTATGTTTGGTTGGATATAAGGTTTTTAATGGGATAGAATGGTTTATAATGGAAAGAAATATAAATGAATGTAATATTAGAAAATTGTTGTTTGAGATGGATGGAAGGGTTTAGAATGTAATATAGTGAAATGTTGTTTGGAAGATGGATTGAATGAAATGTAATATAGTATAATAATAATGAATGACTATTCTACCTTCGATAGAAATAATGAGATGTATTATCTTTGACGCGGAATAATATAAATTGATAATATCCCCAAGAAAGCTAACATCTAATAAATAGGCCGGAAATCTCTAAGACCCAGCAAACATGACTTGAGAACCTAAAGTATATGAAACCTTAGACCCGTAAAGATGCAGTTTGAAAAACCCTCGAGAGTTTAACACCATGAGGAATGATCACGCCTTTGATAAGTTCAGAAGTGTTCAAAAATCGAACGTAAGACTTGAGAGCGATAAACTCACAAGAGAATTGTTATTAATTCATCAAAAGATAAGTGTCTTCCTTACAATGGAAAAAGGTATTTATAGTATAGGAGTATGCCCAGCCACATAAGGTAAAATATCTAAATTAATTAAGAACATGGTCTAAAGACTAAATAGGAAAATTAATTCAAAGAGCA
>JANKOD010000192.1:28072484-28090093 GCA_026284645.1 Erythroxylum acuminatum
TATTTCACTTAAATCTTATCAAACTTATGTGAAAAATTGTTTTAACATAATATGACTTCTTAACCTAATGTTACAACAAAACAAGTCAAAAGTCCATTTTAAACATTAATTTTTAAATTATCATTATTATGACAATTTAATCATATTGATTAAGGCTATTAAATTGATATTATAAGACATGTTATACTAATGCAACCAATTTATACAAGGATAATCATCCTATTATTATATAATTTGAATCTTCATGTTTTATTCTTAAAATATCTTTTTTAAAAACATTTGTAATAAGTTTCCTAATTTCAAAATTTTCAACTAACTTTTATTGGTATCTTTTTAACATAAATCATATGATAATTCAAATCAACATTTATCCTGATAATTTATCTTTCTTTCATTTTGTTGATATCATAGTAAATTACTCTTTTTTTATATAGGATATCAAAATTTTCTCTTTTTTGTTTTCCTCTATTTTAGATATATAATTACATGGATATATCTTTGTATATATAGTTGAGCTATTGTTGTTATATTGTTCTTGTCTCCTTCTTCTAGTTCTATACAAATGCTTTTATTCTTTTTGTAGTCCAATTATGTTATACTTGTTTTATATGATGTTGCCTAAAAAGTATTTACCTAGAAGTGAAAAAAAAAGAAAATAAGTAGAATAGTTAATAGAATCCTAAAAAGGAGTTATTAATAAATTTATTAAAAGAGTAGGCCCCTCTAGTGAGAATCTTAAGAACTAAGTGAAGGTAATTCTGAACAACATAAAGAAAACTAAAATGATGAGATTCATAATTATAAGGTTGTTAGTAAATTGAGTGAGCATGATCATGTACTAAATGCATCCAGTTTAGAACATTTAAGGACAAATGAACAGCTAATCCTTATATTGGATATTTATGATCCTAGAAATTAGGATATTCTTAATAATAAACTAAGGAATATTTTAGTTTAAAAAAGGTCTATAAGAGAATTGAATCTTTTGTTTCCTTTAAACAATACCTCTCGACATTTTTCATATTCATATTATTCTAGAAAATTGAGTAATAAAGAGATTAGCGATAGAGAATGGTTGGTTTACTCTAAACATATAGACAAATTATATTGTTTTTGTTGTAAGTTTTCAAATCTATTAGCAAACAAAGAGCATTAACAAATCATGGATTTATAGATTGGAAGTATCTCAATGAGAGGCTAAAAAACATGAGAATAATGTGGAGCATATGACTAATATAAGGACTTGGAATGAAAGTAAGATGGGGTAAAAAACATGAGTGTAAGATTGAGAAAAAATCAAACAATTGATAAAGGTTTGCAGCAAGAAATTGTAAAGGAGAAAGAATGATAGAGGTAATTTTGATAAGAATAGTTTTTGTTATGAAATGTCTTACTAAATATAGTTTGGATTTTCGAGGATCCAATGAGAAACTTTATGAAGATAGTAATGGTAATTTTTTAAGATTAATTGCTAAAGTTGATGTTGTAATGCAAGATTATGTTAGACGCATTCAAAATCATGAAATTCATCATCATTATCTTGGTCACAAAATTTAAAACGAGTTGATTTCTCTTTTGGCCCATAGTGTTGGAAGTTCTATCATAAGAATCATTAAAGAGGTGAAATACTTTTATATTATTCTTAACTGTAACCCATATTTGAGCCATTAAGAACAAATGAGTCTATTAGTACGATGTGTGAATATGTCAAATAAAAAGAATAGAGGAGTATTTTTTAGAGTTTTTAAAGATTGACACATCTGAATTGGGACTTTCTAATGAATTATTGAATGCATTTAAGTCTCTTAATCTTAATGTCTATAATGTAAGCGGTCAAAGTTATGAAAGTGGTATGAAGGAAAAACACCAAAGGGTTCAAAAGCAATTACTCACAATAAATTCGAGAGAATTATATATATAATATGCTTTTCACAATTTTAATCTAACTCTTAGTGATATTACGTGTTCTTGTGTTAAAGTTGTTTCATTTTTGGAGTTATGCAACACATATATGCATTATTCTGAAGTTCACTTAAAAGGTAGAAGGTTTTACTTGATAATGTTTTGGGCTTAACTATGAAATCATTGTCTAACACTTGTTGGGAGAGTTGAATAAAAAGTGTTAAAGCTATTAGATTTCAAGCTCCTCAAATAAGATTAGCTTTGATGGAATTATTTAGATCTTGTGATGACACTGAGTCAAAGAGTGGAGTGGAAAGTTTGGTTAGTGTACTTGAGAGTTTCAAGTTTTTACTTGGTATGATATTTTATTTGCAATTAACATGGTGAGTAAAAAGTTGCAATCTAAATCTATGTGCATTGGCGCTACCATAGAGCAATTAGAAAATGTGATGGTATTTTTTGAGAAATATAGAAATGAAGGGTTTGCCTCTAGTATGAATATTGCCAAAATTCTTGCACATGAGATGAATATAGAACCTACATTTCCAATTAGATGTTATATTATTAGGAAAAGACAATTCGATGAAAATGATCATGATGGAGAAATACAATCAGTTGAGGATTCCTTTTGAGTTAGTTACTTTTCTAGTTGTTGTGAATATAAAAATTGCTTCGTTTGAAGAATAGATTTGAACAACTAATGACATTTGAAAGTATTTTTGGATTCTTATTTGATTCAAAGAAGTTGAGATCGTTAGATGATAATAAACTAATAGAATATTACAATAATTTTATAACTACTTTTTTTGTTATGATAATGTGTCGAATGTGGATTTAGATGATCTTTTTTGAATTAAAAATGTTGAAAATGACTTTGCCAAATGAATTAATGTTGTCAGTTAAAATTCTTAAATTTTTTAAGGATGCCGATTGTTATCTAAATGTTTCAATTGTTTATCAAATTTTATTGACTATTCATATGACTGTAGCATCAGTTGAGAGAAGTTTTTCAAAGTTAAAATTATTGAAAACCTACTTGAGGTTATCAACGTCACAGGAAAGGTTAAATGGTCTAGCTGTTTAATGTATCAAGAAGGATATGTTGGACAATAATGATCTTGATACTATTATTAATAATTTTGCATTTAGAAATGTGTGAAGAAACTATTTTTCATGATCATCTGATTGTTTGTTAGTGCAATTTTTTGGTGTTTTGCAATTTGATATTGTTGTTTGATGGCTACTACTACCTTTTTGTTATTACTCCTACTATTTTTAGTAATTTTATTACTGCTAAAATTTGCAAGTTGTTATTAGCTGCTGTTGGTATTTTGTTGAGTATTTGGAGTTATGACTTGAGTAACTTATGTATAGATATCAAATTTTAATAATAAAAATATGTTTTTAAAGTTTATATATTTGTATATTCTCGATTCATTGGGACGTTTCTTTTACTTCGCAATGGGCCCGTTAAATGTTAGGAATGGCCCTACACTTAATTATCAAGCCAAACTTCTTAAGATAAAAAGATTTTCAACTAAAAGAAAAGCAAAACTAGTAAGTCAAAATTTTTAAAGACCCAATTATGTAGGTAGCAAACGATGGTCATTAGTACCCATTACTTACCATGTAAGTATTTTATAATATAAATATACATTAAATTTTAAAGTTTTAATTTGAATATGCAAAAAAATAAAAATAATAATTTAATTAATGTGTGATGAGACTTCCATAAGACTTTTATAAATCTTTTTCATTAACAAGTGTCTTAGAATGAAGACCAATATGTGGCTAGAAGTTTATTCTTTGTCTTTAATCTACACTACTTCTTGCATTTTTCTTTCAACTTTCTTTGATTTCTTAGTTTTTTTAATCCCTTTTTTAAGCCCACGTATATAAAATTTATTCATTATTTAATTATAATTATGTTTGTGTATTAGAATCTTCTTATTTGTAATTTATTTCTTTTTATGTTTTTCTTTCTTTTCTAGGTTTGCTCTTTTTTTTGTTGGAAAATCAGGGTGGGATCTGATCCCGTACACAACAAAATGATAACAAAACTTTAATCAAGATCACTTAAAATTATATAAAATGATTAACATATAAATCATAATAAAGCATGAATTGTAATTCGTGCCTTATTTCAAAGATTGATTTTTTTTTTGTTATATCCCTCAAACTGTTTCTGAATTTGACTCATCTTTACTACCATAGTGACATAAGTGTCTAACCTCTAATAATATCTACATAACAAGTTGAGAGAACTCCATAACTATTGCAGAGACGGTTAGTAAAAGAGTGTTATCTCCTTTAAAGCTTAAGCCTATTTATAATAAGTTTGAACATTTTAGTAATTTAATTGAAATTAAATTCTAATTTTAATTAATTTTTAATTAGAATTATAAATAATTCTAATTAAATACCATTTATTCCCAAATAAAATCCAATATCTCATATTGATCCTTATTTATTAAATATATCATATTTAATCATAAAGTTTCTAAAAGTTTACATTCAAGTCTAACTTGATTAAAACACTTTTCTCTCTTTAACCTGTTCTTTGTGTGTGACCTATTAGGTTTTCAAGTATGTTAGCAATTGATATAAGTTATAACCCCAAAGCATATCTAGATTAGATAAATTAAACTCTTTTAATTTATCTTTAATTCTCTAACAAAACAATTTACATCTATATATTAAGATTGACGTCTAGTAATAGATCATGACCACCAAAATATTTATGAATGTCAAAGTAGTTTTGACTAACCTTTTCATACATGATTTTTTCTATAATTCAATCATTTCATTTTACAATGTTTTGATCAGAAATAGAACATGAAATTAATATTTACTCTATTTAAGTCTAATCATGTTAATTCTCTACCAGTAGTGATTAATTCAGTTAATGACATTTGTAAACTATTTTATAAAGTGTCATTCCACTTTAGCCAAGTATTTTCCAAATCAATACTAATTGAGAGCAACAGAATATTTTCCCTAATTACTTTAGGATAATAAATCCTATATTGATCTCTCAAATACCCCTAGAGCTACCTTTGACTAGAATAGGTCATAAATAGTATTAAAACATAGCAATTCCTATGTGAGATAACTTTGGTGATCTCATGTCAAAGGATCACTTATACAATCATCATAATGAGAATATCCATAAACATATAATTAATGTTTCAAATGGATTTCTCATGTGGGGTCATTTTAGCAAACTTTTTCTCTAACAAGTATCAGCACATTTGTTTAAATATCTCCATACTTTAGTCGTCCATTAGATTGACTACTTCTTTCATAAGGAAAAACATAACATGTACTAGTCTTTTATACTCTATTAATGTCCAATCTCAACAGAATAATGACTAGAAATAATTTATTAATAACATATGAATGCAATATGATTCTTATAATTATGATCTTATCATAATTTCATTTGCAATTTATATTTTTCCTGTGAACAATGGAAAGGAACACCTAGGAAGTAATTTTCTTTTGATACTTTTAATTTTTGATTCTTTGGAATCTATAATAAGTTTTTAGTTTTAATGATTAGTGATTTTTTTAAATTCTTTTGTGAAAAAGATCTTTTTTCATGACTATACAATGTATTTATTTAACTTTTCAGTATTTCTGTGTTAATACACTCTCTCATTTTATTGCAGGATAGTATGTTAAAAGGCTTTAATAAATTTGCATAAGAAGGTGACAAAAGATCAAAGTTGTATGAGATATGCCTTGAATTATTGTGAAATATATTTTTAGTGTCATTAAAATTTTATAGAAATAAAGTTTTAGTAACTTTTAAGTATATATGGAAGTAGAATATTAATGACTTTAGGATTTTGTGGTAATAAAGTTTCATCATAATCATGTAACTTTATAAATACCTTATTAAGGGTTATGTAAGGTAGTAGTCATCATACCTTGCCTTGTATCATCTCTCTCACAGTAATAAAAGAATTCTCTCTTTGCCTATGGATATAGGTTACATAAATTGGACAAACCACGTAACTTCTTGTAGTCTTTGCTTATTTATTTTCTTTGTATTCCTTTCATTTAGCATAATAATTAGTAATGGAGCTAAGGTTTGCTATCAAGATGTCTCTGCACAATTTTAATAGTAAGAAGTTCAATATGTCAAATGACTTTACTTAATAGAAGGTGAAGATAAGAATGGTTCTTTTTCAGTAGGGATATATGACAACATTGGAAGGAGAAGAAAATATGTCAAAGAATTTAAGGCATTGGAGAAGGAAGAGATTCTATTGAGGATGCACAACACAATAATATTGAGTCTAAGAGGTAAGGTCCTAAGAGAAGTGGTTAATGAAAATTGTGCTTCTTTATTATATAAATGACTTAAAAGTATCATAAGAGATCATTTATAAGTCATTTATATCAAAAGCAAAGTTTATATGCCTTAAAGATGTCAGAAAGTTCACAGGCAAAAGATTACATTGACATTTTTAATTAGATCACCTTAGATCTACAAGGTGATGTGGTTAAAATTAAGGACAATAATCAAGCCATAATCTTTTTGACGTTCCTTGCTCAATTCATATGAAAATTTTGTTGATACCATGTTATATAGTAAAGAAACTATCTTTTTAGTAATGTTAAGGATGCTTTAAAGACTGAGGAATTGAAGAAAAAGGTCTTTGATATATATAAATATGTATTCGATATGGGTATGGTTGTTAAAAGAGGAAGGAATGAGGAAAGGGGTTATGAAAATATAAGTCATAACAGATCAAAGGCTAAAGTTGTTCAATGTATTAATTGTAAAGTTAAAGGACACTTTAAGAGATATTTTCCATACTAGAAGAATGGAAATGTGAAAAAGAGAAATAAATAGAAATGCATATGTTACTGTAGTCTAGGATAATTTTGATGAAGAGGATAAGAGAGGTAATGATATTTTAACATTGAGTAATTTTGATTATGTAAATAGATGGTTGATAGGCACTGAAGCCACTTATCATATGGCTTCCAATAAGAACTAGTTATGTTCATTAAAGAATTTAATTGTACTTCTATATTGGGGATGATAGAGAGCATGCTGCCATAGAAACTATATTAGTGTATATTAAATTTTATTACTCTGTATTGCAAAGAATAAATATCAAATATGTAGACCAATCCATATAAATATGCAAATATGTAGACCAAACCAAGATTTTTAAATTATCAATTAAGTATAGAAGTTAGTCACATCGGTAATCAAATGTTATATTTCATTCCAACCAGAATTATATCAATACATTCTCAAAACCAAACTGGTTATTTATTTGGAGAGAGGGGAACAAATTATACAAGTTTAGTATTACTAAGCATGGTATATATTTCCAAGCCAACTTGGGCTTTGGGGTTACAGTTCTTTCTTTTTCTTAATGATATTAAAATTTAAAAAGTTGATATGAGAAATATAGCCACTTAATCAGTTCAAGTTGCCTTACCTAGGGCTTAGATTTATATGGTTAAAAATTAAACAGTTAATAAATCTATTTATTAAACGAATTGAAAATTTAAAAGTTAATAAATCTATTCATTAAAAGAGGTAAACACTGAAAAGTTAATAAATCTATTTCAAGATGTTTATATCACTTTATCTTGTGAAAACTGAAAAGAAAAATTTGTGGATGAGTTTCTTATTTTGAATTTCAAGCTTTATTGAATAAAGATAAAGAGGAATTCAGTTCTAACCATCGATTGGGTGATCTAACAATTCTGTTCTAATCTTGTTAAAAAGAAGAAAACATGTTTTTTTTAATTAATATTTCTCTTTTATATTTATATTTGCATTTGTTTTAGATGTACACATTTACGTAAGTTAAATGACTATAAATAGACACACATACACATTAGACCTAAAAAAGGAAAATTTTAGAACAATTTGTTAAAGATATATGCTAACATCTTTATTAACAAAGATATATTTTATTAATATAATAATATTTGATCATAATATATAATTGAAATTTCAGTCTTTGACTTTTAGTTTAAACTTCACCATTCAATACAAAGTTTGGATGAATGTAAATATTCTATATGTGATCTTTTCTACCAAAAATGAATCTAAGTTAAATTTGGAGGAAGCAAATTGGGATGAGGTCCTGTGGGGTTGATAATTTTTAGAGAGTAAGAATTTTTAAACTTTTAAATGAGTAAGATAAGATCTCATTTAGGATGAACTAAGTTGTAGTGGGTCCTACCAATAATTAGATTAGAATGGATGAACATTTATCTAAAAATATATACCAAAAATTTGAAAAAGAGGTAATTATTGTGGCATTTTCATAATATTTGATATTTCCTTAAAAGAAAGTACACATTCATTGGCATATCATATCTTTATCTACCATATATAATAGCCCGCTTCTTTTTTAACAGTTAAAAAGATTTACTATTAGGTGTTAGATATTTAAGTAATAACTAATAATTTATATATTAGTTACAAAATATTTTAATTAAATTAATTTAAAATAATTGGACAAATATTTGTTAAAATAAACAGTAAATATTTTTTATAAGAGAAATGAAGTATTTAAATTGAAATTGAAAATTTAACATATAGTTACTTTAATGACCCATGCAATTTTATTTATTTCACTTAAATCTTATCAAACTTATGTGAAAAATTGTTTTAACATAATATGACTTCTTAACCTAATGTTACAACGAAATAAGTCGAAAGTCCATTTTAAACATTAATTTTTAAATTATCATTATTATGACAATTTAATTATGTTGGTTAAGGCTATTAAATTGATATTATAAGACATGCTATACTAATGTAACCATTTTATACAAGGATAATCATCCCATTATTATCTAATTTGAATCTTCATGTTTTATTCTTAAAATATCTTTTTAAAAATATTTGTAATAAGTTTCCTAATTTTAAAATTTTCAACTAACTTTTATTGGTATCTTTTTAACATAAATCATAAGATAATTCAAATAAAAAATTATCCTGATAATTGGTCTTTCTTTCATTTCACAGATATCATAGTAAATTACTCTTTTTTTATATAGGATATTAAAATTTTCTCTTTGTACTTTCCTCTATTTCAGATATATAATTACATTGGATATATCTTTGTGATATACAATCGAGCTATTGTTGTTATATTGTTCTTGTCTCCTTCTTCTAGTTCTATACAAATGCTTTTATTCTTTTTCTAGTCCAATTATGTTATAATTGTTTTATATGATGTTGCCTAAAAAGTATTTATCTAGAAGTCAAAATAAAGAAAATAAGTAGAACAGTTAATAGAACCCTAAAAAGGAGCTATTAATAAATTTATTAAAAGAGTAGACTTCTCTAGTGCAAATCTTGAGGAATTAAGTGAAGGTAATTCTGAACAACATAAAGAAAATTAAAGTGATGAGATTCATAATTATGAGGATGTTAGTAAATTGAGTGAGCATGATCATGTGTTAAATGCATCCAATTTAGAACATTTAAGGGCAAATGATTTCTTTATTTTATTTCGAGTTGTAGTGTTTGCATTGCCTTTCAGACTTTCATTGGTTCCTTTTCTTTACCAAGATTAATTTCTTTGTTCCTTAATTTATGCCTTCAGTTCTGGTTTTCAACATGTATCGAATGTCTTGTGCATGTTTAATGATATGTAAAGGATCTCGTCGCATACCCTCTACAGTTTAAGGTACTCCATTGATAGGAATAATAGTAGAGATTGTATTATTTACGTAATTAGTAGGGTACAACAGTAGTCTACCTCTTGGAAAAATAGTTTCCAGGCCAATGTAGTAGCTATATCTGAAGAAGAAGGAGAATACCCCCTCTCTCTATATAGATTCCTCTATATTCCCCGCACCTTTTCATTCACAATCTCTCTCTCCATACCTAACTCCTAACAACCTGTTTATGTGGCATTTGTCCCCTTTCCCATCTTACCCCTACAGATGTAGGTTTGGATGGGCTTAGTGGGTTGTTCATTAACACTAGCAGGCTGAACACTAACACTAGGAGAAATGCTAACAGTTCCCTCCTCCTCAATAGGCACCTTGTCCTCAAGGTGAAAGGAAGGGAATTGCCCTTTAATGAAGTCTGCATCTTCCCAAGTTGCTTCTTCTACTGGTTTGTCTCTCCATTGAACAAGACACTGGAGAGTGCTTCTGCCCTTAGACTTAGACAGACATGAAGCTAAGATCACCTCTAGTTCAGTCAAGTCTCCCTGATCCATCTCCAACCCTTGAGGTAGGCTGTGCTCCACCAAATGGTTGCCTAAGGCCTTCTTCAGCTGAGAAACATGGAAAACCGGATAGACCTTGGATGAAGAAGGGAGTTGTAGTTTATAGGCAACTTATCCCTCCTTCCCAATGATCTTGAAAGGCCCATAGTATCTTGCTGAAAGCTTAGGACAGATCCTTCTTGCCACCGTGAGCTGTCTATATGGCCTTAATTTAACAAAGACCAAGTTACCTACTTGAAAATGCACCTCTCTTCTGTGAATATCTGCTGATTTTTTCATTATGGATTGTGCTTGAACTAAGATATGTTTGAGTTGACGTAATGCTTCATCTTTATCAACCAAGGCTAAAGCTACTGATTCCACTTAAGTTTCACCACGAGAGAAATGCAGCAAGGTAGGTGGAAGACGACCATAAACAACTTCAAAAGGAGTCCGCCTAGTTGAAACGTGGTAGTTAGTGTTATACCAATATTCAACCCATACTAACCAATAAGACCAATTTTTGGGCTGTTCAGAGGTGAAGTAACGAAGATAGGTTTCTAGACACCTATTAATCACTTCGGTTTGTCCATCCATTTGAGGATGATAAGAGGAACTCATCTTCAATGTTGTCCCTTGTAACTTGAATAACTCCTTCCAGAAATTGCTAGTGAAGAGTGGGTCTCTATCACTTAATATGGAGCTAGGAACTCCATATAGTCTCACTATCTCTCAGATGAATGTTTCAGCCACGATTTTAGCAGTGTATGGATGTTTGAGGAGTGAGAAATGGGCATACTTAGATAAACGATCAACCACCACCAATATAACTTCATATCCGTGAGATTTAGGAAGCCCTGTAATGAAATCCATGGATACTTCCTCCCAAATCATTTGAGGTATAGGTAGGGGCTGCAATAGACCAGCTGGAGACATTGCCAAATATTTATTTTTCTGACAAACAACACATTCACACACAAACTTCTGAATGGCAGACTTCATTCCCAACCAAAATACCCCACAAGATAACCTTTTGTAAGTTTTGAGGAAACCAGAATGTCCTCCTGAAGGTGAGGCATGATACTCATGTAGAAATTGAGGAATTAGCACTGAAGTGGATGAGAGGACTAGCCTGTTTTCGTGAAATAGTAAACTGCCCTTTAGGTGGAAATCAGGTTTAGAATTAGGATCTTCTTTGAGTGCTATCATAAGTGAGTTCAACTTAAAATCCTCCTTGAGCTTCCGTCGTACTACATCCATATCAACCCAAAATGGGGCTGAAATTGCTGAAAATAGTAATTTGTCATCTTCAACCCTCGATAGAGCATCTGCTACCCCATTGTGCTTCCCTGGTCTATATATTACTTCAAAGTCCAACCCCAACAGTTTAGCTTGCCAACATTGCTGATCTATGGAGGGAATTCGTTGATCCAGTAAATGTTTCAAACTTTTATGGTTAGTATAGACCTTGAAATGCCTCCCAATTAAAAAGTGCTTCCAATGTTGAATAACCATTACCACTGCCATAACTTCTTTCTCATAAACTGATTTAGAGTAAGTTGACTAAGCCAAAGCCTTGCTGAAAAATGCTAGTGGTCGACCCTCTTGGATAAGGACTGCACCTAAACCTCTCCCTAAAGTATCACACTCAAGGGAAAACTCTTTGGAGAAATCAGGTAAGGCCAAAACTGGTGCTGAAATCATCTTCTTTTTCAACTCTTCAAAAGCTTCTTGAGCTTCATTTCCCCAGTTGAAACTATCTTTCTTTGTAAGTTCAGTAAGAGGATTGGCAATTTTCCCATAATCTTTGACAAATTTTTGGTAGTATCCAGTAAGACCGAAGAATCCTCTCACCCCTTTAACATTTTTAGGAATAGGCCACTCCAAAATGCTTTTGATCTTCGAGGGGTCCATTGCTACCCCTTCATAGGATATAATGTGGCCTAAGTACTCCACCGATTGCTGTCCAAAAATGCACTTCTTCTGATTTGCCATTAGCTGATTATCCAGTAGCAATTGTAACACACAAGCTAAATGCTCCAAATGCTGATTCCAATCAGCACTATAGATCAGAATGTCATCAAAGAAGACTAAGACAAACTTTCATAAGAGAGGTTTAAAAATTGAGTTCCTAGTGGATTGGAATGTAGCTGGTGCATTCATGAGACCGAAGGGCATCACTTGATACTCATAATGTCCTTCATAGGTCTAAAATCATATTTTATAAATGTCCTCCTCCCTAACTCTGATTTGATGAAAACCTGAACTTAAATCCACCTTAGAAAAGTATTTAGCCCCATTAACTCCTCCATCAGCTTATCCACGACTAGAATAGGGAATTTGTCCGGAACCGTGAGCTTGTTAAAAGTGTAGTAGTCTACGCACATCTTCCATGAACCGTCCTTTTTCTTGACAAGAATAACGAGACTTGAAAAGGGGATGATACTTGGCTTTATAACTCCAGTTTCTAGTAAATTTTGGATCTGCCTCTCAATCTCATCCTTATGGTGGTGTGCATGTTTCTATGGATGTATGTTCACAGGTTCTGCCCCTTCCTTCAAATTAATTGCATGGTCATGCACCCTCCTTGATGGCAATTCCTTTATTTCTTGGAAAACTGAACCAAACCTAGATAAGACAACCCTCAGCTCCTCTTGTTGACCCTCATCCAAGTTTCCTATCTCTTCAGATACGACTCTTCCCATTCTTAAAAACCACAACAGTCCTTCTACTTCCAATTCCTGATGCTTCAAAATCTACTGTAGTGCATGGGGAGAAGAAGTGTGTATGTTGATTGTCTGCAGGGTAACCTCTATTCCCTTTCGATAGAATGACATATACATTTTCTTCCAATCAACTTTCACCACCTCCAGTGTTTCTAGCTATGCAACCCCTAAGATTAGATTAGGCCCTCCTGTGTCAAATACAAATGCATTCACCCTAAACTCTTCTTCATTCAACTCCAGCTTCATCTCCTTGCAAACTCCTTGTGAGAAGGATTGATGTGCATCTCCCAACCTAACACCGAAAGTTCTAGTTGATGTAACAATAATTCCCATAGCCTGAACCAATCTTCGGGACACAAAGTTGTGGCTAGCTCCATTATCAACCATAATGACAATAGACATTTCATTTAGCTTACCTATTAAAACCATCAACTTCGGGGGTGTGGATTGTTCTCTTCCTAATTCCCTGAACTCCACAGAATTACACGCTAACTCCCAATCTTTTTGCTATTCCTCTACCACTGGTGCTTATGGGTTACTTTCTCCCACGTCTGCTCCATCACCTTCCCATATAATTAGCCTATATTCTTTTCCTGAACATCGGTGGAGTGGGCCGAAAGTCTACCCACACTTAAAACACAATCCCTTAACCCTTCTCTCCATAAGTTATTCGCAAGTCAAATTCCTCGTTCCCCTCCATTTCGAGTTCCCTAGTCGATGGCCTTCAGTAGTAGCGATTCTGTTCTTGTTGGGTAACTCCCTTACTTCATTCTTGGTATTACCAGTTACATGGAAAGGCTGAACTGGACGTTGAGTACTGGAATTTCCTAATTGAGACCCAAAACTTGAATGAAAGCTTCCGGGTTTTATTTTTCCTTCTCCTGGCCGTATCACCCCTTCACTTACTAATTCTCTTTCCACCTTCCTTGCGATAGAAATAAGGCGAGCTCGAGTAGGGGGATCACGGGTTCTAACTCTGTTCTTCACTTCTTCACGTAACCCACCCAAAAAACAACTCATATACTACTCTTCTGGAAAATGGCCAATCTGCGACGCAACTCTCTCAAATTCATCAATATATTCATCTACCGAACCTCGCTGGGAGACTGACTTCAATTGATCTATCGGATCACCCTCGTCCTTACCCCTATAACATTCGAACAAAGAACATTTGAACCTCTCCTACGTCATGTGTGGGTCAAACTCCCGAAGAGTCATAAACCAGTATAGCATCGCTCCTTTCATGCAAATCTAGACTATCGACAAATGTAGCTCAGGAGGAATCTTGTGAATCATAAAATATGATTCAGCTCGCGTGACCCACGTGAATGGGTCGTCACCACGGAAAGTCAGAAGGTCAACCCGACGTGCTGCGTTTCTATATTCCTCCCATGCACGTTCTGTAGCAGCTGAGGAAGCGTGCTCATTTTGTCGACGGTTGCTGAACCCTTGAAAGCCACCTACGAGTCTGTCACCACCTTCCGAGTGTGTGGAGTGCGCAGGTCTATCATTTCCAGCTGACGAAGACACATGCGCATGGTGGGCAAACACCGATGGTACCTCTCCTTCACTCACGTTCTGTTTCTGCGGTTCTTTGCCAACAACGTCTAAAACTCATCTGTCAACTCCGACTATAATAGATTTTGAGATTTTGCCAATGTATCTACGTTAGCCATTAGAGTACTGAGCTGCGTCTGTAGGTCCTTCAAGGTTGTGTCATGAGTTTTAACCATTCCCTCTTGGGCTGAGAGGGATGATTCCTGTCTCCTAAGAGATGCTTCTACTGCGGATACTCTAGCCTCCATTCTAATTTGCATGCAATCTCTCCTTATTTGGCCTCTCAACAAAAGCATCAATTGATAGGAATAATAGTAAAGATTGTATTATTTACATAATTAGTAGGGCACAACAATAGTCTACCTCCTGGAAAAATAGTTTCCAGGCTAATATAGTAGCTATATCTGAAGAAGAAGAAGAATACCCCCCCCCCCTCTCTCTATACAAATTCCTCTATATTCCCCGCACCCTTTCATTCACAATCTCTCTCTCCGTAACTAATTCCTCTAATAACTTGTCTATGTGGCATTTGTCTCCTTCCTCATCTTACCTCTACGGATGTAGGTTTGGATGGACTTAGTGAGCTGTTTACTAACACTAGCAGGTTGAACACTAACACTAGGGGAAATGCTGACATCCACAATCCATATTATTACGATGCTGTTAAAAACCACCTCCGTTGGGCGTTAGTTGAGAGTAACACATTAAAATTCGACGAGTAGATCAATATATAGATATAGATACATATGAATATGAAGTCATTAGGCCATGCATGCCCTTATTTTTCACTTAAGAAGCTAATCAGGGCATAAGCTGGATACATCATGCCCTTATTTTTCACTTAAGAAGCTAATCAGGGCATAAGCTGGATACATCAATGAAGTATACATAATTAGTAAGGACGTTGGTTTCTGTAGTTATAGCATATAAAAATATAAAAGATTGTCGCGTGATTTGGAAATGGGCAAGTGGTTCATTAGGTAGGAACACCAATATGGACTTGAAAAAGATGAGTTTGAATTACGGCGTGTGATCATATGGATCAAATTTAGGAACCATTTTAAAATAGGTGTTCGTAGTTGTTAATAATAATAGATTAAAAGTATAATTAGAAGTATGTTGAGAATAAGAAAAAATAGAAAGTCATCATTTTATTAATTTTTATAGTCATAAAACTAATATTATTAGAATTACCTTTACAAATTTTCATCATTGATTGTTGTGTAATGACATAATTATTCTTTTAATAATTTTATAGATACTATGATTAATATTATTTGAATTATTTGTTACTGTATAAAAATATTTTAAATAATATTAATTATGGTGATTACAAAATTATTAAAAAATATTATATAATTAAATGAGTTGAAAATAATTTCGTAATAGAGCAAGGAAATTAAAATTGAAGTGATCAGTCATCTTGACCTATCGACCAAGTAGGAGGATGTTTACAATCTCGACCAAAAGTGTTTTCTCTTGCAAACTTTGCGCATTTACTTCATGTTTCAACTATTTTGTACTGTTTTTTTAAAAAAAAAAATCTTACTTGATCTTCGTCGAAACTTTTGACCTCTAACAGATTAATCCAACTTATTAGTTTATCAAAGGTTGTTACCTAAAGGAACAAGCGGGCATTATTATACATATAATGGTTATGACAAGTGGCCATCGCGGTGGAGGGATGTGGCTTTGCAACCAAAGGACTAATTCTAATACTTACCATTAGTGGGATAATCAGAGAAGTTTTAGATGATGTTGATTAGGTCTGTTAACAATGGGCATGCTTGACGAAATAACTATGGACGGCTATGTAGTAAGATAATAAATAAACTTCTCACCTACTGTAATTTTGTTTAAAAATAACACTCATTTGGATGCTTTTTGTTGTCTTCTATAATTGGTGACTCGGTTACAATACGCGGCAATTCTTGTGATGGAGATTAGAAAATGAAACCTCACGATTTATTGTGACATTGAAGGCTCTAAAGCATCGAATAGATATCTTATATATGACAACATAATGCAAGTTTATCTTTAATTCATTATTCTGCTTTGGGCAACCATGCTCTTATTTTAACACATAAGAAGCTTATTAGGCCATAAGCTCCATAAATTGATGTAGTACACATAATCAGTAAGGACGTTGGTTTTTGTAGTTGCCCCTCGGTTCATAGTTGCAGGAGATGATAGTGCCTCCATTGTTGCACCTCGCTTTAGCACACCCTAAACGGACTGAGTTACGCCAGACCACCTGAGTGTAGTGTCCACACTTTCCACGAAGACATCTATTTAAGTTGTAGCTGTAGTTTGGCTTCTCATCCACCCACATCTTCACGGCCGCCGTGCCTGTCATGTCCGCGCTGTACCATGCAAGGTTCTCGCCATATGGTCCGCCGGAGTGCACCATTTTGCAGTTTCCCTTGAGTTTATTGACGTAAGCTCGGGCATAAGCCGCCACCTTATTATCCCATTTCATGGGTCCAACACCAACTCGTGCACGAGCTGCATTGTGAGCGTTTAGGTAGTCTTGAGGTGTGTTTTGAGCATTTGATTGATGTAAAAAGGCTAAGGTAATGAAGCAAGCAATTGCTAAGGAAGTAAAGTTGTAGATCCCCATAATATAATGGTTCGTTTTCAGAAGATAGACAAAGGCAAAAAAGAGAAAACTTAGTTAAGATATTTGGTGAAGAATGGAGGGATGGTTGAGAGGTATATATAGGAATGCCGTATGGAAAATTCGTCAAGTTTGTGTAATATAGAAATCTAAAATTTATTAAGCAAATGGTGGATTAGCTAGGAAGACCATTATCATCTTTGATTAATGGTTCAGCCAAATTTTGCTAGGGCAGAACGTCGTTGTTTGGATCCATGACCTTGAATAGCTTTAGCTAGAGAACACCTGCAAAACAATAAAGGCGCGCCGGGAGTTGGTTCCCGGCAGGCCCTTCCGACGCTTAAGTCAGTCTTTTTGTAAGGGTTTCGGTGATTGTAAACAAAGAGAAACAGGGTTTTATATCTCGTACCTTTCTTATGGTGAGATAATGAATTTATATAGTAAATACCTGTAAGAATTAGGTCAACGTTGAGGAATAGGCCGATCGACCCATGTGCCGTTCTAAGTTTAGGCTTGGGCCTAACACGACCGACCCAACCAATTAACATTCACATTTTGATAGCTTTAAGGCCGATAATGTTTCAAACTCATTCGTCCATC
>JANKOD010000192.1:28113477-28129232 GCA_026284645.1 Erythroxylum acuminatum
GCTTGCAGTGCTATGTCTTTTAAACAGGTTGATGGATCATATTGTTCAAAGAAATTTTCAAGTCAAGAGCAAACTGGCACTAGTGTCAAGTGAGAGACATGAGTTAAACATGACATAATTTTCAAGGACACATGAAAACAAAAGTTGATTCTTGTTAGGCATATGTGGAAATAGAGTTTCAATAACCTTAGGCTTATGTGAAAATAAAGTTTCAAAAGAATATTAGGTTAATTATAAAAAATCTCAAACTTTACTCAATTTAGCAATTATAGCCCAAACTTCAAAAAGTGATAATAAAATGCTCAAACTTTTAATTCTTTTTAATTCTAGCCCAACGTTAGTTTTTCTGTTAAGTTTTCTAACGTGAGCTACCACGTGTCCAGAAACCCTTATTATTAAGGCACATCAACAATAATTAACATAAAAAAAGTTGATTAACGAAATAACATTGTTTAATCACATAACTAAATGACATCGTTTATTTAAAATGACCTAAATCAATTTGTGACACCTGACTTTTAAGTCTAAAGTCTCTCCCCCTTCGTTCAGTTTGTTCTCCCAACTCTCACCCCCTTTATTTTTAGTTTATGCAACCTCTTCCCTTTGTTATCTGTGTGCTGCGAATTGAGAGTAGCTTAGGGCATCTGGAGGTTGAGGGTGTCGATTGAACAAACATATAACAAAGGGAGGAGGCTACATAAACTAAAAATGAAGGGGTTGAGAGCCGGGGGAACAAACTGAACGAAGGGGGTGAGACTTCAGAGTCCAGTGTCACAAATTGATTTAGGTCATTTTAAATAAACAACGTCGTTTGGTTATGGATTAAACAACATCATTTCATTAATTAGCATTTGTTTTGTTAATTATTAAGGGTTTCTAGGCACGTGGTAGGTCATATTAGCAAACTTAACAAAGAAACTAACGTTAGACTAGGATTAAAAATTGAAAGTTTGAACATTTTATTGCCATTTTTTGAAACACTGGCTATAATTGCAAAATTAAGTAATGTTTGTGATTATTTTATAATTAACCTAAGAATATATTTTCCGTAGGTATCTTGGCAGTCAAGAGTATAAGTTCTCTCGTGATGATGATTGACAACTTAAGAGGTGCATTTATTATAAAAGGAAAATTACAGTATGGTATGTATATCTTAATAGGAAATGTGATAGGATTGATTGTCGTTTCTCAATCCTTAGAACACAAGAATGATAATACTGTGATATGGTACATACGGTTAAGTTACCTTGGTTCGTAAAAAGATGATAGAACTTCGTAAAGAGAGCTTATTAGAGGATGAAAAACATGAGAAGGAAGACTTTTATAGTTCACGTCCTTTGTAAAAAGTCTCAGGTAACCTTCAATGATATAATGTTTGGAAAGCAAACATATGTTGAGGAAAACATATTGAAATGACATGTCACTCTCAATAATAAACAGTACTAGTTTAAAGGTGGTACAAGTGATACTATGGAATAAATATTAAAGGTTTTGTTATCAAAATATCTTCCTATAAGTTTGACATTAAGAAATTCAATGGATCAATTGATTCCACTTTATAGAATGTGAAGATACACCACAACAGAAATCACATTTGGCTACGAAAAAAATCATCTCTAAAAGTCTTAAATTCTTCGCTAATAGTAATTAGCAACGATTTATATTTGTTGCCAAACTCCCATAACTGAAAATTATAAATGAAGTTTTTAGCTAATCATCGCTAATAGTTTTTTCCTACACTTTAATTTCGTAGCGAAAAACTATTAATGACGTTTTCTGAAATCATCGCCAATACTTTTGGCTACGCTTAGTTTTCATAGCTAAAAATTGTTAACTACATTTTTAGAAATGTGTCCAAGGATTTTAGCTCTGTTTCTGAAAATGTTGCCAAAAAGTTTTACCAATGTTTTTTTTAAATAGCCAAATGTTTTTAGCTACCTTTTGAAATGTCATCCATAAACTCCATCGCTATGATCGTGTCTGATAGTCCACTCAGCAGATGATCTGAGATCGACATCTTGATGGTCAAATAACACATCCTATTTGACCGTTCCTAGATTATTGTTACTGCTTTTATCAGCTTCTGAGCTGATATCAACAAGTGGAGAAGGTCTCTCGATGTGCATCGTCATACTGATGTCAGCCATCTCTAGTGCAAACTCCACATCCTTCTTCCACTTCTTGAAATTGAAATCATTTAAGATCTCAATTGTGACAACATTGTTGTTTACAGAAAAGGTGACTGCAAGATAGAAAAGACAATATAAAAACCAGTTTAAATGCAGGACAACAACAATAACTGTATCTATACAGAGAATTTGATCGTACATATTATGAAACACCTGTAGGTTGAATACATAATATATGTAATTAGACCTCCACATAAAAGTGATCAAAGTACAAACCATCAACTCTCATAACACTACCACCTGTGGGTGAATAGGTCATTTAAGCAATAGCTTTCTTCTATCTAATACCTTTATGTACATCTTAAAATCTCATATAAGGTCAATACCTGTGGGCAAAATAACCAAAATGAGACCAGAGATATCTCCTAACATGCACGTGGTACAATCCAAATACTGACTTGAAAGGTCACTGTGGTGACTACAATCTTACCAGTACTCAAAATGACCACAAACATAAGGGATACATCTTTATATTATCCTCACATTCTATATGGGCATAATGTATGTGAAAATCGATTATAACTGTAAAAACTAGATTCACAATTAAATAATCACATAATGATATTGAAAACATTGTCTTTAAATTTTATTTGAGACTTTTATTTAAAAAATTCTCAAAGAGAGTGATCATCGTACTTTTTTCGAATACCAAACCTACCACACGAGACATGAAATCTTAAGTGCCTTTTTTGTGTATAGTTCAGAGCACGAAAATACACGCAAAATAAGCCTTAAAAAAGCTTTAAAACTTTTTTGAAAATCCAATTACTAATGTAATAATCCAATTACTAATGAATGAAAACTGAAAAACCTTCGTTTCTGGCAACCCAATCACGTAACCACTCTAATATCACGTGTAACATGTAGGATAAACCTTATTACGGGTCCCGAATTTTTCATGAAAAGGATAAAAAACAAAGGAAATGCGGAATACCTAATTTTGGTTCCATCTGATATTCTAAAGCAGTTTTGGAGGCCAAAACAAGCTCCAATCTCCCCGGACCTTCACGGAAAACATTCACAGACACGCAATTAACTTCTTTCTACAGTTTTCTTAAGACGTAAGCACTTTTAACTGGTCAGAGGCTCCGTATGCTTACGAATTACATAAGCAACTGCAGGAGACCTTAACCTTATATATAGCTTCCATATCGGACTTCCCCATCACAAGCTCGATATGGGTCTAGTCCACACTAATCAGGATCTATTTTCCTCCTGAACTTTGATCCATTAATTTAAATCATTTATTGGGCGCTTTATTTCCTTTGTCTAGATCAAATTATCTAACTTAACCGATAAGTTATTGAAAAACCGAAAAATACAATTAATAGTTGTCCAATATTATATGAAAGGACAAATTCGTCCAATATAGAAAAATTAGAAGTGAGCTTTAACTTTCTATCTCTTATGTTTTGTTATTTAAAACAAAAAGGAAGAAAACATTGTAATTACAAATATAAACAAGGTAAAAAAAAAGTCTAATTGATGATCTAGCATTTATTAAGCTACTATGGTAATCATAACCATAACATTCAAGACATAAATAATGTCAGCAATATATAAGCACTTTCTTATAAACTACATATACGCTCTCAAAACTCTCCACAATGGAATCAAAATTTCTATCAAGGAAATCAGAGTTAATATACTGTCTATTAGCTTTATGAGAAATCAAGTCACCCAAAACAAACATGTCAATCTCATGGATAACCTTCTTCCTATTCTTCTAGACCTCAAGCGTATATAGCAGAAGGAGAATCAAGCCATCACAATAATGACTAGGTACTTGCTCTGGCGGTACACACTAAATCACTTCTGATCTTTAAGACTTGTCTTTGCACTTAGATTATATTGGTAATAAGGATATTATAGTTGATAATAATGATGGCATTTTTATATCTCATAGTTGGTTCCTCTTCTATGAACTCTTTTGTTACCACCTTCACACTAGATAACGTTTTGTGTGTACCTTTGATAAAAAAAAGAACTTAATAGCTATCTCTTGGTTTTGTAAACAAAATACAATTTAATTGAATTTTCTTCAAACAACTTTCATATGAAGGATTTGAACAAAAGAGTATGTCTAGCTAATGGGCAGAATAGACACTTGTATGAGTGGTTATCCTTAACATTACCTATCAAGTCTTCCAATCTTAATCCTTCCACTTTAATGGTTTTATCATCGTAATTATGACATAACATCTAAGTCATCACTTTCTTCAAATTCAAAAGGGAATTATGGTTAGTAATGATATTCCATCTTCAATTACTTTTAGAAATCGAGTGTGTGATTCTTGTCAAAAGTCACAAACTATCCTTCACAAAGTCCTCTATATTTTGTGATAAATCATTTTAAATTATATATTTAGAAGTTTGGGATCATGCACTTGTAACTTCTTTTGAAAGGTTTTAACACTCTATCATTTTCGTTTATTATTTTATAAGATACACATGATTTTATCTTATAAAATTGGAATCTAATGTGAGCAACGTATTTGAGAAATTTTTAAAAACCATTGAAAACTACTTCCACACCAAAATCAGGACCATTTATATTGATGATGGCTGAGAGTATTACACACTTTCATATTTTCAACTAATCATGTTGTATAATATACGAACTTTTCATCATACAAACTTGAGCATGTTGGATGTCTCGAACACAAACATCGCCATATTGTATAGACTAGCCTTGCACTCCTACATAATGATTCCATGCATATTCATTTTTGGTTTTATGCATTTTAAACGACTATATACCTTATCAATAGAATGCCTACTCTAGTAATAATTATGATATTATTTACGAAAAAATTATTATTATTATGATATTATATACCACAAAATCTTTAGATATAATCTTAAATATACCTCACTTAGAGTTTTTAGTAGTCTTTGTTACATATGGCTTTGATTCTATAATATTCATAAACCTAAACCTTGATCCCAACCATTGTATATATCTCAATTTTCCTTACCATATCTCTCTTTCATTTTTTTTTATACTCTCAAAGTCCAATTTTATCTCTAGGTAAGTTATTTTTAAAAAGTGCAATACAAAACTAGGTTATTATAATATAAATGAAAACCTTAATTGAGTATGATAATGAAAATCTTAATCAAGTATGAACTCCTACTAGGAATGGCCTTAATCATGTTTTCTTAATCTTTCTATACCTCATTGTAACATTCTTATTCCCAATCCAACAATTACTGCACAAGTTATCTCAACTTCATCCTCGTCCAAGGTCAGCCCTTAACATACTCTAACATGGGTAAGTAGTTCATCCTTTTCACCTTACAACTCTACCATGCTTACTGTCAAAATTTCACTCACTTCATATAATAATATCATTACTTGTGATCCATCTCTACTTATAGGATGTGTTAATTCTAATCTGTTCATGTGCGATCACCGGCACAATCATCATGAGTGATTACCCATTTCCAAAACCATATCTACAAACTAATAAATTTTTTTCCTGCATATGAGTTCCTAAGCAGGAGATCAAATTTATCTCATTTACCTAACCCAAGCCTACAAATACCCGTGATGCCGTGGGTGAAACATCTGTACCCCTCTATAAAAGAAATGACACCTAGTCCTTTGTGCCTTTCTCTCCTATACAAAACATTATTAAATGCACGTAGGTGTAAAAAATCAATAGGATGCTTGATGGCTCTATCGCTCGTTATGAAACTCTTCTTGTGACAAAAGAGTTTCATCAATATCCTGACGTTGATTACGCTGAAGCCTTTAGTCCTATTATTAAACATGGTACTATTCTCCTTACACTTACTATTATTCTAACACATGAATGGGTTTTAAATCATTTGGATACTAATAATTCCTTCTTGTAAGGCAGCCTCTCTAATTGTGTTTTATGTAACAATCCCAAAGATTTATTCATCCTTAACTTCCAACTCGTGTCTACAAAAGACAAAGTAATATGTGTCCTTCATCCTTCATTAAGCTCATAAGGAATGGTAAAAGAAACTTTGCTCCTTCCTGATGACTTCACCATTTCTAAAACCAACACTTCTCTCTTCACAAACAATATGGACACTGTACTGTGTATATACTTGTGTATATGGATGATTAAGTGTTTGAGGAAAATTAATAGAGAAATTTATACTAGTGATAAATTTAATATATTCTGTAAGCGAAAAGAAATTAAAAGATAGTTCACTATTGCATACACTCTTCGAAGTGGAAGAGCAAATAAACAAAATAATTTTAGAAAGAACAAGGGCAATATTAAGGGCTCTAGGCCTAAGTAAGGCTTTCAAGGTAAGAAGCAGTTAATACCTCTTATTATATAATGAATCAGGTTCTACTAAATGCAATTGAGTTGAAGACATCAATAGAGATGGGGATTGAGAAGTCAGTGGATTATTCCAACCTAAATTTGTTTCAAAGTCTTATGTACATGATGTATAACATCAAAGAAACCATAAAGTTAGATCCGAAATCTAGGAAATATTTATTCTTATGATACACTAATAGAACCAGGGGTATCTCTTGTAGGATCTTGCTGCCTACAAAATTATTGCCAACAGGGATGTCAACTTTGCACAAAAAAAAAATTACAATGGGAAGAAAAGACAATAAAACTTTACAAAAAAGTTTCGGGACATGAATTAAAAAAATGGATTTCAACAAAAGACTTCTTCTCAAGTAGCTTCAAAGCAAGATGTTACCATATAACCAAATTTAGGGAGTCATTAATTCTCCAAGAAGTACTAAATAATCCAGATTCGTATTATTGGCAATGCAGGAGAAATTTGAATTCTTTTTAAAAAAATTTGGGAACTTATATTATTACAATAAAGAGGGAAGTTGATTTATAAGAAATTAGTCTTCAAGATTAGGCAAAATGCAGAAAATTAAATGGAGCGATATAATAATATATGGTGAATGACTTATATCTACACAATTAAATGTGAAGAGTACTTTTTATAGAGATCTTGAAGAAGAAATTTATACGCTCTAATTATAAGATTTTGAAGAAAAAGGAAAAAAGAAATATAATTTGCAAATTGAACAAATCATTTTATGGTCTTAAAATAGTAGTTATGTGTTGTACTTGTTTGACTGCTTCCAGGCTTCAATGACGATTTGATATCCAATAAGCATACAAATTCAGAATAACATCACATATCTATGTTTTGCTTGAGAACTAGTTATAGGTGTTAATTATCCTTGCATTGATAGTTAAGATAGCAAAACAGTTATCAATCTTTCATCCAGTTATGGGACCCCACTCAAGAAAATTCATCTTCTTTGTATTGAAATTTGCAGAACTGAGGATCAACTACAATGCTTTCACCCTTATCCACGACCAGGATGAAAGGCCACAAATGATATTAAAACGAAAAGACTAATCGATATGGTGGAAAGTAGTACTTGCAAGTCATTCTAGTTATTGATGTAAAAACAAAAGCAAACAGAAACTTTTGGAAAGTACATGTTTATGTTGTTCAGTTGAAAATTTTATGAGAACATAGTTGATGCCTACTAGTCCATAGCTGGCCTCTGTCTGAAACAATATCAAAATTCTTGTCGAAGGTAAAGGGGCTAAAGAGGCAGCAGCATCTAGTCATTTTGCCTAGAAACAATATGAAAATGGTAAAAGATGTAAGCAAGCTAAGCTTGCAGTAAGATTTGTGTTTACATGGTGGTGGCTTCATTAAGAAGATCCGTACCATTCAGCAGTTTTAGAGTTGGGTTAAATGGATGATTCTTCAATTTCTCAAATACACCTAATACCTGCATTGCATATAGAACTTCAACATTTACATGGAGCTCCCGTCTTACAGTTGTCACGTACAAGACCCAGTAGGAAATCCGTAAAGATGCGCTCATAATCTGGCATCTTCCCATATCCTGTGGTGATTTAAAAGTTGGTTATGGACTGAGAATGCATATGAGAATAATCATTGCTATGGGGACCTGTATTTCATAACGAGTTTCGAATGTAGAAACTTTAAAGAATGCCAAGACTTGTCAAATAGAACAAAGCTAGCAGCACGATGAAAAATATCCAAAGTGACTAATGAAGTTGTCAACTAGAAAGGTACAGCAATTAGGTTGGGAATTCATGATACAGACTACCTGAAGACATGAGATCATATTTGCCTCCATTCATATAGTTTTCCTAATTCCGCACTTTGGTCTGTGTCCTAACATGGATACTATGAATGCTAGATGTATCTGACTACGAAGAATTTTGGTAGCATGGAAAATCTTGCCTACCAAGCCTACATTTTCGAATCACTCACAAATTTTGACACTGTGTGACCAACAGTAACAAATCCTCATTATAGATGATAGATTTATTTTCTTTGCTGTTTTACAACAAAAGATGAAAAGAGACAATCCCATTTAATCTTTCCAAAGGGTCTCCAAGAGAACAGGAGTCCAAAACATAAGTGTAAATAAAGAATTAGAGGTTTAAAGAACTAAATAAATGAACATAGTATACTTGCCAGGAAAGTAGTTGATGTCGATGACATAAAATGCATCCTTTGTCCCATGTTCACGAATCATATCTATGTTGAATAATTGGAGACCCTACCAAATGAAGCATGGTATAGCTATCAGTCATATAACCAGGTGAATGACACAGCCAACATGTACCATAGAAATGGGGGCAGGCTTCAAAAGGAGTTACCAATCGACATCGAAGTTCCTTTGCGAGCCTCTCCAGTAAAGGACGTGGGGGAAGTTCTGTAAGAAAAATGCCATTTTATATGAAGAAAGCTGTTAAATCTAACAAACAATTGAAGCTTGTTCTTTCTGTGCCTATCAAATCCTAGGCAACCCCATCAAACATGGCCCTTTTAAAAAGGATGAAGTTTGTTCTCCTACATGTTATACTTAATCATATGCATCAAAAATTGAATGGCTAAATCAATCACTTGGGTATACATGAAACCCTTGAAAGTTGGATGGAATTATATTGTTTTTTATGACAACCAAATGTTACTGCTTGCATAAAATAAGTGTACTGCAAATGAAAGTTGGGTATGACAATGAAATAAGGTATTGCGTCCCTTTGATAACAGAAACTGAAGGCATTTCAGCGACTTACCTGCAATAGAGGGGTCCAGATCTGCATCATCAGCCAGAGATTCGGCAGAAGAAACCCTCGGGAAGGGAAACACCCCTGACGATTTTTCTAACTCACACTTATTAACATCGGGTAGAGAGAAACGCCGAACAACCTTTATAGCTTCTCCAACAATATAAATCTTAAATAGGACACCACCTAGAATTGAAAAGCAGTGGATAATAAGCTTCCTAGTCTTATATATATATGAAAATAATTGGTTTTCCCACTAAGCACAATCATACCATGATTAACAAACTCCTGCAGTACCATGGGTGGTTCCAGTTCTGAGAGAGAGGAGTAATCATAAGCGAGGAATAATTCATGTGATTTGGCAGTCCCATCCACTACCAGTGGTTTTGCAACTGATATTAACAGTAGATATGCACGAGTTAAAAATGTTCAAGATCAAAATCACTGAGAAAAAACATGCAAACAATTTGGGAGTATTTATTCATCCTCATTTCAGATCAAGTATTTCCATAACCATAATAAGCATTCCCATTCAAATGAAATACAGATCTCATATCATTGAGTTTATATTTACCAACTGTAGGCACAAAATAAAGAACACATTACCCCTGGATATTTGAATGAGGTTTCCATGTGATTCACAGTTATTCATCCTACTAGCATCAGGTTTGACTATTCTGTTGCTGGATGTTATGTCACAATGGCACAGATAATAAAATCCTACCTAGTGGCAACTTCAGCCCAGCTTTGGCAACTTGACAGGGGATTGATAATCGATCCTTATCGACAACCATCTGCTTTGGCACACAAACTTTGCCTACACCCATAATATACAAAATAAAAATTATCAGCTATTTCATGGTTAGAAGTACAACATGAACTGAGTCTGAGATTCTCCAGCATGCCTTATTGTCCTTCACAACTTTTTATCGACAAGGCAGGACACAAGGTTAGACAAGGAAATATGAAAGCAATGGAAAAGTACAAGAATATCAAACAGATCACCATGCAAGTCAGACAAGTTAAGATCAGCAACATCTTGAAGCATGGACTGCCGATTGTGTAGATGTTGTATTGCATAAGGAGGATCAAGGATCACTACTTCTGGGTGTTTTTGCCTGTAATCCTTCAAGATGAAAAATAGAACAAGAAATATGGATTATCATTTTTGTCTCTGCAGTTAAATGATCAACCAAAGAAGTTATGGGGAAACATCCCATTAGTGACTAAAGACTATTGCAGTTGATCAATATACCAGTCGTCAAGACACATGATATCTGGTAAAAAATGTAATCAAACCATTGTAAGGTGAGATCGTGCACTCCACAAGTCTTCAAGCCCAACTATAGTTAACTACTACACACCATCTATATCCCTCTAGTTTGTAGCTTAGCTTAAGAAAACCTAAACCCTATGTAGATTGATCACAAAATTAAAATCCTCACTTATGAATGCTTGAGATATCAATTCCAGCTTGTCACAGTTTGAGATGGCAAAGGCTTAATCTGGACCTCATGCCAGAAAAAAGATTTCAAGTCAATACATTTAATTGTTCAACCAGTATCCATTAGCTGTTAGCCTACAGAAAATATGGATGGCCTAACTTTTACCAAAAACAGGTCATATATCAAGTAGCTGTAGTTGATTCAATATGTGACACACCAAGAATTATAAATAAAATAAACACAGACATAAAGTTATACTGACAAACCTCAATAAGTTGGCACCACTCCTTTCCTGAAATCTACAAGCAGCAGAGAGATCATCAGAAATTCAATCAAACACAGAATAATTTGGCAGGAAAAGAAATGAAAGAACTTCTCAATTGGCCAATAAGCAATTAGAAAGAGGCATATTTTAGAATTTATAGAAACTTCCTAAAGTAACACTGACCTTGTGCAAGATAATGTCAAAGGGGCCTTGATCAGATAATGGTCTGCTTCGATCGATGGCAACAAACAATAAACCATTATTTCTGCATGAAGCAAAGAAATTTTTGATCAATATCGTTATATGTCTGATATTACAGCATCCAGAAATAGGTAATACTAGTGAAACCAATTTTAACATCCAACTCATACAGACTTTTCAAAAGATCTCTGCTCTACTCTCTCCAACAGAAGAGAACCATTAATAGCTAAGTCACACACACTTTTCTTTACATGCCGATGTGTCCTGTAGTAGTTCCTGTGAAATAGGATGTTTTCACAATATCCTTCTAAGAATGCATAATACCAGATCAAGTATCTAGTTCTGCACCTTCAAGGATATAAGGACCATTACACCAACCAGCTTTTGTGTTACCAATAAAACAGTGCATTGACCCAGATTTGCATCCAAAGAAACTGCAATGAAATTGATTCCATTTCATATACGTTCCTCAAAACCAGAAATTGATCAACAATCGGAAGAATAAGTTTTGGGTCCTGTGTCAAAGTTTTCAATTTTCAGGAAGGATCATGGCAAGATGAGTTACCTAAAACTCAATAAGACATCCAAGAAGAAAGATGATCTACTTAAATAACTTGCTTGTGTAATTAATGGAAGAGAGATTAGCTACTTCAACAGTCTGCTTGTGTAAATCTTGAGAAAGTACCCCTATTCAGCAAGTCTATGCTCCAAAAGAAGGAAAAGGTCAGAGTTATGTTTGAGGAATTCAAGCTAATAGTGACTCTACAATTTCTTAATGTTTATCAACAAAATGCAAAAGAACACAACTGCTAGAGTTTCATGGGAAATTCTCCTCGTACGCAAAATTATCGTAAACAAAGGATTAGATAGAATTTCGGCATCCATTACATTATTAAACTACTGAACAAAGCTCCAAACTTTTGACTTTATGCTCCTCATTGCATGTCGTATACGCAGAAGAATATTCCTACTAAAAGATTACAAAATGAGAATAAGATTCCAGATACCCAGAAAAGCATGGCTCATAAGTCCAGAAAAAACCAGTAGCTAAAATCTAATCAACTTGCCCCATGGTACTGAAAAATTTAACATTATCAGAAAGGCACCAGATCCCGCAACAAATTGAAAGTCTCGTCCAGAATAAGGATTAGATACAATCAAGAAAATTCAACATTTAAAAAAGCAATAACCAACAAAAGAACAAGAACAACTATAACCATCAGTAGCAAAATATCCACAATTCTGAAACGAGCCATTTAAGGAAACGAATAGGAAAACCCAATGAAATAGCCTCTCATCCATCACCACTAGCAGACAGATACTTATAAAATGATACATAAACACGGGAAAATATACAATAAAGAGCAACAGCCTCAGGGAGCGAGGAGTCTCATCCATAGTTGATTCTTGAAACCGAAAAATTCAGATGTTGGCATCTACCAACATAGCAATTAACGAGCAAACAATCAAAGAAACGCAAGAAAAGTGATTTTAAGTGTAAAATGCAGGGATGAATGGTTACACCTGGCCAAAGTTTCAAGCTTGGGCTGTAAAAAACTCTTCTTTTTCTTCAATGTCAAAGCATAGCCAACCACCACTAGCTTCTGAGGCTGTTCTACTGACAAAGGCGCCACTGTTACTTGATTCTCTTCTTCTTCGAGCGAGATTTCCCCGTTTACCGTCATTTTCCTCAAAACCCACAAGTCCAATCACAGAATCAATGCTCCTCTGAACTGGGTTACTTTAAATGTTCCCCATTTCATTTAATGCTTTCTTAATTCAGTTATTTGTTTTTATTTTCTTGAAAAGATGTGAACCTTTCTTTCTTTCTTTCTTCTGACCAAAGATTGGATCTTTGAAGATGGTATATAGGTTAGTGACAAAGACGCAAGCAACAAGAGACAAATAAAATCCCAGAATTCTTTTGGAGTATTCTTTAATTCTTTTCTCAACTTTCCGTTCTTCTGTGTTTCTGTTTTCTCTGATGCTGCTCTCTGTTTCTCACGCTAAAGTTGGGAAAGAGAGGAAACAATAGCTTTAATAGACTGGCAGATAAAGGGGTGCATGTATACTGGAAAAAGAATGGACTTTGAAGAGAATATTCAACTCAAGTTTGCAGGAACAGAGGCACAGAGGGTCCAAAGGAAAGGTTGTGGAGATTAGACTTAAACCTCCCGAGGCAGGGTTGTTTTTGTACGAAACTGTGAGACTTGCTCAGATTTTGAGAGCCAGCCCATTTATATATACGGAAGGCAGCTCTAAACAGAGCAGTGGGTAAAGGTATGAAACTTTATTTACCAGCCAAAATAAAGATATGGAAGCTTCTTTGAAGATAACATAATATTCTTATCTTTATTCCTGTTAATTGACTATTCTCAAGCAGCAAGAAATTTTTCTTACACACCTTAAATTTTCCTATTCTAAATCCTCATAAGATTATAATAAATATTTTCATATCTGTTATATGAAAAAATGGCATGTCAAATTTATATTTTCATATATTTTAATTTAGGAAATGAATAGATAACAAATAACACGGATTAGTAATACAACGGTATAATAATTATATAAAATTAAGGACATTAATATTCAGTAAAAATTAAATTAATAGTACTCAGTGTAAATTTCGTTGACACTTAAAATTTAAAGAGATTCAATAATGCATAATCTTACTTCTAAATAATAAAGAGAATATTTTTTATGGTAATTATACAAGCAAAATCATTCTGAACAGTATAAATATCTAATTGATGCAATTTAATATTAGCACAAAAAATTATCTCCATATCTACCAGATTCTTACGCTTTATATCTCAATTCTTAAAGCAGTCATGCTATAATTTTTTAATGAAGAAGTGCTATTGTTCATATAAACAATGTGAAAATCTTTGATTTGATGGATTCCCAACTCCTAACATTTGGTGCTATTTGATTTCATATAGATCATGATTTCTTGGTACCCAATTGGACATGGATGCTGGAGCTAAACTCTCACGATTGGATAGGATAACTAAAACCTTAATAGTGAAAGCATGAGTCTGGCAATGGTTTTGAAAAGCATGCATGCACACCAGCCTTCAATGTAAATTTGTTATTTTGGGATTGCTCATGAATCATGATTTTAATTTATACATTTATAATTTTACTTTTACCTTTAATTATTATGTATTAATCAATGTAGTCATATATAAATTAGATTATTTATATGATAATTGATTATTTAAACTTTAATAATTCAATTACTATATTCCTTGTTTTGTAACACTTTTACTCTTTAACAATTCTCAACACCAATTTTAAATAAAATTTAAAACATTTTATTGAATCAAACAAGTTCTAATTCATAATTTTGGTAACAAGAAAATATGTTAGTATTAATATTTTTATCTTAATAATATTAGTAAGTTAATATGTGAAATATCAAATTCAATAGAAAGTGAAGTGAACAAAGAATCCAATTAAATCAATTGAACAATCAAAGGATAAATAAAATAGATAAAATAGAGCACATATGCAACCTAAAGAGGATTTTAAAGAGATTCAAGTAAAGAACCAAGAATAATGAGTAATCAAGTATATCAAGATTTACAACTTTCTTGGAACCTTACCTTACTCATTTCATTAAATTTAGGATTTAATCATCACATGATCATTCACATATAAGTTATAATGCATAAATTTTTTCATAATTAAAAGAAAAAAATTATCTTTAAAAAAGTTATTTATTTTTACGCAAATTTTTGAAATAGTTTTGAATCAAATTTTTGTCAAAAGAGTGTCTCTTTATCCTTAGAAAAACTTTTAAAATTCAAAAAACTATTTTCAATTACATTGATCAACTAATTTAGGTGAGTGGTTGATCGATTTTAAGTTTTTAGGTATATTAATTGATTTATATAGTAGTTGACTAATAACTTTTTGATAACATATACCTTGAGTTCATGATTATATTAGTAAACCAATGTGATCTGATCGACTATCATCATATTATCATCATATCCAATTCAATCTCACACTAATGCGGGATCTGGAGAGGTTTGATAGTACACAACCTTACCCTTACAAAGTAGAGAGGTTATTTCTAATAGGCCCACAGATAAATATGACATTAAGAGTTAAAAAAAAAACTTCAAGTATGCGATGCAAGTTTAGAAGACAAAATAAGAATAATAAGAATAATAATACCAATAATAATAATGAGACAAATAGGAATAATAATAATAATAATAATAATAATAATAATAATAATAATATTCCAAATCTCGGAAAACATCCTCTGACACTGATCTTGTGACTCCAAGAATATCTTCTCCATCACATCCAATGTTATGTAATCCACACCGTATCGGCTGATATGTACCGTTTTGGCTGAAAATCGGTACCGGTACAGGTTTAGTAGTACCGGTGAAAAATACAGGTCGGTACCGGCCCGGTACCGAACGGTATTCAAAATACCGATCAGTACTGAAAATTTAAAAAAATTGAGGGACTTTTTCCCTCCCTTCCTTCCTTCTACCTCTCCTTCCTCCCTTTTTTTTAGTTTTTAAAATAATAATAAACAGTTTATTAC
>JANKOD010000192.1:28130929-28167265 GCA_026284645.1 Erythroxylum acuminatum
TGAATTTAGCAAGTATAAGAAAATATAAAAGCATAATAAGAATGACATAGACAAAAGCATAATAAGCATGACATATAGACAAATAGCTTTTAAGGATTCAAAAACAAAACACCCTGCAGATAACAATGAATCTAACAAAGATAAAATAATCAAAATTTTATCACAGTATTTGTTCTTAACTTTGTCAAATTTTTTTAATGGAGCACTTGAGGCAATAATCAGTAGATCTAATGCTAACATGTTTCTTTTTCTTTAAGAGATTTTTTTATTTTTAAAATTTTATGAAAGGACATGTCTATTTTGAATGGATCAAGAATCATATCACACAAAATCAAAACTAGTTCCTGGGATACAAAAATCAAACACATAATGAGAAAAAAAAGAACGAAAATTGAAAACAAATCAATGATTACATAAAAACCTACGAATAAAATCAACCGAAGAGAACGAAAATGAAAGCACAAAATTAAACAAAAAAGCCCAAATTAATGCTCAATGCTTATACATTATGACCAAACTAATTATGCAAAAGAATGAAAAAAATACCTCAATGTGTGACTCATGAAATTATTTATATGGAGAGAAGGCTAGAGAGCTTCGATCAATGCCCTGACCTAAAAAAAAAAGAAAAAATAGTTTTAAAATATGAAAAGCTATTAATAAAAATAAAAAGGAAAATAAAAGGAGACTTGCCGGCAAACAACTCTGTGGCTGTCGGTGATGGCTTGTCGTGTCGATTTGTGAGAGATGTTGGTAGTGGATCGCGGGTATGGAGTTGTTGGTTATGAGAGCTTTGCAAGATAGGGATTTTCTGGATGATTATACACGTGAAGGAGCAAATGGGTGATTTGTGGGTATTATAGGAATTATATGTAAATAATAAAGGCAAAGGTGACTAAAAAATATACTCATTAATTGATATGAAAAATCTATCAAAAAAAGTAATTTGAGAGGCTTTTTTTATAAGCCTCAAATTTGGGCTTCTTAAAAAGTTTTATTTTAGATACCAAAGAAGCCATATTTATTAAAGAAGTGTTTTTTATTCTAGAATCAAACACCCATTTTTTTTTAAAAAAAGGCTTTTGTGGTAGAGAAAAAAACTTATTGACCTCTTATAAGTCTATCTAAATAGGTGCTTAAACTAGAAGTCTTTAATGAAAAACGCATCTTATGTTGGTTCTTTTTGTTTTAATTTGTGATCTTTTATTTTCTGTTTTTCATTTGATTATTTTTATTTTTATTTTATAATTTATAAAAATCATAAAATATTTTTATTTTTAATTTTTGTCATAATATGTTTCATCAGTAATGATATATGAGAATACATAAAATTCAAATAAAATAGGTTTTAATGATTAAATATGTATTAATAAATAAATATCAATTTATAAATAAATATTTACTTATTTAATTTAATAAAATAATTAATATTTATTAATAAATATTGTATAAGATATTAGAATAAAATTATTCCCTTAATTAATTTATAGAATAATCTCTCTCTAAATTTTATATAGTATTAAATTATTTATTAATAATAATATAACTATGTATTAATAGTAATAACTAAATATAATTTAGCATTTATTTGAAAAAATCACAAATTAGAAATAAGAGACTAAATTTAAAATCTAGAAAAAAATAAAAAAATCAAACGAGAAACCAACTTTTACTATGTTTCATTCGAAATTTCTTAAACGTATTTCCAATTATTTTTAGTAAAATTATTATATGAGTAATTGTTATGTATATATTAGAGTTTTTACAATTGGTTTTGATTTTAACTTAAATGAAATTATAAAAAATATATGCTTTTAATTTTATTTATAATATAATTAAACATTACAAAACTTTAGCAACGCCTTTATATCTTCTTGTTTCGGGGTGAGACTCTTATGTCAAATTATAGCGCGTGTCCTCTTTCTTTTTTTTTCTCGTAGGCTAAAGACAAAATTTTTAATAAAATGAAATGATTTATAATTGAATGAAATGTAAATAGATGTAATATTAAAAAATTGTTGTTTAGGAATAATGAAACAATTTATAATATAATATAGTGAAATATTGTTTGTAAGAAGAGTTTACAACGTAATATGACCTAAAGTTGTTTATTATTTTACATTTCATCATAAATCTCTAAATTAGAAGTTTTTTTTTGTATTTATGATAAAATATGATGTAATACAAAACTCTCATTTTCCATCTTAATATATTCCATTATAAACTTTATTTCGAACGATGAAATAATATCACGTAACATTTCATCCCCCTTAATAAACCCCGATCAAATATAGCTTTAATAAAATACATCTCATGTATCCCTATCTTTATGTGGACATTGCCGATTAGTTCACGTCCAAATGACCTGATTGGATTCTTATGTTTAATCAACATTAACCTTGTGAGAATAATTCGTTTGATCGGGACATTTTCCTGAAGGAACTCTAACTCCAAATTTGTGACGTTTCAACAACTTTATGCCCCATCTACAACTATGTACCCTAATAATAATAATAATCTCTATACAGTCATTATGAATTTTTTTCAAAATTATTATTTAAAATTTTAAAACCTATAAATTTTAGTTTACTATATTAATAATGTTAATTAAATGTAATAAGTAATGTTTTAAAATAAACTATAAGTTAGATCGATAAGACAAAAAGTTTAAGGTTTAAAAGGTTCAACCAGTATTATATCATTATAAAATCGGATAAATATTAAATAAAATTAAAGAGTTTGAAATATGATTCGTAGAGATTTTCTTTTTCTATCGAAGTATTTAAAGTTTAACTGAAAAATATACATTGTTAAATGAACATTAATTGATTTATTTTAGTTTATAAAAACTTATTAATTTACAAAAATTTATCGATTAACTATTAAATTGATCAGTTTTAAACAAAAATGAATCATTAAAATAAATCAAACCGAAAAGTTAAATAATTCAAAATTTTTACTGTTTTAGATGATTCAAAATTTTTACTGTTTAACTGACTGAATTGGTTGAATTTTTTAACCATTGCTAATAAATTGATAGTAATATAAATAATAATTAATTAATACTATTATTAAAATTTGTTTAATATTTTATTAAGACAGTAGAAATAGGATAATTTTAATCTATAGTTATCATTTAAGTATATTTTAAAAATTATTTATTAGAATTTTAATTTTAAAAATCTATGAAAAGTGACAATTTTATTAGTACAAAATTTGTATCACATCCTCTTTTAAATTTTTATTCACTCTTTGTAAACAACAATCATCATCATCATTATCATCACACCCACTCCGAAGTCTAGCAAATAAAGCAAGATCTGGGGAGGTCTGATAGTACATAGCCTTATCTTTATATAGTAGAGAAACTGTTTTCCGATAGACCCACATACAAATGAGACAATATAAGAGTGATGTAGGTTATATAGAGAATAGGTAAAACTAGCACGGTAAATTATGTAAAAATAATATACACTAAATACAAAACTAAGAAAAAATAACAGGATATACCTAGTGGTAGGGACGTAGCTACTGGGCCCCCCGAAATTTTAAAAAAAGTTAATTTTTTTAATTTTTAATTTTTTCTATATAAAAATATAGTTGTTTCGGGTTTGGGCCCCCCAAGATTTAAAAAAAAATTGTTTTGGCCCCCCTATATGCAGTAGCTGGCTACGTCCCGGTGGAGTCCAGATCCTTGAGTACCTGATAAAATAAAATAAATAAAAGTATATAAAATAAATAAAAATATTTAAAATAGTTCCTAAAAATAATAAATTTTATTAAAAGTGATAATATTATAATTCCTTCATTTATATTTGTAAATCCGTTTGTGATTGTTAAAAAGAGATTCAATAAACAGAGAGGAAGTTTTGGATAGTGGGCTTGTTTGTTTGGCAGATACAATGATACTGGTATGATATGAGCTGGGCTCTTAACTGTCAGAATCATTTGAAGGCTAACTTCAACTTTCCGAGTTTGTTAAGGCAAATCAAATGCAGGTTCACCAACCTAATCTACACAAGCCTTCACCGAATTGCAACAACACTGGTTCATCAACAAAGTTTACAGAATCAACGACACAAAACGTTTCTCACTGCCCAAATGATTCGGTTGTTACAACATTCTAGAATATGATGAGGTGGCCTTGCTGAGTTGTAGTTTGTTAGAGATATTTTCGTGCACTGTCCTATAAAAGGAATCTTTGTAAATACACAAAGGAGAGATGATTGGTTTTCTCTTTGTTCAAAAGATCAACTTCTCCTCCATTCTTTCTTTCTAGCTATGACTACTTTGTTGAGAAAATATTAAACATTTTCATGGTATCAGAGCTGTCATGTCCAACGACGATGGTTCTGCCAACCAGAAATTAACACCTTCTTCCTCATCCATTCCTTCAAGTAAAACCACCATGGACTTCTCCTCTCTTGCTAAAACTCTTAACTTCAGCCCTATCAAACTAGACCACTCAAACTACCTATATTGGAAAACCCAAATCCTTCCCATAGTTCGAGCTCTAGATCTAGAAACCTACATCAACCCAGAATCACCCATCCCATCTCAGTTCACAGACATCTCAGGTACTCTTGTTCCCAATCCTGACTATAATACATGGAAAAAATCAGATCAGCTTCTCATGAGCTGGTTGATATCCACCATAAATGAAAACTTAATAGGTCAAGTTACACACTGCTCCTCTGCTTTAGAAATATGGCAATGTCTTGCCAAAACCTTCAGCCAACAGTCCATGGCTAAAATAGCCCAGTTACGGCAACAACTTCAAACTATGCACAAAGGAGCTGACTCTATCAACGATTTTGCTATGAAAATCAAGGGCATTGGCGACTCACTTAAAGCTGCTGGTGATGATTTGAAAAGCAAGGATCTTATCATGTCTCTCACAGGAGGTTTAGGCCATGATTTTGATCCAGTAGTGGTCTTAATCCACTCTCAACTGGAGACTATCACATTTGAAGATGCCAAGTTTCAACTGATGATACATGAGCAACGTATAGCGCATTTAAATGCAAGCGCAAATGTCTCAATCTCTACTCCAAACACTATCACTCACGTTGCAGGTAGTCAAGCTCATTTCGTCACCAATACTGACCAACACAGAAACTATAGAGGCGGTTTTAGGGGAGCACCTCGTGGCAGGCACAGAGGAGGAAGAACCGGTAGAACAGGGACTCGAGTTTTCTGCCAAATCTGTTCAAAACCGAATCATGCCGCATGGCAGTGCTACAAGCGCTATGACCACACTTTTCAGCGTGCCATGCCTCATACTCAACCCATCCAAAACTCTCAAACAAATCCATACTCTGTTCCTCACACACCAACTCTAAACAACCAACCTCTCCTCTCTCAAGGAAACTATCACCAAGCCTCTTCATATCTAGCCACTCCGGAAACTGTTAGAGACCCTTCATGGTACATAGATAGTAGTGTGACAAACCACATCAGCCCTGATCTAAGTATCCTCTCCCTTCACAATGAATATCAAGGTACAGACACACTCCTAGTTGGAAATGGGTCAAAACTTCAGATATCTCATACAGGCAACACTACTTTTCTCTCAAAATCAAATCACTCTTCTCTGTTACATTTAAATAACATTCTCTGTGTCCCTTTTATCACCAAAAATTTATTAAGTGTTTCTTAATTTACTAAAGATAATGACATTTATGTTGAATTTTTTTGGTGATTGTTGTGTCTTTAAGGATTTGAAAACCAAGAGAGTGGTCCTTCAAGGATACCATAAAGATGGCCTATATCAAGTATCGTTAGATCTCAGCAGTAACTCATCCTCACCTAAACAAGACACCATTCAAAAAGCTTTGTACAGCTCCAACACTACAAGTCTGCTCCAATTAAACAATTGTCTTTTAGGTACTTCTTTAAAGTTTAATCCTAATATAAGGCATGCTCGTTTAGGGCACCCAAATTCTAAAGTGTTGTCTCTCATTCTTAGAAAATTAAACCTTTGTCATTCAAATTTGGCTCTTGATTTTTGTGATTCCTGTAAAATTGGTAAAATGCATCAACTTCCACTTAAACAATTACACATAACAGCAACTAAACCATTAGAGCTCATTTACCCTGACATTTGGAGACCAACACCTGTTTTGTCATCAACTGGGTCACGATACTATGTAATTTTTGTCGATGCCTACTCCAGGTTTTCATGGATCTATTCACTAAAACTAAAATCTGAACTCTATGACACGTTTGTAAGGTTTAAGTTGCAGGTTGAAAATTAGCTAGATTGCAAAATTAAAAATTTTCAGTATGACATGGGAGCTGAATACAAACATTTGTAAACCTATCTCTCTCAACAGGGTATTTAACTCAGATTTTCTTGTCCGTACACCCATCAACAAAATGGGGAACTAGAAAGAAAACATAGAACTGTTGTTGTAGCAGGCCTAACCATGTTGGCTCACGCACATTTACCTCTCCAATTTTGGCAAGAAGCTTTTGACTATGCAACACATATTCAAAATTTAGCTCCTTCTTCTGCCATCAACTTCAGATCTCCTTATGAGTTACTCTTTTATCGCACCCCAAATTACAAGTTCCTGAGAGTTTTTGGTTGCTCTGTTTTTCCTGACCTCAAAACTACTCAACCCAGAAGTTCGATTTTCATTTGAAGAAGTGCTTATTTTGGGTCTTAGCTCACAACAAAAAGGCTATAAATGCATAGACAATACAGGTCGGGTATTTATTACGAGGAATGCTTTCTTTAATGAATCCTAATTTTCCTTTACTGAACTTTTCCCAAAAACAACTCACCAGCCTCAGCCTTCTGTCTTTCCACAACCTATCATCAATCTCCTACTAGCTAGTACATCAGTTCCGAATATAGACACACGACCTTCCACTCCTATACACAGTTCACCTATAAACATGCAACCTGACACATATACTAGCCCATCTCCCATACTACCTACACCTCTCTCATATCCAGACTAGACTACTCATCTTCATCAGCCTATACTTAGAACCCATCCTATGGTTACTCGGTCACAGTAAACTTTATCTCTCCACAGCAAACATAGAACCTTAAACTTTCAAGCAAGCAATCTTTGACCCGAAATGGGTTGCTGCCATGCAAGAAGAACTCTTTGCCTTGAAAACAAACAACACCTAGACTCTTGTCCCACCCTCTCCTACCTATAATGTCATTGGTTCTAAATGAATCTTTCACATAAAATATAGACCTGATGGCAGTATCTTGAAATACAAGGCTCACCTTGTAGCCAAGGAGTTTCACCAAACCCCTGGCATTGATTTTGAAGATACCTTTAGTCCTGTTATAAAAGCTTTAACCATAAGGGTTATCTTTTCTCTAACAGTTCAATTTAGTTGGTCCATAAGGCAGGTTGATATCAACAACGCCTTTTTGAATGGAGACCTTACTGAAACTGTCTATATGTCTCAGCCTCCACATTTTGTAGACCCTCAGTATCCTCACCATGTTTGTCGTCTTAATAAAGCTCTCTACGGTGTTAATCAGGCCCCAAGATCTTGGTGCAACAAACTTCAACAAGCTCTATTGTCCTGGGGATTCATTAACTCCATTTCTGATGCCAGTCTCTACATTCAAAATAGAGCAGGTATTGTGGTTTATTTACTTGTTTATGTAGATGACATTCTCATCACTGGGAATGATCAATCTACAATACAGAATTTGATTTCTAAACTAAACTCTGTTTTTGCTCTTAAAGATCTCGGTGAGATTAGTTATTTTCTTGGCTTTGAAGTCTATCGAGACACCTCTGGTCTATATCTAAGCCAAACCAAATATATACTTGATCTCCTTAAAAAGACAAACATGGAGTCCTGCAAACCTAGCCCTACACCAATAGGCACTGGTACAAAACTCCTCCTTTTAGACTCTCCTTTATTTGACAATCCTACCTTGTTTCGAAGCACCATTGGTTCTTTATAGTATCTTGTCAACACCAAGCCAGATATAGCCTTGACTGTCAATAGACTTAGTCAATTTTGGGTTCAGCCTAACCTAGCTCACTGGGCTGCCTGCAAACGTATACTGCGCTACTTAAAAGGGACACTGCATCACGGTCTAACCTTCACCAAATCCTCTCTCAATTTGTCTCTCTATAGTGATGCAGATTGGGCAAGTTGCCCCAATGATAGGCGAAGCACCTCGGGTTATTGTCTCTTCTTGGTGCATAATCTAATCACTTGGAGCTCCAAGAAACAATCAGTGGTGGCTCGCTCAAGCACAGAGGCCGAGTATCGCTCCATGGCTGCTGCAACCACTGAAGTTCTGTGGATAAAATCTCTCTTCTTTGAACTGGGACTCAATTCCTCTCTTCCACTAGTGCTTTGGTGTGATAATGTTAGTGTCATAGCTCTAGCAACCAACCCAGTTTTCCATGCTCACATAAAGCACATCAAAATTGATGTTTACTTTATGCGAGAAAAGGTTATTGCAAGAGATATTCAACCTCGGTATATCCCTTCGGAAGACCAAATTGCCGATATCTTCACTAAACCTCTGTCCTTCTAAGCGTTTCGCAATTTTTGTGTCAAATTGAACTTAGCGCTTTCACCGCTGTTCAATTTGAAGGGGGATGTTAAGGCAAATCAAATGCAAGTTCACCAACCTAATCTACCCAAGCCTTCACCGAATTGCAACAACACTGGTTCAGCAACAAAATTTACAACCTCAACAACACAGAAACATTTCTCACTGTCAGAATGATTCGGTTGTTACAACATTCTAGAATATGATGGGGTGGCCTTGCTGAGTTGTAGTTTGTTAGAGATATTTTCCTGTACTCTCCTATAAAAGGAATATCTGTAAATAAACTTAAATATAGATTACTAGTTTTCTCTTTGTTCAAATGAACACCATCTCCTTCATTCTTTCTTTTTAGCTACGACTACTTTATCCAGAGAATATTAAACGTTTTTCAACAACAAAGTAAAGTATAAGAAAGTATATATTGTTAGAAGTTACCCTAAGGAAATTTTCCAAATGGCCTAAAACTTAGGGATTGAGGCTAGTAACTTTTCATTTAGATATAACTACTCAATATGATATTATTAGAGAAATTATTAATATAGAAAAATCTCATCTGTGAATTAATGATACTTGATGGACGTATCAGATTAAAAGAAAGGTACACATAAAATTGGTCATCTCTCTGTCCTCTTCTATACGTTTTAAGAACAACTTCAAACATCCATCTAAAAAAAGCGTATAGAGAAAAGAAAAGGAGAGAGGGAGAGAAACTAATTTTATTTTCTATGGAGATAAGATATCATGTCTTCTTTATCAAATCCAAGTATGTGAAAATTATTGATTTCAAGATCCTTTATAATGTAGAGAAAATCAAATTTTCCTTACATGTGATATCAAAGGATGGTTTAGAAATTTATAATTTTTCCATCGCAAATCGTGAATAATGAGTGTTGAAGAATCTATCTACTGTCTTTCGCCTATGTTTCACTTATGAACTTTTTAGTGGTTAGAATCTTCGCACTTGTAACAGTACGAAGAAACCTTGTTTCTCTCACAATGTATGATCCTTCTAGGTATTTAATATGTCATGTTTTGTCATATATGCATTTGATGTATATTGTCGTTGTCCTTTGATGTTTCTCTCACAATGTATGATTCCCAAATGCACTCTTCTAGCATTTATTATGTGTTGCTTTTGCCTTATATGCATTTAATGTATATCACTTTGTTGTCTTCTAGTCTTATATGCATTTAACATCATGTTTCAATATATGGATAAAAGTATGAAGCAAAAACAACAGCCTCTCTCTTGTAAAAGCCATGTTTTGGATGTCGTTCTTTTCATCATAAAACAATTTCAAAGTGGTATCTGCCGTATGAATTTGGTTTTTGCCAAAGCATTAATCCAAAGTATGAACTTGGTTTTTGCTTTTTGGTTTTTTCCAAAGCATTAATCCAAAGTCACTGTGTGAACTTGGTTTTTGGTAAAGTGTGTCGATTTTGCGGAATTATATTTTCATCTTATGAATATATATTATTATTATTATTTATATTTGACATTATAATTAAAATTAATTTTGAATATTTTATTGTTACTTTTTAAAGTTCAGACTATAATTAAAAAATAACAAAAATTTAAGCTTTTTTTGATAATTAACCACTTTTTATTTTAATATAAATGCCTCTTAATCAATCTTTGGAAAATATTTTGGGAAGTTCTTTAGTCATATTGATATTAAACAAATTGATTTTGAACATTTTAAGTTGTTAAAATCTTGTTTTTGAGTGATTGGTCGATTTATATAGGTTACTAGTTGACTAATATAAGTTTAAGTTGATAAAATCAATGTACCGTGAGTTCGTAGCAACAAAGGTTGATGTATTGGTTAACCAATGTGTCATATTGGTCCAATGACTAGTGAATCTGGTACTATAAATGCATACTAGCTAACCAGTACACTTTATATAGTCATTGCAATGGCTAGTTCTTAACTTCAATGGCTATTTTGGGTCCCAAAACACTATAAATAGAAATTTTCTTATTGATTTTAGCGTCAAGAAGGTTTTGGTTGTTGTATACACACATTTCACATGACCTCTTGATTTAATCAAATAACCCTTCTTAAACTTGATCAGTTCTTTGATGTCTTTATCTACTTTATCTTATTGATTCTCAACTAAAAAACAACATGATGTTTCAAATTTTGAGAATTCAAATAAATATAATTATACTAAGTATAATCATTGATAAATATGACAAAATAAGTTCTTTTGTGTTATGCTCTTACAATCGTTTATTCATACATATCTTAATAAATTAATTGCAATAGCTTAGCAACTCTTTATCCTATGCTTAATAATTTTCATGTTATTTTGTTAGCTGGACAATGTTTACATGTAGACTATTCTACTTTATGTAGGGCTTCTAAACAAAGAATACTCAACCGATTAAATTATTCAATTTTATCCGATATGAGTAAGTCTAGCATGTCATAAATTGACATAGACATAAAAGAAATAGAAGATATTATTAAACAAAAGCTAATCGTATTTATTTAATAAACAATATTTATTACTACAAAAATATCCAACATAAAGCCACGACTATTATAATTTTCTCAAATAAAAATGCATAATTCTGACAAGGAAAATCTATTAAATTGACAAAAATCTCACTCTGCGTCACCGTGAACTGATAGTTTCATGCTTCCAGAGGAATAGGTTTTTGAGATATTTGAAGACATGTAAGGTTTCTTGGTGGAGACATCAACCGATTCAAATATACTATAGGTTGCACTAAACTGTAACGATCTCTAGATTAAACTTTTGTACTTCTTTCAACAACTCCCCTTCTTCTGGACATAATCGAAGTCCATTTAATTAGCAACTGAAAACTTGTGGGTTTTGCGTTAGGTAACCCAGCATCTGCTATTTTTTAATATGATCTGTAACTATATTTATCACTCATGTAGCAGTTAGTTAGTTGGTATCAGTATCAATTACTTGATCTGTTTACTCAGCTTTCGATATAAGATATTACAAGTTGATTCTGTGAGTTAATGAGATTATATATTTTCTCTCCATAGTCTGTGACATAGTTCAAGGCCTGTAGGATACAAATTAAAACCTTGTAAGACGTTCTTTTGACGGCTAGCCCTTGCCTTGTTATCCATAATCTTGCTATTGTACATTGTAACCTTTTGCTTGTAGATATATTTGTTACTTATTAAAAAAAAGAAATTGTAACCAATCCTTAATAATCTACTCCCTCTGATTCATAATAAAAGTCTTTTTAGAAGAATTTTAATTATTCAAAATAAGTGTCGTTTGCGACTTTTTATGCATATTTATAATTTTACTTCCAAAATTACCCTTTAATTTCTCTCACATCTTAATTACACAAATTATATTTTCAAGGCACTTTAACATAAAATTAATAAGGGTATATCAGACATTTCATTAACTTTCTTAATAAGTGTGTATTCCTTTAAAACGACACTTACTTTGAATAGGAGGGAGTACTATTTTAACAATAGTCCAAATAGAGCACTTGGTATTTATATGTTTAACATGATTAAAAAGAATAGTCAACCAACTACTTGCTGTGCTTTTTGGAAGAAAAATCTTTCTCTTTGTCCGTTATATTCTAAAGGAACAAACAAAATGTTCAGCATTCTATAACAAAAGTAAACTTGCGATGCCTCACTGTTCTCATTCAAGTCTGATAAGTATGCCATGGAAAATTAATGATTATCCTTATTAAAGAATATACGAATTTTGAAGAGATGTGCAAAAGAATATGCTTGGAGTTAGGTCCAAGATCGGTGCCATTAATTTCCATATTTAGACCTTAATCAATCCATCACGTAAGCAAGAAGACGTTTATACCGAGATATTTTCTTATTTACCAGTTACCATAATAATGGTCGACACTCAACAAGCAGTCCAATTGTAAATTCGAGCTCAGTTGATATATCAAGCAGTAAACTCTTTTTGGTCATATTATATAATCATATTCTCATCCTTAATGTTGCAGGCGGTACTGTTTATAATATTTAATGCAACTTATCTACATGATGATGTTATTTTTATTTGGTTTCCCACGAGGTGTCCTGGGCGGGTCCCAATTATGGGCGGCACCTTTAAGCCATGTCCACATCCCAGACTAATCCCCGCTTGAGCCGGGTAGGTCCCTTGCGGGAGGCAAAGCTGTGGCCCTAAGTTTTAAACGGCTCCATACATGAGGGGGGTTCGAACCCACGATCTCACTTCAGCCAGAAGAGTCCCTTACCAACTCACCTGTGCCCTGGGGTTCATGATGATGTTATTCGATCACGAACAAAAGGAATAAATCTGGGTCCTCAGAACATTAAGATATAGATATCGAGGAGTCTAATAAGCATATTACCAACAAACTTCTCTAGCTTTAGGGTTATTTTTTAAGTTGAAGTTCATATATAGAACTAATCATGATACGAGATCTTATCCATGTTTCGTTTTCCAGCTTGTGATAATTAAGAACCATCCACTGAGACAATGGGGTCCTAACAAGAAAAGTGTTTTTAGCACAGTGATGAGTGAAACGGCATGTGCCTACTTCTCGGCGCTTAAACACAATAAATAAAGCGTTAAATAGATAATGAGGTCCAAGTCCACTAGTTAAATAGACAATCATAAAGTGTTATATGCACGTGACAAATGACTTGTAAGATGCCCTTTTATTTCACTTACATATTATATCTTATGCTTTCCTTCTGTAGTGGGGCGGTATACAGTACATTTAAATTGCATGAAAAAAGTCTTCAAACTTAAGGAGCACTGATACGTGTATCTAGCTCCTATATCTTGTAGATTTGCCAGTTTGTGGTTCCCAGATTATGCTTGTTTATCTAGAAACACGCACTAGGTATTGGTCCCATTATGCAAAATACTTTTCAACAAGGAGAGATCATAACAATTCCACACGTTTTGGAATTTGGGAATGCTTTTGAGCTTAAGAGCACCTAGAGATATCACAAGTAGCTCCGATCCCTTGGATTTCAGGTTATGTGCCTAGGGATTAGCCTGAAATATTTGTTTCATTCCTAGTTGTGCCTACAATCAGCTTTATGTATATTAATATTGAAATTTAAAATTATGTCACTACAAGAAACGTATGAAATATCGATTGAAAATTAGCGGCAGAAAAAAAAACATAGCTAATTACCGACGGAAATATTACATCTATCGGTAAAGTTGTATGGAAAATGGAAAGGGCGCAAAAAATAAAAGGAAATTTACCGACGGATCTTTCCGTCGGTAATATAGTCAGCAATTGTGCGTCGTCTTCCTTCGTGGAGGGTCGAACTTTTTATGTAAACGTCGTCGTTTTGAAAAGTAATCACACGACGTCATTTTGTTACACTTATCAATCCTTCAGCAACAAAACGACTTCGTTTTGTTATAATTTAAACGATGCCATTTTGTTATACTACAAAACATTTTGCTTCAGGATGAAAATGACGTCGTTTGGTTTTAAGTCAAACGATGTCGTGTTAGTATATTTAAAAACGTTTTGCCTCCACCATTGAAATGACGTCTTTTGATTGCTGAAGGAACGTTTTGTTATTTAAACCAAACGACGTCATTTGGTTTTCGTTTTGGTTACCCCTACACGCAGCTTCCTCTTCCTCCTCCAGATCTACTCTATCCATCGTCGGCTACCCGTCCTCCGTGGAGCTGATACGTCTCTAGCCATAAGCGTCGTCTTCTCCGGCGGTTAACGTCCAGGTATTTTCGTCTTCTCTCTCTCTATCTTCAATGACAACGGGCTATTTGAAATGGAATTTTTTCCTTTACCGTGCGTGTTCAATGACTTTGGATTGTCTACATTGATTGTAAATTTATTTTTTTCATTGTTTCTTTGTGTTGGTCTGATGAAGATTGAGTATATTGAACTAAATGAAGATATGAATTTTCAAAAATGCTATCGTATTTTTTATAAAAATGCATATAATCAAGTATGAGATAGGTTTTATTTGGTAGAAATTCTGATTCAATACAATATAATAAGTTTGAAATAGTTTGAAATAATGTCATCTAGTCATCTTATTCTTCCCTCGTCCATTATTAAAGAGATTGAGATAAAATTAAGAAATTTCCTATGGTTTGGGACTGTAGAGTCTTCCTCTCATGCAAAGGTTAAATGGAACGACCTTTGTAGACCCAAAAAAAGGGTGGTTTAGGTATTAAACACTTGTCAACGTAGAATAAGGTGCTTTTAGGGAACATAATTTGGGTGCTTTTTACTGATAGTGAAGCTTTGTGGGTCAGATGGGTGCATACCATTATTCTTAGAAGGAAAACCTTTTGGAATGCTCAACCTAATCATAACAGCTCTTGGAGCTGGAGGAAATTGTTACATGTTAGGAATCTTATTAGGAACCAGTTCAGATTTAAGATAGGAAATAGGATGTCTAATTTTTTATAGCAGGACCCATGGAATCCTAGGGGTATTTTGTTGGACCCCGAACTTTTGTTAGAAGTTAGAATTATTAAATGAGAAATTTTTGGCGATTAGTCATGAGTAAAAAAAAGGAATTATAATGATGAGATGTAGTTGAATATGATGAGTCAAATGAGTAAAGGTTAGAGAGTTTAATGAAATAAAATTGGTAGTTGAATTGTTATGAATGATGTTGCGTTAGAGAAAGTAAAATTAGGAACAAAAAATCAGTCTTTCATAAGGGTAAAATTGGTGTACAGGCTTCAGGGGAAAAATCTGAATCAATCTAGGCTAAAGGAGGCAAATTTGTCTTCTGGAAAGTTGTAGTTTATTATTTTAGCTTTCCAATGGTATAAAGTAGACGATTTTTAGGTATCGGAGTCGAGAGTTATGACAATTATAAGTTAGGATGTTTATATGGAGCCATTATAGTGAAAGAAGTGACTTAGAACTCTGAGTGATGTGAGAAAAACCCCATAGAAATCCCATCGTCTGATTCCTTCCTGAACTGTGTCTTGCTTCGATGCGTGGACTGCGTCTTGCTTAGACATGTGTTCCTTCATTCGGTTGAGTCTTGAGTAGACGCGTGTTCTTTCATCCGGCTATGTCTCGAGTAGACGCGTGTCCTTTCGTCCGGTTATGTCTCAAGTAGACGTGAGTCCTTTGTCTGGTTGCTTCTCGCGTAGACGTATGTCCTTCGTATGTCTGCGTCTTGCTTCGACGCGTGGACTGCGTCTTGCTTCGACGCATGTCCTTTGTCTCCATCTGTCTTAGATGCGTCCGATCCGCTTGGTCTGTCTGAGTCAAAGTTGACTCTGTCCGTCTGAGTCAAAGCTCAGCTTTGACTGATGTCTTTATCTAAGACCCTTCGTCTGTTCGTCTGATTTAGTTGGTCGAATCTATCCATCTGAGTTAAAGTTGACTCCATCCGTTTGAGTCAAAGCTTGGCTTTGACTGATGCCTTTGTCTTAGAATGATGTCTTCGTCTGAGACGAATGCCTTTGTATGAAGCTAGTTCCATGTTATGCTGAACCATCGTTTGGTTCATTTGAGATTGAACCTTTGTTTGATTTCATTTGACACTGAAACTTCGTCTGATTTCAATTGAGGCTGAAAATTCTTCTAATTTCATTTGAGACTGAACGTTTGTCTAACTCCTTCTTAGACTGAACCTTCATCTGGTTCATTTGAAACTAAACCTTCATCTGATTTCATTTTAGACTGAAACTTCGTATGATCCTTCTGTGACTTAAGTCCTTCGTCTGATCCATCTACTCTTTTGGCTATAACTTTGTCATCTGACCTCCAAATGAACTAATTTTTGAATCGATAGTTTCATAACACATTTCTCTATCTCTCCATAGAAATTGATAGCCTTTGGTATTGAATTGGAAAAGATGGATTGAATCAAAGTAAAGGGTCGGTTGGAAGAGTATGAATTGGACATTTTACTGAATATACTTCGGTATTTTGATGATAACATGAACTGTAAAGCTTTGAATGAGATGATTCTTATTTCTAAATAAACTAGAGACTTAGAGCTACAAATTATCTGAAGAAATAGAAATTTAATTCAGTCTCTAAGACTTTCAATTTCTAGGTAGAAGTTAAGTATGGTGTAATATTTCAATATAAGAACAGTCCAAAAATGTTTGGGGCATACTTTCAGATTACTGAACCAAATTGAATGATGTTGGTGTCATTAGAAACTTAAGACAATGAGGAACATTTTTTCTAGAAGAAAGTGTTATCAAATTACTTCATCTTCCTTGTCAGAATGTTCAAGGGTATTTTTGGTAAGACACTTAAGCATAAAAGACATAAGGCATAAATGGAAGAGCAAATTGGACATTTCTCAATCATTAAGGGCATAATTTGAAGAGGAAGTGTTGTCTTGCTTTTAAATGAAGAAGAAAGACGTGAATTGAGGGAGAGAAGAAGAGAATAACAAAAATGAGAATGAAAGAGAAAGAGAGTTTGGTGGTTTGAGAGAAAAGAAGAGAGTTAAGCTAGGGTTTAATTTTTATTAGTCTTTAAGAGAGATTTTGAAGCTGTTCAAGAAGAGAAAAGGGAACAGGAAGAAAAGAGCTTCCATTTAAGCTAAAGATCTCTTCATTTGGTGACGAATCAAGGGAACCAAGAGAATCCTACCCAAGAGCAAGGAGAAAGACAACCTTGACTTAGATTTTTGCAAGCTAATTAGGTGGGTAATATGTTTATAGTTGTTGTGTAATATGAGCTAATTGTCTTATGTGTGAATATGTGCTAAATTGTGAATTTTCGTGATGTGGAAAATGCATTAAGATGTGTTTTATGTTATGCCTTGAAACATGTCATGGCATTTTGTATAAATGAAAAGAAAGGAAAAAGCATGAAAAGTACGAAAGTTTGATAAAATGATTTTCGAGCATGAGTATGTGCTTCTGTTTAGGCGATAGTAGAACCATTCTGTTCGTCACATGCACGTTGACAAGAGCCTTGTCCCGACTGCCCGCTTATGGCATATGAGCTTCGAAAATGGACTCATTCTGTTTATGGTGTAAACTTTGGTTTCTCCATTCTGCTTCCATGGAATCCTCAAGCCATTTGTTGTGCATTACATCATTGAATTGTCAAGTATGACGCATAATTGAGTATCATGTCTTGATGGATGAATCTTCATGATATGTTCTATGTGATGACATTTTGAATTATGAATTTTGAGCTAGAATTGTGGATAATGGAACTGTTAGATTAAATGAGATATGTATATTTTATGTTTGAATAGTATGGCTCGTTGCCAATGGCTATAAATATATTAGCCACTGAGCTATGTAGCTCACCCCACTTTCTCTCCTTAGGTGCTGATCGAGAAGGCTAGCGATCCTTGCAGGACATCGGAAACTCCAAGATAGTTAGAGACTTTTGTATTAAGTTAGTAAACATTTTGGATAGCTTTATAGGCATATCAACATTGAGCATCCTTTTTGTATTTCATCTTAAGCTAGTGATATGTATGTTGATTTGTAATGGAAGCTTGTATAAACTCTGTTTTGATTTATTAATGAAATATGATTGTGTTTTGCTTGTGATTCTCAAAATTGTGATGTTGGTGACTGGCCAGTGTGGGCATGCCAAAGCGGTGTTTTATGATTCCGAATTGTTGGGCTCCGAAAACAAGGACCAACAATTCTGAAGGACCTCTTAACTCCCAGAGTGATCAATGGATCGAAATTACCGATGAGTGCTAAAGTTGCGCAGATTATTAGGAACAATGTGTGGAATTAGCAGGAGGCTACATTACAAACCTTACGAGCCCTAGAGCCCTTACCATATCAACCAGACCACTCCAAACCCGATAGATTGGAATGGCTCGCAAGTCCTTCCAAAACATACACAAATGCTTCGTCCTACTCCTTATTGAGACCTTCCGCTCCTTGTGTTCCTTGGTATAAATTAGTATGGCATAAAAGAACTAGCCCAAGATATGCTTTTATCCTATGGCTATCCTTCCTTAATAAGTTGCAAATGAGGGATAATCTCCTCTTCTCATATGCCCCTAATCATTGCTCCTTGTGTTTCCAGGCTAATAAGTCTATCGACCATTTGTTCTTTTAGTGTGCTTACTCAAAATCAGCATGGACGCATTGTCTAGAACACTTTCAGATTCAATTGCCAAATCAAACAAACCTTTAAGCCATCCTAAGTTGATTTAATCTCCCATCAAACCACACAAACTTTGACCTCGACCTTATCCCCATTATCCTTTCTGTGACTGTTTACAATCTTTGGTCCGAAAGAAACCATCGAACCTTCCAGGGAAAAGCCGTGGAAGTGGGGAATTTGAACACCAAGGTGGTCTTCCAAGTTATGGAAATTCTCGGCTCAAACATTGAGGAAAGGTAAATACTGGTTGAGATTATTTTCCTAACTGTTCTGCTTTGCAAGGTTTTCTAGTAATTGAAGAGGCTTGAATGCTGACCATTAATCTGTAAATACCAAAAAGGGCATTGACTTGGAGGAAGCTGTTTGTAAGGATGTGTTGTCTACGAGCATGTGGGACCTTTATGTCACGAAGTTATGCTCTGGAATATACTGATGACGATGCTTGCACTGTATTAAGAGTAGACCATATCATTATGGCAAGGCTAGCAGGTGGTCCCACGAGAGATCAACCTGCAGGGATGGATGAAGATAAACTTCTTGGTGAACTTGTTCATCTTTCCCAACTAGTAGGTTTTACTTGGTTTTTGTCTCTGTTGCAATCTGATACTAAAATGCACTCACTCAACCAAAGAAAGGGTGAGAATGGGAAGGAAAAGATGAAGAAATCATAAATGGAACTAGTTGTTAGGCATAACAGTGATGGCAAAGGGAAAATGCAACTCAGAGGTTTAATCTCATGTAAAGTGGACATGAATACCTAGGTTTTAAAGCGGAAAGGATTGTATATTTTCATTTGTTCCTTTATTTTGGTTATCTGTAAATGGTTGTGTTACTGGTTAAGATGAACCTCCTTCAAGGTCATCTTGGATAGTAGATATATATAGGTGAGTGCTGCAGTTGGCTAGTTTAATTGAGGATCACTTGTTGTAAAGGTCCTAAGCTTCTCAGGTTAGGATGCTCCTACGGTTTTAGGAAGGATTGTTTCCTGTGCTTCCTTCTTTGTACATAACTTCCTTTAATTTATTAAATTTCTGATTTACCAAAAGAAAACAATGATGTATCATATAAATAGTTCAGTAGTAATTGACTTACTCTTAATATTATTTGTCAAGAAATTTTTACTTGTCGTATGAAAATTGCATTGATAAGTACACCAAAATTTCACCTATCGTATGAAAATTGCATTGAAAAATGCAGCTCAGTTTTAGAGGCATGTTCGGAGGTACTTACTGTGAAGGTAGATCGTCACAATCTGCAGCTCGCACTAACTCACCTCCTCCCCCTCCAGGGCCTACAGTTGTAGATGAGGCACCACCTACTGCTCGTCATGCTACACCATCCCCATCCCCAACTCATATATCATCCAATACCGTTTTATCGGATGGAGGAGATGTCCATCAGCCTGGAGCTGAGGGGCCTGACGAAAGAAAGTACATAACAATTGTCAACAATCTGTAAGTGAAATCACATTATTAACTATTTGTTTTTAATGAAGTTATAAGTTTATTAGTTTTTTCATTGTATAAATTTACTTCTTATATTAGGTTGGTTCTGTCTGGACCGTGTTCCAGAAATATGACTTCTAAATTTAAAGAAAGAATTGATCTTGGGGGTTACGTGTGGAAGAATATCTCTCAGGCGACAAAAGGGATTTTACTTTCAAGAGTTTGAAATATAATAAAGATTTATTTTCTTTTTATATTGATTTATATATACTAATTAAATAAATATTATTACATTATAGTAGTTTAAATTTTTTCTTCTTATTTCAGAAAGAATTTTTCTGAGATTCTGCTATCGACGCCATCATACATAGACTGTGGGATAGGCGAGCTCGTACACGTTATCGCGACTTTATTGGTGCGATACACTAGGCAGGTGTATGACCGCCTTATATTTCGGAGGAAATATGGAGTCATTGGCAGGAGTATTGGAGAAGCCTTGAGGCTACGTACATCTCAAGGCGTAACTCCACCAACAGACGTGGAGGCTAGGGGGAGAGAGTCTTCCCGTACATACTGAGGATCAATAACCCACCATGAGCATGCACAGAGACTTATAAGTATTTAAACTTGACACTAATATTGTAAATGTTTTACTTTGCCTTATTATAGATAATGATAATGGTATAAATATCTAGTGCCATATATAGTCGTGTTGAATTCTTTTTTTTGTTCAACAAGGGGAATTATCATAAAAATAAAGGAAATTATGCCAAAATTTTAATAAAATGCAGTTCACATCTAACAATTTAGGTTAAATATACAGGAACAGTCTTTGGGTATGAGGCCTACACCTACTCAGTTGTTTTTGCACACTCACACAAAAGCATAATGGTGTGACATTTGTTAACAGCCAATATAGAGAGCTGATTGTATGTGAAATTAATGCATTATTATTATTTCTTAATAGTAATCCCTTACTAATGTAAACATTGCTTCCTAATAGAACCAAATACAATATGTCATTCAGCGACAGTTTCAGGAGGAACAACCTGTTGATGAGACTCAGACATATTATGAAATGATTGTCTTTTTATACATGATATTATGAAAGGATTGTTTTTTAATTACTAAAGAGATCAAACTAATTAAGCAATTTTTTGTGCGCATAAATAGTCATTTATTCATAAAATATTAATGCTTATTATTTAATTAATTATTTAGATAAATGTTGTTTATTAGTTGATAGAATTTTAGAATTTACTCAAAGTAATACTCTAAGACTAATAAACATAACAAAGGAAAATCAACATTCGCTTGTGAAATATGTTATATATCCAAAGATATTGATTGTATTTTATGATTTTTTGTTTGATTACCTTATAAAGTTTGTATGACATTAAATATATGACAATATATGATGAGTTTTCCTAAAGAGAACCTATAGTATATTCTAAATGTTTAATTATTTGAATCAAATAATTTATTGGACATTTATGTATTTGTAGTTATTTATCTTTGTTCACATGCTTCTTTTGTTATTGTGTTTAAAGATTAAACTTCTCTAAATAGTATAAACAAGTCAATTTTCATTTACGTGTTATAGATATTGATTTTGCATTATTAGAAGAAAAAATTACAATTATTATAGAAACGAGCAATGAGGTTAAGAAGACAAATTATAAAGCATGAGAAACATGTGAATCATTATTAACAACTACATTAAGACCACTATTTCATAAACTAAAAGTGCTAAAGAATGCCTTAAATTTGTGGAAGAGCATTTTCTTTCTACAAACAAGCCTCTTGCTAATACACTAATAACTAAACTCACGACCATAAAGTTTAATGGGTCACGGAGCATGCAACAACATGGGTTAAAGATAACAAATATTGTAGAAATTAAAGACCATGGTTATAACAATTGATGATACCTTCTTAGTGTAATTTGTAATGAACTTGTTACCTCCTGGGTGTGGTCCTTTCAAAATTAACTACAACACTATAAAGGAAAAGTTGAATATTAATGGATTGTCCAGTATGTTCATTCAGGAGGAAACAAGGCTAAAGAATAAAAAAAGTTCATTCAATTAACCTTGAGGGTTAAGGAGCTAGCAAGTTTCACAAGCTAAAGGCTAAGAAATTTAAGAAGAAAATGCTTATAAAACAAAATAGGTTACTACTAATGTTGACAAAAAGGAACAAAATATAGATAAGTGTCATTTTTGTAAAAAAGATAGACGTTATTAGAAAAATTGTCTAAAACATAAGATTGGTTTCAAAATAAAGGTATATCTAACCTTTTTGTATGTTCCAAACTAAACTTAACTGAAGTTCATTCTAATAATTGGTGGTTTGATTATGACTTTACTATTTATGTTTCTAATGTTATGCAGGGATTCTTTTTATAATCCAAACCACAAACCTAACTGAGAACTTTCTATTTGTGGGAAACCATAAGAAGGTCCCAATTGAACGCGTAGGAACTTATCATCCAATAATAGTATCATTTATATCTAATAGAAACTCTCTATAAACCTTTAATTTATAGAAACTTCATTTATGTTTCTAAACTTGATGAAACTATGTTTACTTTTAAGTTTGGTGATAGTTATTTCAATTTATTTAAACATAATCCCATCATTGGTTGTGGAATTCTTATAGATGGTTTATTTAAATTGAAACTTTATGTTAATTTTTCTAAAATTCTATTTTCTATTTATTATAGCATTGGAACTAAGCGTAGCATAATGAATGATAATTCAACTTACATGTGGCATAAATGTTTAGGTCATACCAAAGAAATATTAGAAAGATTGGTAAAGAATGAAATTCTTCTGAATTTAGATTTTACTAATTTCTATATATGTGTGGATTGCATTAAAAGAAAGCAAACCAAGCATAACAAGAAAGGAGCCACAAGAAGTACTCAGCTCCTTAAAATTATACACACAGATAGATATGGACCTTTTGACACTCCATCCTTTAGTAAAGAAAAGTACTTTATCACCTTTATAGAAGATTTTTCACATTATGGATATGTCTATTTTCTTAATAGAAATTCTCAAGCTGTAAATGCCCTTAAGGTGTTTCTAAATGAGGTTAAAAGATAATTAGATTAAAAAAAGTGAAAATTGTAAGTTCTGATAGAGGTGGTGAATATTATAGAAAATATGATGAATCATGACAACGTCTCGGTCTATTTTCAAAGTTTATAGAGAAACATGATATATGTGCACAATATACTATGTCAAGCATACCTCGACTAAATGGTGTAGTAGAAAGATGTAATAGTACCTAAATGGATATAATTAGGATTATGATGAGTAATTCCTTATTACCAAAAACCTTGTGGATGTATGGACTCAAAATTGTTGTATATTTGCTGAAGAGGATTCCTAGTAAGACAGTTTACCAAAAACCTTGTGGATGTATGGACTTAAATTTTTTTTGGAGTTATGGACTAGAAAGAAACCTAATATGAGGCACCTATATGTTTGGGGTTGTTTAATAAAAGCGCAAGTTTATAATTCACATGAAAAGAAACAGATTCTCTAATAGTTAGTGGTTAGTTTATTGGTTACTTGGAGAAATCTAAAAGATATAGGTTTTATTGTCCAAACCATAGTCCAAGAATTGTTGAAACAATTAATGCCAAGTCCATGGAAAAAGTTGAAGTTAGTGGGAGTGCTAAAAAGATTTTTATGGATATTAATGGAAAGAAGGTTTAATGTTCCATTACCCATAAATGTTCTGATATCCACATCTATACCAAAAATCAACCCAGTATTGGAAGAACAAAATGATCTTGGACAACTTTTAGATAAGACAGCAGCTCGTGAAGAAGTTAACTTACGACCAATTGGCAAAAATGAGCCATGTGGAGTAGCTTTAAAAAAACTGTAACAATAAGGAGATCATTTATTCCTAATGACTATATGGTTTATTTACAAGAGTCAAAATTTGATTGTGGCACTAAAAAGGATCCTGTTTTGTTTTCGTAAGCCATATACAGTGATGAGTCTTATAAATGGATTGATGAAATAAAAGATGAGTTGAAATTAATGGCACAAAATAATGCCTGGGACCTTATTGATTTTCAAAAAGAATCTAAACGAGTGAGATGCAAATGGATCTTTAAGACTAAACATGACTCAATTTGCCTATAATATAAAGCTAGACTTGTTGCCAAAGGTTATACTCAAAAGGACGACAATGATTATAAAGAGACTTTTTCACTTGTCTCAAAGAAAGACTCATTAAGAATAACTATGATATTAATGGTTGAATTTGATTTAGAGCTACATTAAATGGTTGTGAAAACTACTTTTTTTAATGATGATCTCGAGGAAGAAGCTTATGTGGATCAACCTGAAGATTTTTTTATAGAAGGAAAAGGTCACATGGTGTGCAAACTTAAGAAATCAATATGAAGACTTAAAAACACTTTTCGACAATGGTATATTAAGTTTATTGATACTATAACATCTTTTGGTTTTCAAGAAAACATTATTGACTGTTGCATTTATTGAGAAATCAATAAGAGTAAGTTTATATTTTTAGTTATATATATTGATGATATTTTACTTGTTGTTAATGAATTGGACATATTATAAAAAACCAAAGATTTTCTCTCTAACAATTTTGCAATGAAAGAAACAGGAGAGGCATCCTATATGATAGAAATTTCAGTATTTCGAAATAGATAACAAAGACTATTATGATTGTCTCAAAAAGACTATAACGAAAGATTTCTTTAATGATGTTTTAACACTCTTGAGCTTAATAAAAGTTTCTAATTGACAATTTTATTATTTATTATGAATGTGTAAATGTAATCCTTATTAAATAGGAAATAAATTTGTCTATAGGACATTAATATGGACCTTTATGATATTTATATATGATTTATGTTATTTGACTTGATATATTGCTAGGGTTGTAGTATATAGAAGGAAGTATGACATATTGAAGTGTATAATCGTCATAACTGACATTTTGTGGTTTATATGTTGAGATAAATCATAAAGATGTCAAGAGATTTGTTTATGTGTGCCTAATGTTTATATTATTAAAAATAAAGTTTGAAATATCAGGCCAAGTGAAAGAATGTTAGAATTTGGTATGATTAGTGGCTATACTCTATATATATTAATAATATTATTAATATAATTAACTAGTCTTATTTGGTTTGTATTTTCTATTTAATAGTGGAATAAATCTCAACTATTTATTTTGGTCACTTGATAGATGTACAAATTAAAATTTATAAATATATAAACTGGTTCTCTTTCTACTAATTAGGGTTACATAAAGTTTTTCATCAAGTTCTCTATAACAAAAAGGGAGCTAAGAGAGACAAAACAATTTTAACAAAGGATACGGTGGAGTTTCTTGATCTCTTTACAATAATAACGTCTTCCACATTAGATACATATTATTATACCCTAATTATTTATGATAATTGTTTATTCAAGATCCTAAAGTTATGAATATCAATTTTGATTTTATGTTATAATGATCATCTTTTTTCAACTTCTTCCTTTTCATCTTTTCTTATCATTTTTTCATTGATGGTTTTTACATTTCTTTAACTTTTTTTAAAAAGAGCTTTAAGGGTATGAATTTTCACGCCCACGAGACTGATTTAGTTCTTTTCCATTATAGGAATATAACTAATTATAGTCCAACTTTCCAGGAGAGGTTTCTCCCTCTAAATAACCTTTTATAACAATTCACTCAACTTGTTCCCCTACTTAACCTCGTTGCTTCTTCCTTTTCGGCCTCTCAATTAAAACTACACCCTTATCCCACTCCCTTGCTCATCTTACATATGTTACTAAGTAAAACACTTCAATTGACTCCTTTGATCCTTTATCCACTCATTAAACTCTACTTTCAGGCTCTCATCCACTTAAAATAGGCTTTTAAAATTTTAGTAATTAACAGGGTTTGCCTAAGAAATCCTAGAGTCAGGCAGTGTGTTATCATTCAATACAAGAAAAAGCTCAAGTTCATTCCTAGATCTCAAGAAGTAGACTCTATGGTTATCTCTCCTCTTGTCGAGGTGTTAAAAGCAAGGGTTATAAATTATAACATATCACTACTTGGCTACTTCATTGAAAAAAAGTTGTTTATTTCGCAAATCTAAGTTTAGGATGAAGTCGATTGAAGAAAATATGAACTTACAAAAACACTGATCAATGAATAAAATCTCTTTATCTTTAAGTTTAGTGTAAACTCGAGTTTGATGATAATTTTAAAGATAAGACCTTGTCATATTAATGGAAAGCCATTACTTATTCAAATATGGAAACACATAATGATTTTAGATAAAAATAAAATGAAACACATTTTCTGTTTAGGTCAACTTTTAGAATATTCTCCTTAAATACTAGTCGACTATTGGATTAAACTACCAAACTAGCTCTTTGGGGAAACTAATTTGTCTTGATGAAAACATGACAAGTGTAAGGAGAAATGGATATGCTACAATTTACATAAAGATAGAACGCACAAAGAATTTTCAAAACACTAAAATTAAAGAGATTGGATGAAGATGGAGGGTTATTTGAAACACAAATATTGCTAAGCTATTAATGGAAACCCACAATGCAAAAACAAATGAAAATTTAGGAACCTACAGGTAAAAAGTTCATCATAAGGAAATAAATTAAGGCTTTAGGATTAGAATAAAAAAAAACACTTAAGTTAAAAATTAAAATAGAACAACTCAAGACAATACTAATAGTGAGAAACAACTTCCTCATATTATAAGTGGTTCTTATATCTTATTTCCATATATTCTCTTGGAATTTTTCAAGGTGTCCTCAAAATTAGTGGAAGAAGAATATAAGCTCAAAATTTGAAGGAAACTAGTAGGAACAATATGGAATCTCAAACTAAGGTACTTGAAGGGAATCATCAAATAGTTGTTCATTAAATAACATACAATTCATGTCTATACAAATCTTGACCTTGAAGGATAATTGTCCTACGTAACAACTAACTAGAAAATCTTTATATGATCATTCCCCCGTCAAATTGGGACTAAAGACAAATGTGAGAGCTTTAGTAAGTCCCTTATGAACATCTAATAAGCCCATAGATATCAACATAAAAGAAGAACCTGGTGAAGCTTTAGAGATAAAACAAAGAAGAAACCAAAAAAGAAGAAGAAGAAAGGGACATAAGCCCTAATATCATTTTTATAATCATATCATGGAATATCAGGTGCAATAGGTTATCTATGGTTATTTACTCTTTAAAAAATCATACTTAATTGGTCTTCTTATGACCAAATTAAGGGAAACAAACTTGATAATTTTCCTTAAACATTTAGTAAGAGCTAAAACTTCATTTTCTAACTATCAAGTGCACCTTAAAGGAAGAATTATATTAGCTTTTGACATAGCAAAGTAACACTGTATTAAAGGATTATGTCTGATCTATTCACCCATTAAGTAGTAATTCTTGAATAAGATCCCAACTATCTAGAAGTCATTTTTATCTATATAGCTAACCATATTTTTTCAAGGAATACTCTTTAGAATAACCTCAAAATTGTAAACTCCTCTATGTCATCCTCATGGCTAGTATTAGGTTATTCAAACAATATTTTCTTACTTATGAGTCAAAAGGAGATAAGTTGAGTAAAAAAATATAAGAATGAGGAACCTAGTAATTTTATGTGCCTTTCTAACTTAAGATATGATGGATCTTATTTAATTTGGAAAAATATATAAGAGTAAGTTGGTTTAACAAGAGAAAAAGCTTTATCAAGCTCTAATTAATTCCTTGTGACTATCAAAATACACTAATAGAAAGGCAAACTTCCAAAACCTATATATTCTTATCATTGCCCTATATATTTCTTAATCTAGACCAATAGAAAGACCCTATAATCTATTCAAGTTCAAAATATATCTAGAAAAATTAGAAGGGTTTGAAGTTGTAATTTCAAAAGGATTAGATACTAGGGTTAAGGATATTAAATATAAAAACGTATACGGAAGCATTAAGATGTGAAAGAAGAGATGAAAAAGCTTAATAATAAAAGTTTCAACCATATTACAAAAAGCTACTATCAAGGCTATAAAGGAGTTAAACTCAACTTAAGAGGATCTTTATTCTAACCCGAATGATGATGCTCTAAAAGCCATAAAGTAGAAGGTCCTAGAGAAATATATCCTTACACTAGAAACCCAAAATTCTTTGCTAAAACCAAAGGTTAAAATTCATTTGCTCAAAAATGGGAATAGAAATTCTAGATACTTTTATAATGTCATCCTTCGTGGAAGAAATACTAATAAAATATATTCACTAAGAATTTTAAATGGAGAAGTAATATGAGAGCAATTTGAGCTAAAATCAATGACTTACAATTTCTTTAATAACATGCTTAGGTCCTCTAACAATAGTTTTTCTCATATGCAGATAAAAAGAGATTTATATTAGGGCCCCTTTCTCAAAAGGAAAAGGAGATGCTCATAAATCCATTCACTTATAGTGACATTAAGTAAGAATTATTCAGTATAAACCCTAAAAATAGCTATAGGACCAGATAGGTTAAATGCCTTTTTTTTATTCTAAAAATCTTGATATTTTACAGGTAAAATGGAATCTACGACTATACTAGACTTTTTCTCAAGTGTTATGAAGTTTAAAGAATTGAATAAAACCTACGTGTGTCTAAGATTATAGGCATATATCTTATTTTAATATCATTTAAAAATCATTTCTAGAATGGTAGTGCAAGGTTCAAAGTATATTAAAACATATCATTAATCTTATCCCAAATGTTTTCATATAAGGAAGGAGTATAAGAGATAGTTTCTTGCTAGCCCATAAACTTTTTAAGAGTTATCAAAGTGAAAAACTTCTCAAAAGTTACTCACTGAAGATTGATTACTATAAAAATTTATGCCCGATTGATTAGGAGTTTGTACTTGATACTATAATAGTTTTTAGTTTTCCATATAAATCTATAATTTGGTTAGAGCAATATATCATCACTCCTTCCTTTAGCATTCTAAGAAATATGAAACATAACTTGGCCTTCATTAAAGTAAAAGGTTAGAGACAAGATAACTTTTTATCTCCTTACTTATTCATAATTTGTAATAAGGCTCTATCTAAACTAATTGCATTCAACATTAAGCAAGGAAAAAGTTTCAGATGTCACCATAAATGTAAGAAGTTAAATCTATTCAACCTCTCATTTATAGATGATTTATCATTGCTTTGTGGTGTTAATTCTAGTTTGGTTGGAATACTAATAGAATCTTTACACATTTCCAATAGGCTCTTGGGACTCTATATTAATCTTAGTAAAAGTGAGTTTTTATCTCTCTAAATTCTTTAAACTCACTAGCTCAACTTTATAAAATATCAACTTAGGCATCAAAAGCTCCCCTTTATATACTTAAAAGAATACCCTATAAAAATTAGCATCCCCTATGTGATTCAATATAAAGAATTAAACACTAGAACAATAAGTTTCTCTCCTATGTAGACACACTGCAACTAATCTCTTTATTACTCCATAATCTCCATTTTTATTAGAGTTATCACTTATATCTCCTCTGAACCTATTCAAAGTATAGAGGTTATTAAAGAACTTCCTATAGTTTGGTAATTTTGACAAATTTTGTGCAGTTAAAGCCAAATGGTCTGAGGTCTATACTTCTAAGAAAGAAGGTGGTCTAGATATTATCCCAATTAGAAACACCATCAAGATATTACTCTTTAAAAGCATATGAAAGTTCTTTACAGATCATGAATTAATTTGGGTTAACCCAAACTAATTCATTATAAAAGATCATAGTTTCTGGGGATTTAAAGCTAACTAAAAACAACTTTTAGACTCTTAAATAAATGTTAAATTGAGAGATACAATGACTTAGGAAATGAAATTCAATACTAGTAAAAAATGACGTTTAATTTTGGTTTGACATTGGGAATGATTAAAGTCTTCTTTATAGATTTCTTGAATTTGAAAGCCTTAAAGGCATAATCCTTTGAAAGTTAGAGTACACGTAATCATCTTAGGTGAAGAGTGACAATGCAACTATAGAGGTCATTCTTTAATCATGGCAACTCTTCCTCCTAGTAGACCAAATCAAGAGGTTAAAAATCAAATCTCTTGCAGAAGAATAGCTCTAATATACTTACAAACATAACATATTTGCAGTTATTCAAGGCATTATCTCAAATAGTACTATTAAGGAAAGTGGTATGGTTTAATAAAAATTTATCTATAGCTTCTTCAATATTATGGATAGGGATTCAATAAAGGCTCAGAACTTTGGATAGGATAAAAGGTGACAACCTTAGCAATATTAACTATAATCTTTGTAATATGGTTCTAGAAACCTTAAACTTTTTTTTTACAAACATTGCTACTCGAATACTTACTTAAATCTAGCTTTACCACATCGCAATATCAAATGCTTAGAGAATTGTTGGCTAAATACAATGGAATGGGCCATGCAGGTAAAATTCAAACATAAAGGTGACTTGAAGGTATTCATATTGGCTTTTAACATTATGCAAAAATGTATTGAATTAGAGATATTTATATGGTTAATGATATCCCCTCTCATATGAATCATGAAATGGCTGCCAATTGGAATATTCCCTAACAATAGTAAGACACTAGAGCCAAACTTAAACTCTAAGTGATTCAAGATAAGTTAAAGCAACATTAAATCTGACATTCAGGTCCTAACCTAATTTGATTGCAAAAGTCATAAATTTTTCCTTTTTTTTAATTCATATCATCAAGCTCTGTCTTTGGCAGTTATTTCTCTTTGAGAAAAACTCTTTAATTTGTTGTTATCGTTGTAATATATGCTTTTCTTTTGATACTTCAATAACTTATCTTTTATCTTTTTAAAAAATATAAGTTTCATTTAAGTTTAAATATTTAAAGTATGTGATATGAGATCAAATAATAAAATAGAAAATTGACAAAATACAACTGAGAGAAAAAAATAGATTGTTTCACAATACACATGAGGGAGAAAGAAAAGATAGTTTCATAATTTTATTTTCTTTGTTTCATATTATATAATTACTTTATTTCATTCTACACTTAAATTAATATAAACAATATGGACATAGCTTTCTAACTTAAGATTACATTTAAAAAATATGTGTTAGTGACTATAATTGACTTTGTTAAGATAAAATTTCCTAGAAAGAGGAAGAGGTTTGATTTTTTCCATTATTGATTGTAAATTTTGACCGATACCACGATGAAAAGAAAATTATGCCCTCTAGTTGTAACTAAATAGCTAGATTTTAATTATTTTTTTAGTTAAATAAATGCATTATAAAAGAAAGAATTAAATACAACAATAAGATATGTTATATAGGGAATAAAAATGTGACAAAAGCAACTAGATCTTTAGATAAGTGTAATCACAAAAGCAAGATTAGCTTTAAGAGCTAACTTAGTACAAGTGCCATCTGTTGCAGGTTAGTGGGGAGAACAAGGATTGGCAATTTTTTTGCAATAGTTATGCTTTTTATGTGTGTAATCAACTTTCTAAGATAAGCTTCCATAGCCACAGTTTCTGCTGTAAACAAGCAATTGTTATTTTCATTCCATAAATAGTAAAATAATGCTCCATAAAATGCTTTGAATATCTTACTATCAGCGATAATATTGAAATGGTATAGGGAATCCATTCCAGGATTTAAGAGCAACTTGCATTGGGGAAAAAGAGATTAAATAATATAAGGATGTGTTCCATAAATGTGATGAGAATCTATAACAGAAGAATAAATGATCCAAGGTTTTTAGAGTTACTTCATAATATAAAACACAATTCAAATATGGAATAGGATATTTGATGGAATCCTTGGTACTAAGCCTTTGATATGCTACAAGCCAAAATATAAAGGAATTGGATAGAGAGATAGCGTGGCCCCAAATTAGCTTATAACTCAAATTTGTAGCACGAGAATCAATAAACATTATCTTACAAGATCTGGCAGTAAACTTGCCATATTTATCCAATATCCAAGTAATTCTATCTTAGAGAGAAGGGCTAAGAGTATATGTAGGCAAGTTGGATAAGAAAGTCTCCTTACTTATGAAAGTGTGAAAAGGACAAACCTAAGTGTTGTGACTGATAAAGACCTACATCTTTGTATTCACATGAATTAAAGATTTTAGGAACTAAAATTGCATTTGATCTATAACAAGACCAATATCATGTCAATAATCAAACCAACATAAGGCATTGCATCCATCACCAATTTTGTGTTCTATGAATGGATGAACTAGTTCCCTCATTTTAGAAATTTGATTGAATTTCCAAGAGATGCTAGGGGAATCCTTGAGCTTCCAAATAATCAAACCTCATAGGATACACTTATGAGACCATATCACTCATAAGTTTTAACCTTTTGAAAAAAGTTTCGAGAGTTGCTTAATAAGCATTAATTTGCTCATAGTTCGTATAGAGGTTATACATAGTTCCCGTTCATTTTAGCTTAACACACTGAGCACCATTTCACTTTAAGGAGTTTTGGTTTCCTGCTATTGCCACTTCAGAGAAAGTCCCTTAGAGTCTTACTAATGTCTTTCATTACTCCCTTAGGAAAAAGTGAGATCCAGAATGTACATAAATTGCTTGAAATGTAAATACTCAATTAGAGTCTACCATTATTGGATGAAGAATTATTGCACCAATTATTAAGTCTACATTATATAGAATTCAGGAGAAGAAAGCACTCACTCTTAATTAAGTTTCTCACTATGATGGGAGCCAAAAAATATTTAAAAAGAAATTGATATCCAATTAACCCTTTAAAGCTAAGAGTTAGAGCTAGTAGATAGTATGAAAGATCTTTTATCTATAATTTCTTTAGATTCCTCTAAGGAGCAAATTAGTTAAATAAATTTATGATGGTCACCATATAATAGTATTAAATCATCAATAAAGGAAAGTTGGAATATCTTTAATCTTTACCACCTGTAATGGTACTTGAAGTAAGGTTCCTTTCTAATTTTCAGCTTAGTGAGCCTGTAGAATACTTCCATGCAAATGAAAAAGAGGTAGGATGATAGAAGATCACCCTTCCTAATGCCTTTGTGAGCTTTGAAATTGCATGATGGTTTAATATGAATAAGTATAGAGTAGGAGACAAAAGTGATGTAACCAATGATCTAAGAGATAAAAAGTTGAGGAAGTCCTATAGCTTAAAGAGAATTATAGATAAAGCTCCAATTCAAGGAGTTAAATGCCTTAGTAAAGTCTATATTTAAGGCATAAATCTTAATGGATAACTTGGAGTTGTAACTTCTAAACAATTCGTGAGAAAACATGATGTTATCACCAATGTTCCTACTAAAAACATAAGCACCTTGGCAAAAATTGATGAAATCAGGGAGAATACTCTTCAATTTGTTAGCCAAAATTTTTGTAATCACTGTATAGATTCCATTAAAATATGCAATAGATCTATAGTCATTCAAAGAATTAGGATTGGCAATTTTAGGAACCAAACACAAGAAGATTTTGTTAACTCAATTAGAATTCTACCTTACTTGAAGAATTATAAGCCAATATTGATTACCATAACTCTTATTTGATTCCAAGTGCATTAGAAAAACTTGACATTGTATCCATAAGTTCCAGGCACTTTGTCAGGTGAGAAGGAGAACAAAGTGGCTTTAAGCTCTTCAACAGTGACCTCTTTTAGAAGTCTTTTAAATGCATCAACAAAGAGGGAACCCGTAAAGCATTTTTAAGCTTATTAGAAAAATAATAAGTCACCTGGGTAGTACCTAACAATTCTTTAAATTGGCTATGATCCAGATCCTTCTAATTATCTTGACCAGAGAATAAGTTTCTATTTAAACCCATCAGAGTAAATATATTATTATAGTTCCTTCTGGCTTGAATTATCCTAAAGAAGAATCTTATCTCCCTCCTTTAACCAACTAATCCTTGATTTTTGCCTTATTTGATAATGATAAGCATTTAAATCTTTAACACATTTCTTTAGTTTAATGGATTCCTGAGCTCTAAGGGTAATATCTATTGGATTAATAGGTAGTATAGCTTGTGAATTGGTGAGGGCACTAAGTGCTTCACTTTCCCTTCAAAGCATTGGATCCCCATTTATCCTCTGCAGCTTAATTAGCTCCATTCTAATAGCCTTAAGATTAGAGAGACATTATTAGCTTGGAAGCCTCTGACTTCACACTTGATTCCCTAAAATAAAGCATTGTCAAAGGAGGGATGCCTAAGGAGTGAATTGAAGAATCTAAAAGTAGTTTTCCTTTTCTCATCTTAAGGAAAACACTGAACATAGGTTAGGGAATGGTCTGAAATGAGGTTATTTCCAAAATTAACATGGCTATAAGGATACTCAGATAAGCATTTCAAATTCATCATACACATATCCAACTTTTTCTATTAGAACCATTCTTCAGATTGTATGTTTGTCCAAGTATATAATATGCTAGAATAATCAAACTAGTTATCTTTAGTCTTTTAGTGATCTGTAATAACTCCTCAAGGTTAGGATAGTGGTTTCTCCTAACCGCTTGAGCTTTATAAGGAGATACGATGCAATTGTAGTCTCTAGCTACAATTAATGGGTAAGAGTTATTGTCTCCTAACATCCTAAGATCATCCTAAAGTTGCTTACTTTGAACTCAAGATTAGAAGCATAGATCACTGTGATATTGAGAGGATTCATCATAAGTTTATCAAATAGTTCATAGTGCAATATTGATCAAAGCATTTCTAGCATCTAAGCCCAAAGTAAGAAGAATTCAAAGCGATAATTATTTTAATGTTATAATATTGCTAATTGTGATCCACCTTTTATCAAAAGAATTAATGACCTTTTTGTAATAGGTTATGCTTGATTTGATTTCAATCAATCCCAAACAATGTTGCTTATTAATAAGAGAAGGTCCTTAAAAGTAGATTGTTTAAAAGGGCTATTAAGGCCTCGTACGTTCCAAAAGAGCAAATTCATGAAAGGGAAGAACAAGATCCCTTTGTTATAGTTAGGATCATGAGCTAAAGATAAGCTAGCACTACAAGGTTCAAGATCATAATTACTTTGAATAGGGATCACAGATCTATGATTATTAATAACTAGAGAATCAACTTAGTGATATTGACAATTTTTAGAGGAGTTCCCCTAAAGTTCACATAGATTTACCAAATTTACTAAAGATGTTCAGTTTACCAAATACAATGATTGGTGGCTTAAAACTAATAGAATCAGGCTTTTGTGTAACTTTTTACCCAACGTTTGTGCCTTCAACTAAAGGTAGCATCCCTTTCTCGATTCAAACTCATCCGCTTGCCAATTCTTGGTATAATACTCACTTTTGTAAATGATTGGTGTCAGAAATGTTTGTGTCTTCAGCTAACATTGGTAAAGAAGCAAGAGTTAAGGTAGGATTTACTTTTGTTGCATTTTTCTCAATTTCCATCCTAGTGTCAGGTTCCTTTTCCTTAGCTTCCCAGACCTGCACTTGCTTTCTTTTTTTCGGGTTGTCAAACATAGGAAACCTTCAATGAGTTTTTATAAAGCTGATTATTGTGGTTTAATCTCATTGTCTTGATTAAGTCAAGGAGTTCAGTGCCCAACTCAACCTTTACACATACTCTAACATGACATATTCTCAAAAGATTAGTAGTGTTTTTGTACAAACTAATAGGCCTGCCTAAAGCACCAGCAATATAGCTAATTCCTTCTCTAGATCAATATTCAAGTGATACAATATGAATGGTTACCTAAATGAGGATTCTTGGAAGGCTTGTCTTATCCAGGGAGGTACCTGTAGTCCATTTGGTAACAAAGAGAGGCCTTCAATAGATGTGTCAGGGTCCAAGCTATTGGATCCTTTAAGCATTTTCAATATAAGCAAACTTGAAAATGAAGAGTCCATTTTCAATTATAAAGACCTTTTGAAGACCAAATTTCTTCCAGTTTGCCAGAACCCACTATTGAATTGAGGGGAAGGGAAGTCTTTTTTTTAAGAAACACCCTATTAAGCAGGGCTGTTCCTATAGTTTTATAGGCCCAGGGCGAAATTAAAAAAAGGGCCCCGATAAATCGACAATATACTTAAGTTGACATATTTGTATGAAACATAAATAACTCAATTTATAAGTTTACATAACCAACTAAATATTAAATTATCATAACACTAACAAATACACAGAGGATTATGATTTATGAAAAACAATTTCTCCGTGCATTTCTAGATGCAAAATCATTAATAATATTAT